>CM039531.1:7059137-7127097 GCA_022433055.1 Begonia peltatifolia | reverse complement strand
GATATAGGAGCTGGAATTCTTTATTGTTTAATGTGCCACGTGGTGCAAAGTGCGGAATGAGTAGTTTTATTATATTTTTGGTCGACTTGATTATTTTAGTGCTTTTATGATATATTTTAAGGTAAAATTTTAATTTAAATTCTAAAGAGTTTTTCCTTTTTAAAAATTCTTAAATTAAAATGTGAAATAATTCAAACATTAAACTATTAAAAAAAATAATTTAAATATTGCGGGTCGATCAGTTATTGTAGACTTGTCAATCAGTGTTTACGTGACACTAGATGAGAAGATAGGTCTATCGGTCCAATTGGACAGGAAGACTTATTTTGTCTTTATTTAAAGAGAGTTTTTCCAACATTTTCACTATACATCTTTCGAAAACTCAAAAATTCCTACACTATTTTCTTATTCTGGCAAAATTTCTCTTTGTTGACAGACCAAAATTTCTTATTGTCGTTTATCGACGACGATGAATTCTGATTCAAGTAAATCGTTTGATGTAGACGAGACATTTACTGATGATGCCGATATGGATTGGTGTTTGTACGCCACACCTGCATATGGTGATCTACGAGCATTCGATCACTTAGATGCAAATAAAAAAATAGATATGCATTCGATTTGCAGAACCCAGATGATGAGATTCGAACACCGGTCGACTTCCATGATGATTAGGTGGAAAACATATCGGTAAAAAAACAAATCTCAATGAGATTTTTTTTTGTAGAAAATATACTTATTTAAACGAAATTATAGAAGAAATAGTCAAATATTCTTTAAAAAATGGTTATGGTATAAAATTTATCAAAAGTGAAAAGAAGCAAGTGATGACTGAGTGTGAAGGAGGATGTGAATGGTGACTACATGCTTCGAAGATGCAAGACGAACTCACGTTTCAAATAAAGAGTTTGACAGATACTCACAACTGTTAAAAAAAAATTGAAAATCGACACGCTACAACAAAATGTGACAAATCATTATTTGGACAAGTTCAAAAGTCAACATACGTGAAAAATCTCTTCCATTATCGAGACAATGAGGAATAAGTTAATTGTCAATATTACATCTAGTCTTGCCAAAAGAGCAAAAAGTGTAGCTCGAACATTTAATGAAGACAAGGGCAACGAACAGTACCAGCTACTGTGGTCTTATGCAGCAAAAATACATAAATCAAATCCGAGTAGCACATTAAAAATACATATTTACGAGATAGACTCTAATTCATTGGTATGCTAAAGAATGTATATGTGCATGGCTACTTGCAAGACAAGTTTGTTGTAGTACAGTCGCCCACTTCTATTTTTGGATAAGTGCGATTTGAAGGGCTCGTGTCCCTGCCAATTACTTACAGCCGTCAGTATTGATAGCAACGATGAAATATATTTCGTTAGTGTTGCCAATATCGAAAAAGAGTGCACAGACATATGACGTGGTTTTTGCAACATTTGAAGCGAGACCTAGACACTAGATCCGGAGATAGATGGACAATTATTTCGGATTGACAAAAGGTGTAATACATTTCCAATTGTTATTTATAAATAAGAGCGTTGTAGTAATTATATTGTTTTATGTTGACTCTTTTTTTCTTTCAAATATTAAGATTTTGTGAAGGCCATGGAAGATGAATTTAAAGAAGCCGAACACCACTACTGCCACCGACATATGTACGCAAATTTCAAAGGACGATTTAGGAGCAGAACATACAGAAATGCGATGTGTAATGTGGCTAGGGCAACCACAAGTTATCACTTCAAAATAGAAATGAGAAAATTATACCAGCTTAATTTGGATGACCATGCATGGCTTCGAGAAGAATAGCCTAGATATTGGGCTAGTCATGCATTCTCTTCGATCCTCAAGTGCGAAATTGGGTTGAATAATTTGTGTGAGTCATTCAATGCAGTTCTATTGCCGCCTTGGGACAAACCGATTCTGACCATATTTGAGATGATCTGAAAGTGTTTAATGACTCGCATTTTGAAAAAATTTGAGAAGTTAGCCTAATCAACAGGCCTACTGTGTCCTCAGATAAAAAAAAGCTTGAGAAGCTAGAAAGTGCAGCTCGAAATTAGAGTGCTCAGTTAGCGGAAGCTGCACGATTTGAGGTCAGCAACGGCTACAAACAATACGTTGTCGACACGAATACGGATGTGTGCAATTGCAACAGGTGGCAGCTTACTGGAATCCTGAGAGTCTATTCCATTTCATGCATGCATTTCATGAAAGTGTCACTGGCAAATTACGTGCATCGATATTATCACTGAGTGACTTATCTACAGATGTACTCACAATTTATTCAACCCGTGAGCCGCCACCAAATGTGGCCGCAAATGCCAAGTTGGAAGGAACGTATCTCGCCTAAAGGATATCGCCAATCATGTAGGCCGATGAAGACAATAATGCGAGATGTCGATGAGCCATCAAGTTTGACAATTAGTAAGAAAGACTCAAAGATGTCGTGTGGTATATGTCGGCGGTAGGAACATAATAGTCGCACTTGTTCTCACCGGAGATCCACTTCAGGTCCTGCTTCGCAAGACACGTTTATGATTTCACTACATTTGATGAGACATAGGTATAGTTCAACACATTTTATTCATAAACACACTGTCATTATTTTTTAATATGATTTTCATTATGTGTAGGAATCTGCGATTTGCAGACAAGGAAAAAATTATTGACCATTGTAATTTATGTTGAAAATGAAAAGAAAAATGTATTATTTAGCATCCATGTAATATTTATTATGTTATTCTTGTATATAAATTTAAATAAATTATTAATCATTATATATATAAAATCAAAGTACATAAAATTTTCCAACGAGACGTAAAATGCATGAAATGAAATACAAAAACTAATTTAAACAATGTCGGTGCATTATCGTCGTCTTCGTCATTGTTCGCCATCCAAGCCTTGATCTGCCCATCCATTTCTCTCTGATCCAATGCAACTTCATCGACTCTGCCTATGAGGAGCTGCATCTCTTGGTACTGCCTCTGCTGCATCTGCTGCTGATGATACATCTGCTGCACATGCTGTACCATGTCACATTACTACCCTACTAGAGGGCCAATGGAGGCGGCGTGGCTTCCTCTATCGGCACAGCCTGAGAGGTGGATGTTCTCTAATCGTTCTTCAACATGCAAGTGCTGTCGACATCAACGAGGCCCATCCGAATCAAATGACTCTTGTCAAATACGTCGAAGGATCTATGAGCGCTCACTTGCTTGCCAACCGATAGCTGACTTCTAGCGAGCTGGATGATCTTATGAATCAGTACGCTATATGTGAAATTTTTATTGGATGTCCGCTTGACCTCATGTATGCGATCTAGAATCAAGAAATTAGGGTCAAAAGTCTTCCCGTTCCACTCCTTCTCCATGACATACAAGTCCATCCAGCTCATGTGATCTTTATGTCCATCTTGCTGGATCTGTGAGCTCTCACTTGCTCGTCAAGAAATTTACACAATAATTACAAATATAATACTACGATAATAGAAAGTCAGTTCAATAAGGTCTACATACTAAGTCAAATCCAACCAGTTAATCTTTTACATGTTTTTCCCTAGAAGAGAGAATGGTCGTTTGAGGTGAGTGACTAACTCAGTAGAAATATTATACTAAATGCATGTGTAAACTTCTTTTATCTTTCAATTTAAAACATGATGAGATAAAAAAATAATTTTCAAAACGTCCATCTACGAAAATTCATTCGACGCAAAAACAAGAATCTTTCTAGTGGAACATCTTTCACAATCTCTCAAGAGATAGTGTAACATCCAGGATTTTTCCGCTAATATATTTTTTGGAAATTCGTATTAGTAAACGGCAGAGTTTTGGTCATAATCGAGATAGGAGAATTTGTACTAGTAGATAAAAGATTATTTTAAGGGTAATGAATAGTACGAATTCAAAAAAATACAGCTGGAAATGGAGCATATGACCGTTTGGCTAAAAGATTAAAGCGTGTAGGCAAAAAGGTAATTATGATTAATTATATATATATAAATGTGAGGGAGGTTAAACCTCCCGGTTGTTTTCTTTTCCCCTCCCCCTCCCAATTATTTCTCCCTCCCCAGCGTGAAGAAATCCTTCCAGCCGTCGATCTTCTCTATTCTTTCTTCAATTTACAGACTTTCGGTAAGTTTTAGTTATTTTTTAGTAGATAGTTAGTTCGTTAGCTGTTTTGAGTGTTAAAAGTAAAGTTAGAGGGAGTGTTGGACAATTTTGATAACTCTAGGAGGGAGATACGAGACATAGAAGTTAAAGTCAATTTTTGTTCGTATATTGGTGTTTAAGCTGGAAGTAGGAGTAGATTACGAGTTTTCATGTAGATGATTGAGCGTTTGGATAACCGAAAAACTCAGGTTACGGAACGGTTTCCGTTCGGCTACATTCGGCCAAGCCGTAGATATGGATTGTGAAATGGATGAAGTCGTTATAAACTAGACGTTCTAACTAATCTGGGTTTTGAGCATAAAGATTCCACTGACCTGTAAAAAGTGGTCCTAATCCTTGGGGATCTGGCAATACATCTAAAAAATTATTCCATCGAACATATTCTCCTCTGGATGCAGGAATAGCGACATGGACTAAATGTCCTGTCCAAGCTAAGGAACTTACTCCGAATAGCCCTGACAAATGATGATTGAGACGAGATTCGACATTTTTAAACCACGAAACACTCGGTTTCCATTTCGGTTGTAGGTGTAACCAACCCGCTATTAAGGATATGGAAGAAAGAAATAATAGAAAAATAGCTCCAGTATAAAGATCCCCATTAGTACGTAAACCTATACCTACCCACCTGTGTCGGTTTCGGGTACAGGTACCCTTTTGTTGAAGGTCGTTCGAGCTTTTCCTGGGAGTATGGCATGGGTTACTTCAGTGCCGTAGCGTCTGGTACTCGAACATTGGCACGAGGTATTTTCTCTACCCCTTCTTACCCTGAAAAAGCAGGGACACCTTGCGTCCTTGTGTAGCCGCTAGAATCGAGCGATTCCGATAACCGGCGTAAAAGTTAAGCGCTTTGGAAGTTAGGTTGATTGTTGGCTGGAAATCGGGTTAGTGAGCCATTTTAGTCTGGCTTTGGTGGATTGCATTAGTAGTCGTAATTTTAGTACGTGGGATGAATTGTGAAATGGAATTTAATGTGAATTGGTTATGTGATAGGTTGAGTCTGAGGAAGTGATAGAAACGAGCACCACGAGAAGCTAGGATGCCAGGTAAGTAGTGCATGCATGTATTTTGCCCAGGTGGGCCAACACCGAGGAACATTAGGATTGTGTTGGTTGATTGTGATGTGCGTGCATATTGTTTGACATGCATCATATTTTAAAAAGGGTACGAAAATGATTTTGAGCATGTTTTTGAGTAAGTAGTAGTGAGACACGTGGCGGTGGTACCACGGATCCTCCTTGGGGAGTCAGCCGGTGCATAACCAACCAGGAATTTTGCTCAGGGAGTGGGCCAGCTGGGTCGTCACGTGACATGTATGTGTTGACGGTGAGCATGATGGACGATGGCACCGCGGATCCTGTTCAGAGAGTGGGCCGGTGCATAACTAGTCGCGAATCCCACGGGGTGGGTCGACTGGGCTGTCGCGAAATAATGGACGGTGGCGCCGCAGATTCTTCTCGAGTATTGGGCCGGTGCATCGCTAGTTGCGGATCCCACGGGGTGCGCTGCTGGGCTATCGTGAAACGTGTGTGTGTGGCTTATGGGCCTCGTTGATGGGGAGTCCGGGATGGTGGCGACGCGTCAGGGTGTATTATGGCGCAAGGTTCACCCTCACTCTGGCGCGACTACACTACGCGTTGTAGAATTGTGACAACATGAGCGTGAATTTAAAGACTGCATGTGATAGGATTGCATTGTCGGTTTTACTTTAATATTGCACTACTTACTGAGCGTTAGACTTATGTTGTGTGTTCTGTGGTGTATAGGCACAGATTCCTGCTGGTGAGTTACGAGAGTCTAGGCAGGACGAGTAGACAGTTGGCGGCGTGCTACCATGTACCGACCGGTGGAGTTCATCAGGGCGGCCCGACCCGTGGAGTGAGGCTGAATGGTAGGTTTTGAGGGCTATATTTTATGGAGTCCGTGTTAAGTGTATAGAAAATTGGTGTATAGATTTTGATGTATAAATGGATATTTTAAAGGTCAATAGATGTATTTTGAAATTACTTGGGAGATTTTGATTGAAGAATCCAGGTTTTCACTTAGTGGTTTTTAATTGTGGGAGTTTTCGTCTTTCGTTTTCCTTTGAACTGCTGTTTTCTTTAGGCTGCTGGGACAAGGTGTTGATCGGTGTATTTAGGTGTTGACCGATTAGTGTAAAAAGTGATGAAAGTGTCGATCGCGAGGCCAGAGAGCGTTAAAGTGTCGATCGATATGCGTAGGTGTCGACCGAATTAAGCAAATGTCGACTGCGGGGGTAAACCTATAGGAACATAGCCAAACTAGGTGTCGACCGGTGTTTTTAGGTGACGACCGATTAGTGTACAAGTGGTGAGAGTGTCGACCCTAAGATTCGACCGGTGTGAGCAGAGAGGATTAAAGTGTCGACCGGTGAAGGCAGGTGTCGACTGTTTTTCGTGATGAGCGTATAAGTGTCGACCACAAAGTTTGACCGGTACGGGCAGAGAGTATCAAGGTGTCGACCTGTGAAAGCAGGTGTCGACCGCTATTCGTGATGAGCATAGAAGCGTCGACCATGAATTTTGACCGGTTCGGGGAGAGAGTATTAAGGTGCCGATCGGTGTTTACAAGTGTCGACCGATACCCCTTTTATAATGTTTTGAAAAGTGAAGTTACATTTAAACTGATTTTTGTTTGAGTCTTCTGCCGCGACGATTTTAATTGTTTTAAAAAATGTCATTTTAAGTGGAGCAACAAAAGTTTTAAAATTTATGCAAATTTTAGCGATTTGGTGAATAAGTGTACGGTTGATGACCCGACTTCGGGAACGATTCGGGGGCGCTACAGAGGTGGTGACAGAGCAGAGCGAGCCGGAAACCGCATGAGTTTTCAGGGTGTTACAATTATAGTATCAGAGCCTTTACCTTATTGGAAGTGTGGCCGACGAGTATGTCGGGCCCCTCAGAGCTGGGGTGAGATTGTGAAGGTAATAGGGTTTGTCACAATTCTCACACCGCTTGCGGGGAAGGTAGATGGGATGGTTAATAGGTGGGAAGAGGGGATGCTACGAGTGTCAGAGCCACGAGGTCGACGTCGTTCGGTGGATTTCCTAACACCGCCAGCCGCTGCATGGAAGTGCTCCACCAACTGTAAGTATTTCTTAGAATCCTCGTAGTTTCGTTTAAACTTACTATATGTTGTGGTGTACAGGATTAGCGTCATGGTTAGAGAGACGCGTTGAGTTGTAGGCGATATGGATGACGCTGTTAGGCAACTTACAGAGTTAGTCAGCTGCCAGTCTCAACAACTGAATCGATTTATGAGCAGGGAGGACCAGAGCTAGTCTAGTGCCCAGGCTTCGACAGACTGTGGGTGTTACGCCCCATTTCCCATGGCGTATGAAGGCAAGAGCTAATGGCCCAAAAGTGAGGAAGAGCCACGCTACTCCTCAGGCACGCAGCAGCAAGATGGGCGCAACCCATGTGGCTGTGCGGCAGCTGAAGACGCGCGGCCCGCAATGGGCTCGCAGTAGTTGAGCGCGCGGCCCACTAAGGCTCATAAGGTGTGCAACCCATGAGGCAAATATGGGCCAGAGGACTGATCCGTGGAGCCATGCAAGTAAGTGATGAAATGGCTAAGTGTTAGGCAGAACATTTAGTGGGCGGAAATTACACGCACGCGGTGCGCACACGGGGCGCACTTGGCACACGGCTGGCGCAAGCGATTCGCGCAGCCAGGCGCTACGCACCAGCAAGGCGCTAAAGTTATGAAGGTACGCAGTTGGCGCACATGAAGCAGACACAGTCTGGGCACGGCTTGGTGATAGCCGTTGGGGCATTACGGCAGGTGGCATAGCCGATTACGCACGGACATAGCTATTGGTGGGGCGTTACACCTCGGCAACTAGCCGTTGGCGTTCGGCGTTATACGCGCGTGGGACATGGCAGGCACGTGGGACGGACACGGCGTGCCGGGTGGTCGCTAGGCGTGGGATGCAATCTTCAGACGGGGCATGCTGGGCGGACTGGTGGCCGAGCCTTGTCGCACGCGGCATGCATTGATGGCACGCACGAGGCAGACATTGATGGCGCGGGGCAGACATCGATGCTGTGCGCAGCAGGCGATCGGCAGACATTCATGGCGCGCGCAGCCGGCATTGAAGAAAGGCATCCGAGGGGCATTAAGTGAGGGCTGCACATTGATGTCCAATTTATGTTATGGATGAGCCATTTTGTGTATAAAAACCTTATGAGACACCAAGCTAAAGGTATCTGAGAAACGAATTCCTTAAGTTATTGTGGTGTGGTGTGCCGTGAGTGAGTGTCCTAGTCTTTGTATTTGGAATAGAAAGAGAGGTGAGAGGTTTTGCTCTCGCAAACACTTGTCTCATTTCTAGTTATTTCCACAAGCACTAACAAGAAAGAAGGCTGGTCAAGTCGGGGACTTGGCGCCGCACATCCCACTGAGAAACGAAAAATTCAAGGTGCGAATTTGGGGTGTGACAACTGGTCTCAGAGCACGGTCGTTCGGAACTAACGGAGATACAACGCCACAATCATAGAGGCTCTTGAGCAAGGTCAAATGGAGGTGATACTCGCAAGGCTTGATAGTTTGGAGAGCTTTACCGGCATATCTATGGCAACGGCGGAGGATGCGCCATTACTAGTCGACCTTCGATTTATCAGGAAGGAGCTCGAGGAGTTCCAAGCATCAAGGGGGCAGACACGCTTGCTATCAAACAAAGGGTGGAGAGCACACTTGGGAGGATAGACAAGGAACTTGGGAGGATGGGCAAGGAGGCGGTTGGAGGCTCAAGCTGGAGATTAGTTACCTCGGCGGCACAAGAGAAGGTACCGGAGCCCAAACCTTGCAATGGTAATCGCAACGCAAAGGAGTTAGAGAACTTTCTTTGAGACATGAAGCAGTACTTCGTGGCCGCGAGCATCGCGGAGGAAAGCTAAGTCATGATTACAAGCATATACTTGGGAGGAGATGCGAAACTATGGTGGCGCCAAAACCAGAATCGGGAGCCACTAATTGACACATTTAAGGCGCTGGAGAGCGAGCTCAAAGACCGATTCTTACCGTTAAATTCAGAATGGACCATGAAGGAGGCACTAAGGAAACTACGACAGACGGGCACAATGCGCGACTACGTGAGGAAATTCAGCTTACTGCAACTCGACATCAACGACATGCATGACAACGATAAGCTGTTCAACTTCATGACGAGGCTACAACCGTGGGCCCAAGCAGAGGTAAGACGCCATGGAGTGAACGACGTGATAACAGCTATTTCGGTTTTTGAGAGTCTTGTAGACTACAAGGTTGCTCGCTCGACAGAAAGAACGAAAGGTAAGGACGATAGGCGCGGGGGCAAAGCAAGTGGAGGAGGCACAGACATGGGTAAGGCAACCCATGAAGCTTCAAGTTCTAAGGACCTGATCACTCCCAGAAGAAGAAGTCCACAGGGTGATTTATATGTGGCGGCTCCCACTATGCAAGAGAATGCCCAAGGAGGGAGGCATTATCCGCGGTACGCACACAAGAGGGTGAATCTGAGGAGGAAGACAAACCTCGGGTGAATCAATCCAGCTTGTCAATGCTATCTCTAGTGGAGGCGCGGGGCTAACACAAAAGAGACTGATGTATGTCGATGTGAAGATCCAAGGGAGACGGATTCATGCTATGTTGGACACCGGGGCGACCAACAACTTCATCTTGAGCGAGAAGGCGAGAGAGCTTGGCTTGGAGCTAGCCAAAAGCGACACGAGGATTAAGGCTGTCAACTCGGGAGCACAGCCTATTAAAGGCACAACTAAACGTTTGATGTGCGTGGGAGAGTGGCGATGGTAGTGCCCACTCATGGTGGTCCCACTAGATGATTTTGAGCTTATATTGGGGCTCGAATTCTTCCGGCAAGCGAAGGCGATGGTCTTGCCACATCTTGGTGTATTAGTGATCCAAGATGAATTAGTACCATGTATGATAAAGACGGAGACACACAGACGAAATATTATGCAGTCATCTCTTCAACTAAAGGCAGGCCTTAAGAAAGGCGAGACTACCTTTCTGGCGACATTGAGGGAGGTCAAGGAGGACCAGACTAGCGAGGTGCCTAAAGAAGTTCGACGAGTACTCGAGGAGTACGAGGATGTGATGCCATCGGAGCTGCTGAAGAAGCTTCCACCAAGGTGTGGCATGGATCACAAGATAGAGCTAGAACCCAGGGCGGTTCCACCAACACAAGCACCTTACTGCATGTCTCCTCCAGAGTTGGCGGAGCTACGGAGGCTATTAGATGAGTTGTTGGAGGCAGGTTACATCCAACCGTCCAAGGCACCATATGGGGCATCAGTGCTATTCCAGCAAAAGAAAAATGGGGCGCTTCGGATGTGCGTAGACTACCGAGAGCTCAACAAAGTGACTATAAAAAACAGGTACCCGATTCCTAATATAAGTGACCAGTTTGACAGATTGGCGAAGGCGACCTACTTCACCATCCTGGACTTGCGGTCAGGGTATTGGTAGGTGCGGATCGCGGATGGTGATGAGGCAAAGACAGTTATGGTGTCACGCTACGGGTCGTACGAATTTCTTGTTATGCCTTTCGGCCTAACTAATGTGCCGGCCACATTTGCGACCTGATGACCAAGGTGCTATACCACTTCTTGGACCACTGCGTGGTGGTCTACTTAGATGATATAGTCGTCTACAGCGAGTCACTTGAGTAGCACATACAGCATTTGAGGCAAGTGTTTGAGCGGTTGCGGCAACACTCATTGTATGTGATGCGGAAGAAATGCGAGTTGGGCGCAGAGGAGATCAATTTCCTCGGCCACTACATAAAGCAGGGTGAGATTCACATGGATGGTCGGAAGGTGGAGGCGATAAACGGATGGACCGCGCCTACCAAAGTAACCGAGTTGAGATCATTTTTGGGTCTAGCAAACTACAACTACAAATTCGTTGCGAACTACTCTAGAATAGCAAGACCACTGACGGACTTGTTGAGGAAGGAGCAAATTTGGCGATGGACGGACTCATGTCAAGAGGCATACAAGCAACTCAAGGAAGCGGTGTCTTCCAAACCGATGTTGAAGTTGCCGAATTTCGCAGCACCATTTGAGTGCACACCGATGCGTCAGACAGGGCTATTGGGGTTGTAACACAAGACGGTCATCCATTGGCATATGAGAGCCGCAAACTCAAAGGGGCGGAAGATAGGTATTTGACCCACGAGAGATAGATGGTGGTGGTAATACATTGCCTCATGACATGGAGATACTATTTGTTGGGAACCAAATTCGTGGTGGTGACGGACAATGTCGCCAACACATTTTCGAACGCAGAAGAAGCTGTAGGCTAAGCAAGCACGGTGGTAGGAATTCGTAGCTGAATTTGACTTCACTTGGTTGCACAAGGTGGGCACCGAGAATAGGGTGGCTGATACTCTGAGTCGGAAGACACACGAGTAGACCGTTGCAACAATCACTAAGGTACAATCTAACCTTGTTGATGGAATCAGGGCAGCTGCAAAGGAGGATCCAGCATATATTCTGGTGGCAAGCCAAGTTAAAGAAGGCTTGGTCTGAAGATATTGGCTAGAGGACGACTTGTTGAGAGGTCTAGGTAATCAGATACTTGTTCCTAGTGCAAGAGGCATACGGCAGCGCTTATTGAGGGAGACTCATGACACCAGATGGGCAGGCCATCCGGGCGTTGAGCGCATGACGGCACTATTGGCTCGTACCTATACGTGGCCAAGAATGAGGGAGGACGTAGAGCTGTACGTCAAAACGTGTCTAGTGTGCCAAGTAGACAAGACAAAAAGGAAGAAGGAAGCCGAGCTACTTCAACCTCTCCCAATCCCGAAGAAGCTGTGGGATTTGGTTTCTATGGACTTCATCACGGGCCTTCCATCAATCGGGAGGATGGGAACAATCATTGTCGTGGTGGATCGGTTCTCCAAGTATGTATATTTATGGGAGTGTCGAATGGGTGCTCGGCACATGACGCGGCGGAGCACTTTCTCAAGGTAGTGGTGAAAATATTTGGACTCCCCCGTGAGATCATAAGTGACAGGGATCCGAGGTTCATGGGTAAGTTTTGGACAACATTGTTCAAATTATTAGGGACGGAGCTCAAGTTTTCCACAACAAATCACCCTCAAATCGACGGGCATACAGAGCGCACTAACGCAATACTCGAGGAGTACTTGCGGCATTTCATGTCGGCTACTCAAAGGAATTGGTTGAAGCTATTGGATGCTGCCCAATTTTCTTACAACATACACAAGTCCTCATCGACTGAGAAGAGTCCAGCGGAGCTAACACTCGGATTTCAGTTGGCTACGCCATTAGTGATCGCACAAGGTAGGGAGGAGCGGGGCTCTTGCCCTGACTGCGTATCAATATGGCTTGGACAGCAAGGAGCTTATCGATCAAGCCCGAGATAGCTTGCCAAAGGCGCAACGTCGGATGAAAAATTATGCTGATGGGAGGAGGAGGATGCTGAAGTTCAAAGAAGGGGACAAGGTTCTCTTGAAACTCACTCCACAACTTTGTAAGAAAGTCAAGGATCGGGGATTCCACAAGGGGCTACTTCCAAAATATGAGGAGCCATTCGTGGTCACAAAGAGAGTTGGGTCGGTGGCCTATTGATTGCAACTTCTGGAGAGGCTCAAATTTTATCCGACCTTCCATGTAAGTTTTCTTAAACCATATCATGAGGGAGATCGGCCACAAGTGCAAAGAGCACCACCTGGGGTGTGGGTGGAATTCTCAAAGAAGATCGCCAAAATCCTTGACCACCGAACCATGCGGAACAACAAGAAGGATGAGCGGCATGACTTGTTAGTGCAGTGGGAAAATAAAGAGGAGGCCACATGGGAGAAAGACATCAACCTATGGCAATTCAAGGGGCAGATCACCGACTACCTAGCTTGGGTGTCGACGAGACCATCGACTTCATTCGGTGGGGGTGGATTGTCATACCCCATTTGCCATGGCGCATGAAGGCAAGGGCCAATGACATAAAGGTGAGGAGTAGCCAGGCTGCTTCTCGGGCGCGCAGCAGCAAGATGGGCGCCACCCATGTGGGCGTTGGCCATTACATTAAGCGGGGCTCGATACGCATGGATAGTTACAAGGTGGCCGGAATCGACGGATGGATTGCGCCGACAAAGGTAACCAAGCTATAATCTTTTTTGGGTCTAGCTAACTACTACCGCATGTTCATTGCAGACTACTCAAGGATTGTAAGTCCATTCACGGACTTATTGCGGAAGGATCAAGCTTGGCAATGGACGGATGCATGCCAAGAAGCTTTCGTGCGGCTAAAGGAGGCGGTTTCCTCCGAACCCGTACTAAAGTGTCCGGATTTTGCAGCACCACTTGAGGTGCATACAGATGATTTGGATCGAGCAATTGGCGGGGTCCTTACATAAGAGAGTCACCCGGCGGCTTACGAGAGTCGCAAGCTCAAGGGGGCAGAAGAGAGGTATTCAGCCCACGAGAAGGACATGGTGGCAGTTATTCATTGCCTTATGACATGGAGGCACTATCTCTTGGGGACTCGATTTGTGGTCGTGATGGACAACGTGGCCAATATCTACTTTCGCACTCAAAAGAAGCTGTCGCCGAAGCAAGCAAGGTGGCAGGAGTTCTTGGCCGAATACGACTTCACATGGATGCACAAGCCAGGCACGGAGAATAGGGTGCCCGATGCGCTTAGCCAGAACACATGTGAGGAGATAGTAGTGGCACTAACCGAGGTACATTTTAACTTTTTGGAAGAGATTAGAACAGCGACAAAAGACGATCAATACTATATCCGGATGGCAAAGCAAGTCGAAGAGGGCTTGATTCGGAGATATTGGCTTGAATACGGCCTGTTGAGAGGCCGAGACAACCGAATATTTGTTCCAAGGGTAGGCGGGATGCGTTAGCAGATCTTGAGGGAGACCCACGATACTAGGTGGGCAGGCCATCAAGGCGTGGAGCGCATGATGACACTTGTGAGCCGTAGCTACATATGGCCCAAAATGAAGGAGGACGTGGAGCTTCACGTCAAAACTTGTCTCATTTGCCAAGAGTACAAGACGGAGAGAAAGAAGCAAGCGCGGCTTATTCAAGCTCTCCCCATTCCGGAGAAGCAATGACAATCGATTTCTATGGACTTTATCACGGGTCTACCAACTATCAGGAGGATGGGCACAATTATGGTCGTGGTAGATCAATTCTCTAAATATGCAGTATTCATGGGAGTTCTGAAGGAGTGTTCAGCGCACGAAGCAGCTAAGCACTTTCTAAAAGGCGTTGTGAAATATTTTGGCTTCCCCCGTGAGATCATAAGCGACCACGGCGAAAAGGTAGGGCGTATAAACCCCTTCTCTAACAATTCTTCTAATTGCTTATTCAACTCCTTCAACTCTGCTGGCGCCAATTTGTAAGGATTCTTTGATACTGGTTCAGCTGCCGGATACACATCTATAGCAAACTCTATTTCCCGGTCTGGAGGAAAAATAGGTAAATCATCTAAGAAAACTTCAAGGAAGTCTTGAACAATTAAAACATCCTGTGGTCTCGAATCCTTGGGAATCTGCATATCCATAATACTCACCAGCTAGAACTTGACGATCACTGACAGGCGCCATCATAGATATCTTCCGGACATTCTTTGCTACTTGAAAAGTATGCTTCTCACCATCTGGCGGTTGGAAGTTCACCGTGCCCGCCCTACAGTCAATCGTGGCGTAGTGCTTAAACAGGCAATTCATTCCCAGTGCATGCCATATCCCGTTATTCCCATAATAATGAGATCGGCCGATAAATTCTTACTTCCCACCGACACCATGCTATCACGCACTATTTGATTTGAGTGCATACGCTCACCAGAAGGCAACATTACCACATAACCACAGTCCATTGATGCAGACCATATATCCAACTTAACCACGAATGTAGCGCATTAAACAAATGTGTTGCACCAGAGTCAATCAATGTATAAGCAGGTATAGAGTTTACTAGTATGGTACCTGACACCACGGCTGGCTGCTCCTCATCTCCCGACTCAATCATAGCAAATACTCATGGCGTTGTGCGCATCAGACACTTTTTCAAAGCTGGACAGTCTCTGCTGATGTGGCCTACCTCTTTGCAATTAAAACATTGTACAACCCTGGGCTTCGGGCAGTCTTTGGCCACATGTTTGGCTTCATTGCAGTTATAGCAATTTCTGGAGTTCCATCTGCACTCTCCTGGATGATACTTTATACATTTGGGGCACTGAGGGTACTATACCGGTCCTTGCGGCCTCTTACTACTTCCCTGGCTGCTAGAACCCTCGCTAAATCTCTTTGTGCCTCTCTGTTGTGACGGCTGGGAGACACTTTTACTCTGCTGCGGGGCCGGTTCTCTAAAGGATCTCTTGGAAGCTTCTTTCTGATTGATACATTTCATCTCAGCTTTCTCCACCTCTAACGCTTTGGTCACCACCTCGGAGTAAGGCACATCCCGTATACCTGCTATTTTCACTCATTTGTATATTTTCGGCTTCAACCCTTGTACAAAATGAAACACTTTATCCTCGTTCCGGCTTACCAAATTGCTGGCAAACCTGGACAATGACTCGAATCGCCAGTTGTACTCTGTCATTGACATAGTTTGCTTCAACTGTAAGAACTCCATTCTCTTAGTTGCCTGCACCGTACTATTAAAATACTTGTAGTAGAAGGCCTTCTTGAACTTCTCCCAAGTCATGTGCTGAGTATCGACGGTGGCCTTTGTAGACTTTCACCAAAACCAGGCATCGTTTGCTAAATGAAAGGTGGCCAGTATAACCTTATCCTACTCTTCCATCTTCGCATATTTAAACATGCTCTCTATTGCTCGGATCCACTACTCGGCAGCCATAGGGTCTGATATTTGTATTTTGAAAGTCAGTGGCTGCAATCTCCGAAATCGGTCACCTGACTAGTCCTGGCTAGAACTATGGCCTGCATTTTCCTGTACTTCTTGGTTCAACAACATTCCTAACTGTTGAGACTGCCAATTTACTAATTCTGTCAACTGTCGGATCGTCACAAAATCGTCCTCACTTCTCGGTTTGGTTGTCTCTCTTAGCACACTAGGATGTCCTGGTCGTCTAAACATTCTGACTCTCTTTCTTGGACAATGGTCAACTATGCTCATAAGTATTTACTAAACAACACTAAACTTAAACACTTACAGTTGTTGGAGCACGTCGTACGGCGATAGGCGCTGTTGAGTAATCGTTTGAATGTTTTGACCAAATGGCTCTAATACCAACATTGTAACACCTCGAAAATCCTCCGTGATTCCCAGTTCGCTACCAACTACTACTCGTCACCATCCCTCATACCCTCTACTAAATATTTCCTATAAATTGGAAAGCTTTATTTTTCGACTCAAAACGACTCTTTTTTCTTACTCAAAACATTTTCTAAAGGAAATACATATAAATACCGCAGCAGAAACGCGTTTAAAATCAGTTTAAAGAAACTTCATTTTTTCTAAAACATAAAAATCAAGAGACCGATCGACACCTGCAAGAGCCGGTTGACACTTGAGTGGTCTCGGGTTTTCCATCGGTCGACATTGACAAACGCCGGTCGACACTATCTTCCTCTCGGGTCTTTGCATCGGTCGACACCGGGGACACCGGTCGACACTTCTACACCTATTTTAGAGAGGGGTCGACACCTGCTATCGCAGGTCGACACCTTAATCCTCTCTATCCGTGCAGGTCGACCCTCGCGGTCGACACCGCTGCCAATTTTACATGGACCGGTCGACACTTGTATCCAGGGGTCGACATCTACTTCGACACTGCCTTGCGCAAGTTGAGCCTCGCGGTCGACACTCACTCTTCATTTTACACTGACCGGTCGACACCTATGGACTTCGGTCGACACTTTGCACCCAGAAACTTTAATAGAATTCAACAAAACAACACGAATTTTGACTAAACGTTTAAAAACCATGAATCCACTTCTCGACTCAATTTACAACCTGTTACGCACGCCAAAATACTCAACCCAAATTCAAATTTCTCTTTTACATTAAAATAACTAAGTACGACTTAAAATACCTCACCACCCATACTTACACCCGCCATAGTCAAAACGCCTCAACAGCTGGCCTAGACGTCCCACGAGCATTGTCCTCCAACTGCCTTTTAGTCCTAGGCATGCTCAGGATACTCACTAGGTACTGCGTCGTCACCTACATCACATAACTCAACTATTAGCCTAATGTTAAGTAAGTAATGCATATAAACTTAAAAACTGAAAAACATTGTTATCCTAACATATGCAGTTACTACAGTTTTGTTTTTACTTTTGTTTTCGTCTCTTTCTTACATATTCTTTATCTTCTTACTATTGAGTTCTTCTTTACGTGCTAGATCGAGATGACACATCTCACGGTACATCTCACTGTAAAAGACCAAACTCGATCTAGTAAAGTGACACACCTCGTGGTGTAGCTCACTAGACAAGGTCACCACGTAAAGCGGAGGAAGAGTGATACACCTCGCGGTCCACCTCACTGGACAAAACCACTCAACCTCACCTTTATTATCTTCTTACGTAGCTTCTCATTTCGTTCGTCTCATCACATCCTACTTTTTCACTTCGTAAAAATATGAAAATTCATTTTTGTTTCGTTTCATAATTTAAAACCATGATGCATATTACAAAGCATAACATAAAGTAAACGTGCAATGCATTCTACTGAACTGTGATGTAGGCCTGAAGGCAAAACTACTACTACATTACTTACTTGGCGTCCTTAGCACTCGTAATACAAATCTCGTACGCTAACTGAAAAACCTATAAAACCACACATCTATTAGCTCTACTTTTCATTAACTCTGTAAAACTTTAAAGGGATCAACCACTAAATCCTCACTCAGTCCAAACTGAGATTCTAACTAGCGCTTTGACTAATCTTTCAAAAATTCATAACTCTGCCCATATACCTCCGATTTAGACGATTCAAAGTACTACGGGCTCCTCAGCACGTATAGTTCCTAACGGTCTATACAATTTCCCAATCTCTCACCTATAGCTTGGCCGAACGAAACCTGTTCTGTAACCCGGGTTATTCGGTTATCTACACCTTTAATCTTTTCCATAAAACTTATAATCCACTCCTATTACTAGCTTAAACATCAGCATACGTACAAAAATCGATTAAAACCTCCAAATTACATATCTCACTACTAGAGCTCACCCAAAACTCTCTCTAACTCTACTTTTACCGTTCAAAACGACCAGAGAACTAGCTATCTACTGAAAACTAACCAAACTTACCGTAGATTTGAAGAAACAGATGAGGACGGAAGGAAATCGCCCCCGGAAGGAAACGTCGAGCTGTTCGTGCGGGAAAAGAAGAAGAAACAAGGGGGGGGGGGATTTTCTGTTCCTCCGCTGTTGTTTTATTTTCATTTAATTTTAATAAAATTAATTATATTATTAAATATAATTATTATTAATTACTATTTCGCCATCAATAGTTAACCGCTTACTAAATCTGTTATTTCGTTCAACTCCGATTGTATTCTTAATTTTTTTTTATGCACTAGCTTCAAAATAATCTTTTACTTCGGGATAAAAATTTTTCGTTATCAATTCAGACCAAAACTACACTGACTATAACTACAAAAAAATCAATAATTAATTCAAACGAAATTTCAGGTGTTACAAAGAGAGTTGGGTTGGTGGCCTACCAATTGCAACTTCCGGAGAGGCTTAAAGTTTATCCGACCTTCCATGTAAGTTTCCTTAAACCTTATTATCAGGAGGATCGACCACAAGTGCAAGGAGCACGACCCGGGGTGCGTGTGGAATTCTCAAAGAGGATCGCCAAAATCCTTGATCATCGAACGATGTGGGGTAGCGAGAAGGATGAACGGCGGGAATATTTAGTGCAGTGGGAAAATGAAGAAGAAGCCACATGGGAAAGAGACATAAACCTATGGGAATTCGAGGGGCAGATCACTAACTACCTAGCTTGGGTGTCGACGAGGCCGTCGACTTCAATTGGTGGGGGTGGATTGTCACACTTCATTTCCCATGGTGCATAAAGGCAAGGGCCAAGGTCTTAAAGGAGAGGAGGAGCCGGGTTACTCCTCCGGCGCACGGCAACAAGAGGGCTGCGACCCATGGTGGGTGCGCGGCCCACGGTGGGCGAGCGGCTCACTATGTCACACAAGGTGCACAACCCATAAGGTAGTTATGAGCCAGAGGGCTGATCCGTGGAGCCATGCAAGTAAGTGCTGAAATGACTAAGTGTTGGGCAGAGTATTTAGTGGGTGGCAGTTACACGCACACAGTGCGCACACGGGGCGCACGGGGCACACGGCAGCTGCACCTGATGCGCGCAGCTGGGGCGTTACTCTCCAGCAGGATGCTAGAGTTATGAAGGCACGTAGTTGCTGCACACGAAGTAGATACGGTCTGGACGCGGCTTGGTGATAGCTATTGGGGCGTTACACCTCGGTAGCTAGCCGTTGGTGGGGCGTTACATCTCGGCAACTAGCCGTTGGCACGGGGCATTACGAGTAGACGTGGGACACTGCAAGCACGTGAGACGGACACGGCGTGCCTGGTAGGCTCTGGCGCTGGGCGCTGGGCTCGGGATGCAATCTTCAGACGGGACGCGCTGGGCAGACTGGCAACCGACCCTTAGTGCACGCGGCAAGCATTGATATCGTGCATGCGGCGACATTGATGGTGCGCGGCAGACATCAATGCTGCGTGTAGTAGGCGGGCGGCAAGCATTCATGGCGCGCGCGCAGCCGGCATTGAAGAGAGGCATCCGAGGGCATTAATTGAGTGCTGCACATTGATGTCCAATGGAAGTTATGGCTTGGCCATTTTGTGTATAAAAGCCTCATGAGCCAGCAAGCTAAAGGTATCCGAGAAAGGAGTTTCTTAAGCTATTATGGTGTACCGTCAGCGAGTTGTTCTTAGTCTTTTTGTTTGGAATAGAAAGAGGGTTACGAGGTTTTGCTCCCGTAAACACTTGTCTCATTTTCTAGTTACTTCCACAAGCACCAACAAAAAGAAAGGCCGGTCAAGTCAGGTATTTGGCACCATACATCTCACTGAGAAGACGAAAAATTCTAGGGGCAAATTTGGGGTGTGACAGACATCAAACTATGGCAATTCAAGGGACAGATTACAGACTACCTATCTTGGGTGTCGACGAGGTTGTCAGCTTCAATTGGTGGGGGTGGATTGTCACGCCCCATTTCCCAGGGTGCATGAATGCAAGGGCCAAGAGCCCAAAAGAGAGGAGCCAGGCTACTCTTTGGGCGCGCGGCAAGAAGAGCGGCGCAGCCTATATGGGCGCACAACAGTTAGGCGCGCGGCCTACTAAGGCGCACGAGGTGTGCAACCCATAAGGCAGACATGGGTTGGAGGGTGGATCCGTGCAGTCATACGAGAAAGTGTTGAAATGGGTAAGTGTTGGGTGAGACATTTAGTGTGCGGCAGTTACACGCACACAGGGCACACGTGGCACTCGGCTGGCGCACGTGGTGTGCGCAGCTAGGGCATTACACATTAGCGAGGCAATGGAGTTATGAGGCGGGCGGTAGCGCACGGGGCGTTCCATAACGGCTAGCTGATGCGGCATGTGGTTTGCAGTGGGCTCGCGCGGGCGTTATACGCGGTTTGCAATAGGCGCGTGCGGGTGTTATACACGGTGCGGTGTAGGCGCATGGCAGTTTCACGCGACTTGCAGTAAATTGGCGCTGGCGTTACACACGGATAGCACAGGGATAACACACGGCTTGCACACGGTGCAGGGCACTAGGTCGAGCAACGGCAGGGCGAGACTGCATCTAGGCACGATAGCAGAACGCACCAGACACAAGCAGGGTGAGCATGCAGAACTGACCACGCGGCGAGCGAAACACGCACGCGGCGCACGGCCAGCAGACAGTAGATGCGCGCGGCACGCGCATTTAAGGAGACATTAAAGCATTGTGCATTGATGGCCGATTTTAATGATATGGCTGGGCTATTTTGTGTATATAAGCCTTAGGAGACACCAAGCTAAAGGGATCTGATAAAGGAGTTCCTTGAGCTATTGTGGTGAGCCTTGAGTGAGCATACTAGTTTTTGTATTTTGAATAGAAAGAAGGTTGAGAGGTTTTACTCCCGTAAACATTTGTGTGTCTTTGTGCAACTCATTCTGCAAGCACCAAACAATGAAGGTTGGTCAAGTCAGGGACTTGGCGCCGCACATTCAACCGAAAAGGCAAAAATTCACGGTGCAAATTTGGGGGTGTGACAGTCGCCATTGGTGGGATACAATCGGGACTACGAGAGACGTGAAGGTCATGACCTGGGAGGAGTTTAAGACTGTGTTCTTCGGGAAGTATTTCAGCCATGCTATCAGGACCCATAACATGGTGGAATTTGCGCAGTTGAGACAGGTAGGCACAATGGCTGAGTACGTGAGACAGTTTGAGGCGCTATCCTGATTTCCAGAGCATTTGGTGAGCCTAGATGAGAACAAGGTGCACCAGTTTGTGCAGGGCCAGAAACTAGATGTGTACATGGGCATGCGCATAGCTAGAACACGAGGGGTGCCTTACGAGGATGTGGTGGTGAAGGCTCTAGATATTGAGGAGGCTAGGACAAAGCTACCCAGTTACAGAGGAGCAGCCCTAAAGATTTATAGAGAGTTGCTGCCTTAGTCCAATGGAGAAGAGGTATCTTAGCGGAAGGACCTGGAAAGGCCTAGTGACAGCCTTAGCAGCCAGGGGAGCAACAAGCGGCCGCAGGGGTCGGGACAGTTTCTATTACGCCCTAAGTGCCAGAGGAGTCACCTTGATGAGTGCAGGGTTGGCTCGAGCAATGTTTGAACTGCAGTGAGGTGGGCCACATGTCTAGAGATTGTCAAAAGTCGCGACGGAATCGGTGCTTCAACTGCAACGAATTTGGACATTTTCCAAGATCGCAGCCTCTTTGACTCGATTGACCAGGAAGGATGTGAAGTATGGATGGTCTGACAATTGTGAAGACAACTTCCGGACACTGAAGCAGAAGTTGACTACAGCTCCTGCCAGTGGAAGGTGAAAAGTTCAGTATATATTATGACGCCTTCAGGATAGGTTTGGGTTGCGTGTTGATGCAGAGTGGGAGGGTGGTTGCACATGCTTCCAGGCAATTGAAGATTTACGAGCAGAACTATCCCACGCATGAATTGGAGTTAGCGGCAGTGGTCTTCGCACTTAAGATATGAAGACATTATTTGTACGGACAACAGTGGGAGATGTTCTCGGACCATCAGAGTTTGAAGTATATTTTCACACAAAAAGAGCTTCATGAGGCATAGAAGGTGGCTCGAGCTGGTTAAAGATTATAACCTGGAAATTAAGTATTATCTAGGGAAGGTGAACGTGGTAGTGGATGCCCTGAGCCGAGTGACAGCTTGGACTTCTGCTGTGAATTCAGAAGTGCCGGCTGAGCTAAGTGTAGAGTTTCAGAGATTCAATGTAGAGGTAATTTCAGATTTAGCAGCGACACTTTCGACTATGTCTTTAAGGCCGATCATCTTGGACAGAATTAAGCAGACCTAGGAGAAGGACTCTGAGTGTAGTGACTAAAAGCGGGTATGAAGGCCAATGCTACGATTGAACTCCGTTATTCGGAGTATGAGATTAAGAAGTTTCGGGATAGGTGGTACGTCTTGAAAGACGAGGAGCTAAGGAAAGAAATAGTATCAAAAGCTCACTCATCTTTTTTCTTTGTACATCCAGACAGCACCAAGATGTATAAGGATCTGAAACAACACTATTGGTGGCTCAATATGAAGCGAGAGGTGGCCAAGTATGTTGAGACCTGGGTACTATGCCAGTGGGTAAAAGTGGAGCATTAGAGGCCGTCAGGTATGCTGCAGCCATTGCCTATACCGGAGTGCAAGTGGGAGCAAATAACTATGGGTTTTGTGATCGCTTTGCCAAAAAACCGCCAAGGGCCATGACGCAATTTGGGTGATAGTTGACAGGTTGACGAATTCGTCTCACATTTTGCTTGTGAGGATGACTTATTCAATGGATCAGTTTGCCCAAATATATATTCAGGAGATAGTCAAGTTGTATGGGATTCCGGTGTCGATCGTGTCGGATCGAGACTCCAGGTTTACGTTTAAGTTTTGAAAGAGTCTGCATAAGGCCATGGGTACCAGGTTTGATTTCAGTACGACCTTTCACCCTTAGACCGACGGGCAGTTAGAGCGGACCATACAAATACTAGAAGATAGACTCATATCCTGTGTGTTGGAGTTTCAGGCGGCTTGGAGCAGGTTCTTGCCATTGGTCGAGTTCTCGTATAATAAGTCCACTAGTGGTATGGCGGCGTACGAGGTTCTGTATGGGAGGAAGTGCAGGTCGCCATTGTAATGGGACAAGGTTGCAGAGGCAAGACTTATTGGTCCGGAGATACTGTAGCAAACTGTCGACAAGGTTGCTATTATAAGGAAGAGGATTAAGGTAGCTCAGAGTCGGCAGAAAAGTTATACATACCAGAGGCGGTGGGAGTTGGAATTCAAGGAAGACGATGAGGTATTTTTGAAAATCTCCCCGTTCAAGGGAGTGGTCAGGTTCGGGAAGCAAGGAAATCTCAACTCTCGTTATGTTGGACCATTCCCTATTGTGGAGAGGATTGAGAATACCGCCTACAAGCTTCAGTTACTCCCTTCAATGGATGCCATACACGATATTTTTCATGTCTCGATGCTGAGAAAGTGCATACGGGATCCTTCTCAGGTGGTTGCACAGCAAGATATGGAGATACAGCTGACACTAACTTACGAGGAAAAGCCAATGAGGATACTGAGATCGGCTGTGAAAGTAACAAGTAGATTCCCTTAGTCAAAGTTTTGTGGCTCATTCACAACGTTGAGTAGACCACTTGGAAAATGCGGCAGGACATGAAGCAGTAGTATCCAGCGCTATTCTGTATGTAAATTTTGAGGACAAAATTTCTTTTAAGCAGGGTGGAATGTATCACCCAGGATTTATCCGTTAATATATTTTTCAAAAATTCGTATTGGTAAATGACGGAGTTTTGGTTAAAATTGAGAACAGAGAATTTGTACTGGTAGATAAATGATTATTTTGAGGCTAATGAATAGGACAGATTCATAAAAATACAGCCGAAAACGGAGCATATGACCGTTTGGTTAAAAGATTAAAGGTAATTATATATATAAAAAACCTCTCGGTTGTTTTCTTTTCCCCTCCCCCTCCCAGTTATTTCTCCCTCTCCTGCTCAAAGAAATCCTTCCAGCCGATGATCTTCTTTGTTTTTTCTTCAATGTACAGATTTGCAGTAAGTTTTAGTTAGTTCTTAGTAGATAGTTAATTCGTTAGCTGTTTTGAGTGTTAAAAGTAAAGTTTGAGGGAATGTTGGATAGTTTTGGTAACCCTAGGAGGGAGATACGAGACTTAGAAATTAAAGTCGACTTTTGTTTGTATATTGGTGTTTAAGCTGGAAGTAGGAGTAGATTATGAGTTTTCATGGAGACGATTGAGCGTTTGGATAACTGAAAAACTTGGGTTGCGGAACGGTTTCCGTTTGGTCAAGCCGTAGATATGGATTGTGAAATGGATGAAGCCGTTGGAAACTAGACATTCTAAGGAGTGTGGAGCCGCTAGAATCGAGCGATTTCGATAACCGACATAAAAGTTATGCACTTTGGAAGTTAGGTTGATTGTTGGTCAGAAATCGGGTTAGCGAGCCGTTTTAATCTGGCCTTGGTGGATTGCATTAATAGTCATAATTTTAGTACGTGGGATGAGTTGTGAGATGAAATTTAATGTGAATTGGTTATGCGATAGGTTGAGCCCAAAGAAGTGATAGAAACGAGCACCACGAGAAGATAGGATGCCAGATAAGTAGTGCATGCATGTGTTTTGCCCAGCTGTGCCAACACCGAGGAACATTAGGATTGTGTTGGTCGATTGTGATGTACATGTGTATTGTTTGACATGCATCATATTTTAAAAAAGGGTACAAAAATGATTTTGAGCATGCTTTTAAGTAAGTAGTAGTGAGATGCGTGACGGTGGTATCGCGGATCCTGCTCAGGGAGTGAGCTAGTGCATAACCAACCGCGAATTCTGCTCGGAGAGTGGACCAGCTGGGCCGTCATGCGGTATGTATGTGTTGACGGTGAGGATGATGGACAGTGGCACCGCGGATCCTGCTCGGGGAGTGGGCCAGTGCATCACTAGTCGTGGATCCAACAGGGTGGGCCGACTGGGCTGTCGCGAAATGATGGACGGTGGCGCCGTAGATCCTGATCGGGGAGTGGGCCGGTGCATCACCAGTCACGGATCCCACAGGGTGTGTCGGCTGGGCTATCGTGAGACGTGTGTGTGGCTTGTGGGGCTCGTTGACGGGAAGTCCGGGACGGTGGCGATGCGTCAGGGTGTAGCGTGCCGCGAGGTTCACCCTCACCCTAGCACGACTGCACTACGTGTTGAAAAATTGTGACAGCATGAGCGTGAGTGTAGAGATTGCATGTGATAGGATTGCATTGTCGGTTTTACTTTCATATCGCACTACTTATTGAGCATTAGGCTTATGTTGTGTGTTCTGTAGTGTAGGTGTAGAGATTATTGCTGGTGAGTTACGAGAGTCCAGGCAGGACAAGTAGACAGTTGGCTGCATGCTACTATGTACCAGTTGGTGGAATTCGTTAGGGCAGCCTGACCCGTGGAGTGAGGCTGGATAGTAGGTTTTGAGGCGTGTAGAAAATTAGTGTATAGATTTTGATGTATAAACAGATATTTTAACGTCGATAGATGTATTTTGAAACTACTTTGGAGATTTTGATTGAAGAATCCAGGTTTTCACTTAATGATTTTTAATTGCAGGAGTTTTCCTTGTTCGTTTTCATCTGAACTGATGTTTTCTTTAGGCTGCTGGTGCAAGGTGTCGATCGGTGTCTTTAGGTGTTGACCGATTAGTGTAAAAAGTGATGAGAGTGTCGACTGCGAGTTTCGACCAGCGCGGGCAGAGAGCGTTAAAGTGTCGACCGGTATGCGTAGGTGTTGATCAAAATAAGCAAATCGCGACCGCGGGGGTCGACCTATGGGAACATAGCCAAACTAGGTATCGACCGGTGTATTTAGGTGTCGAACGATTAGTGTAAAAGTGGTGAGAGTGTTGACCAGTGTGGGTAGAGAACATTAAAGTCTCAACCGGTGAATGCAGGTGTCGACCGCTTTTCGTGATGAGCGTAGAAGTATCGACCACGAGCTTTGACCGGTACGGGCAGAGAGCATCAAGGTGTCGACCGGTGAAGGCAGGTGTCAACCGCTCTTGGTGATGAGCGTAGAAGCGTCGACCCTGAGGTTCGACCGATGCGGGCAGAGAGTATTAAAGTGTCGACCGGTGTTTACAGGTGTCGACCGGTACTCCTTTTATAATGTTTTGAAAAGTGAAGTTTCATTTAAACTGATTTTTGATTGAGTCTTCTGCCGCAAAGATTTTAATCATTTTTAAAAATATCGTTTTAAGTCGATGAACAAAAGTTTTAAATTTTATGCAAATTTTATCGATTTGGTGAATAAATGTATGGTTGGTGACCCGAGTTCTGGAACAACTTGGAGACGCTACAGAAGTGGTGATAGAGTAGAGTGAGGCGGAAACTGCGTGGATTTTCAGAGCGTTACAGATAGTTCACTAATAGACCGAGGGATCAGTATTTCAACTCATTCACATCAAGATCATGAATGTTTGGAATCCATATTATACAAGGAGACATTGCTTTTGCTAATTCGAATTGAAGGGTGATCTCAAATCGGTTTATTTCCAGTCGATTTCAAATCCCTTTCTTTTTTGCCCCCCATGCTGAGATGCATAGTACCTCTTTCGTCACATGTCGATCCTTGTCAAGCAAAATATCTCTTCTAGCCTAGGTCAAGGGAAAATTCAATCTCTGAATCTATAGAGGGCCTAGTATTATTCCCTTTCTCACTTTTTCCAATTTCAACCTATTTTTTTGAGCATCTCTTTCTCACTCCCCTTCAACAACGATTCTCTTTCGACTTCATTCTTGTAGTCATGCCAAGCTTTCTTTGGTCTAGATTTCCTCGAACGTTGTTGTACTTAGCCCTTCAGTGAAAATATCCGCTACTTTCTTGCAAGTGTCTTTCTTCTTTTCAGATATTTTCTTGTACAACAGTTGATGTGCTTTCCTCAATCAACTCTTGAAGGCACCCTGCTTGTATCACTTCTTATCTCAAGTTGAGAAAGACCTTTAACTGCTCATCATCCCTTCAACTTCTGATAGACCCTTTAACTGCTCATCATCCCTTCAACTTCTGATAGCTCACATGCCCTAGGCGTGCATTCCAAAGATCTACAATCTCATTTTTCCGAGTCTTAGTCTTATCTACGTACGCAGATTCTGCTAACATCACATAGATAGACTCTAAACGTTGCCCTTCCAAGAATGGTGTGCCAAAGATTTGCTGAGCTTCTAGTAGATCAATGTCAATTTAAGGAAAGAGGCTTCACAAGCCACTGATGAGGCAGTAAGTGAAACCTTGTCGTATAAATAGACGAGTATACAAAAATACGTTATCATAGTTATTATCAAATAAAAATCACCTCAGTAAAAAAAAAGGGTCACAAAGAACTCCTCTGGCACATCATCAAAGAAAGGTAGCAATTCGAAAATCCCTCGACATCTCATGAGCCAAAAAGAAAAAAAATATTAAAGCAATGGCAATCCGAAGATCCATCAATGTCACCCTAGGTAGCTGGTGAGGAATCTCAGCATGACACTACCTGTAAACCAATATAAAAGCATATCCTGATTAGGTTTATGGATTCGAAACTAAAAGAGTGAGTCATCACTGCCTTATTACCCATTTTCATAATCGTGAAACAAGACCATCTTAACGCAGCAGAAGGGGTACTGGACTATTGTTTTGATACTTAAACATCGAAACCATTCAATGTAACACTAGGGTTTATTTTCCCAAACATGTATATATCAACAGTATAAAACCATGCATCAACGATAAACGTGAAAATCATACATACATTCACGTAAAATACTAATATGTTGGCGACCAGGTCTTGTCAAATTTTTCTATAGAAGACAACTCACCAAAATAGGGTTTTAGGAAAAATAATGACACAATGCAATGCCAATAATATAAAATCTCTATCTCAAAGATTATTGTTCTTCCTACGCACGACAGCTACGACCTTGGGTACCGACTTGAAATCCAAAAACTCATCGAAGCCTAAAATCAAATCAATATCATAAACATCATTTTTCACATTATTAGAAAAAAAATATGGTTGAGTTCTAAACCGGGCAAGGAACCCAAACAAAAAAAGATAGTCTAAGAGATAATTAATTTTTTCACTAAAATACGTAGTGCAGGAGTCGTGGTCAAATTATGGGACTCCAGTTGAACTTGTATGAAGTCTGCTAGGTTAACTATGGGAGTCATGCTGGTCATGCTGGTCATCCACAGGAGTGTGTCGGTCAACATGTAAAACTCTGCGGGTGTCAACTGTAGAACTCTTCAAGTCAGCTTGCGAGACTCTATGGGGGTCAACTTGTTGGAGTCTGAAAGTCAACCCGCAAGGACTCCATAGATCAACTTGCAGAAGTCCACTTTGAAAAGTGGAAGTCTGCTTTGCACTTTGGGACTCCACTTTACAAAACGAGACTCCGGTGTGGATGTCCAACTGCAGCAGAGGTCGCCCCTAACGTTGTTCCAGTGACGAGTTTCACAAGAAATTCATCCTTTTCACCTTCCATCAACCCAACAACCTATCTAGACTTCAAATTTACTCAAATAATTAACCAATATCCCACATATTCAAGTTTCTAAAATTAAATTCAAATCCAAATAAACTCAAAACTTCAAAGCTAAAATGGAGAGAAAAACTTATCCACTTACGAGTTCCTTTTACAAAAAGACAATGCTCAATGACCCACACACACGATTGTAGCTTCGATCACAATGATTCTCACGCAAAAAATCAATCTCCTCTCTCACGTGCGATTGTGTGAGGGGTAAATGAATAGAATAGTGTTTACCAAATTCTATTATAATAATAACTTTCTTTTTATTTAACAGTTATTTTATTAATTCATCTAATATAAATATAATTTATATTAAATAAAAATCCTTCAAACTTCACTCTTCACTACTCCGAAGAAGCTTCAAATTTCACACAAAAAAATTATTCCAATTAACCTATTTATTAATTTCTTCCAATTTAACCACACAATAATTTCATGAATTACAGATTTAATTAATTGATCAATAAAAATCTAGCGTTGTCACAATACGATAAAACAAGTCAATCCATGACACATTGACTATCAACATTGCAAAAAATTAACACGTGGAATTTAATTAACTTACTATAAGTTTTTACACTTGTTGCTGAAAATAGATAGTTCAAGGTAATGATTTTGAGAGATTGATCGACACTCGAAGTGTCTGACGTTTGGTGAAAGTGTCAACAATTCAGGCAAAGGTGTCGACCATAGGCCAAACTTAAGAGGTATTAAGTGTGTATCCCTGACTTAAAAATGTCAACCTTGCAGCCATTTATAGTGTTCAAGATTGGGTTCATAGTCCATATATATAACCTATCCACGTGTCTTCCTTTAGAGTCGAGTGAAATATTCATAACCTTCGTTTAATTTTAGGCTCGAACGAGTTTTCTGATTTTGAAGTAATACTAGAGGTTACTGTTGTTGTAAGGAAAATGAGTAGTTATCGTCGAGATAGAGATTTTATACTTTCTGCATTGCATTGTTTTCAAAAATATTATTTTCGTGGATTGCCACCTATATAAATATGATAGGATCTGGTCGTCAGCAAGTCGATATTTTACGTTTATGTACGTATTGTTTTCACATTTATTTTAAATAATGCATTGTAGCTGGTTTTTCTGTGATCTTGTTAAGGGGTGAATCCTTTTGATGCTTTAGGCAGTTTTGGTGTCAAAGTATCGTGAGGCTATCATATTACACTTTCTGTTGCATGGAAGTGGTTTCTTTTGACATACGAAAATTGGCATTAAGGTGGTGATGAATCACTCTTGGTTTCGAAACATTAAACCTGATCAGGGTGTTGATTATGTGAGTGATATTGTGGCTGACTGTTTGTTGCCAGCCACTCGGGTGATGAGTTGGATCTTTGAATTGCTTTCACTGTTTCCTTCGATCCCATGAGACGTTGTTGGGTATTTGAATCACCGTCTTTCTGTAGTTTGTCCCAGATGAGTCTTTGTGTGACCCTCCTTTTCCACTAAGGACACTTTTTGTGAAAAAAGTTGAGACTTAGTTTCATTGTAAAAGCCCTAGTAGAGCCAGTTTTGATTAAAAGAAGAAAGAGATTTCTTTAACAATTGTAGACTCAAGCATAGTTGTGAAAGGTAATCACAGTTTGAAATGAAAATAAAAATCTCGAGATGCATTTGGTACAACATTTCTAATGAGTTAGTCACTTTTATCATCGATGCCCTTCCAATCGAGGTATAGAGAAGAGCATTTAGCTTTAGTGAATATTAGGGAGAGACTGCTAATTATTTCATTTCCTATTAGAATTTTGTTTGTTTTTTCTTGGTAAGGATTTGATTGTTTAATTTGAAAATATAAACCGAATTGTTGTATTTGAACTCATTACGTTTCTGCGCGATTGAATGTAGTTAAGTATTTATCTTATTGTACTATCTACTTGAGATTCATTATGTGAGTTTGACTTTATATTTATTCAAAAAACGTCTGCTAGAAATTTACCCTTGGGCTTGGTGATTAGGTTCTCTCCCCGAGAATTGGGTAGCTCGACTTATCGTTTCTGCTTCGTATCGCCTCTAGGTTGTTACAATGCACATTGTAGATTCAATTGGTGGCAAAAATCAACAAGGGAGGCGAGATTTTGCACAGTCTGTTAACTGAAATCGACATTGCGATCGACACTTGATGAGCAAGTGTCGGCTCATGTTGATGCAAAGCCGAGAAAGGGATGAGACCTCAACAAGTGTCTACCCTACCAACACTATAGGGAGCAAGTGTCCATCTGCCCAATCGACATTTGTCATACTCGAAAGGGTCAAAGGTCCACCATTTGCTGAAGGTGCAGACCCTTTCCAACATGAGAGTAACAATGCAACATTTGCCTGTAAGTGTTGACCCTCCTTGTATGTAGCATGTATGAAAGGTTGACTCGATTGGTTTACCCTGCTGTCGTAGAACCTACAAATAGTCGACCCTTTCTAGAACTGGTTGACTTTGCAGTGCATTTTGAAACATGGATTGATTTATTTTTGTTAAATTTTTTCACCGAAAAGAGATTAGCGATTGTTTGTCGTTGTCTTCTAATTGAATTACTAGAGTCGATTTAGGATCCGCCTATTAATTTTTCAAAGTATGCTTACTGGAGTTTTAACATCATCACTTGTCAGTTAGGGTTCTTAACCTCGATTAGATTCCTTTTGGTATCCGTCGTGTTCTGATTTTGGGATTTGAAATTGGATTATTATAAGTTCGAACGATGTTCCTAGTTCTGGTGCCTAAGATCTGCTATTTGTCTATTCCTTAATTTTCCTAGCAATTGTTTTTGTGTTATTTAAGATAAACTTATTTCGTGTTTACTTGAGTCTTCTTGTTTCTTTAACATTTTCCTACCTGTAATTTTTCAGTCAAACTAGTCAAATCGTTAATTTTGAAGTCCAGCATAGTGAATTTATGTTGTTTCATACTAGTAAATTAGTATTTTCATCATCGGGTTGTTAAGACAAAACTCCTTAACGATTTGTGCCTTCAGTGAATTTTGAGATTTTCAGATGTTTCGAAAATTGTTGCAGTTGAATTATCATTCAGAGTTTGGAAAATTTCTCGATTGGCTTTGAGAAGGATATGTTTAATATACATGATATAATATTTTATATTGATATATTTTATTTTATTTTTATTTTTAATAATTTTCTTTTACAAAAGAAATTCCTTCCTTCCTTATGCACTGTCGATAGAAAGAGAGGCGGGAGGGAGAGATTCCATGCGTGGAAAAAAGAGTTCTGATGCTAGGATTATATTCATGTAACTCCGACCTTCTATATTTGTGAAGGTTTGTCTCGAGTAAGTCATTTTTCAACTTCGTTTTTAAGTTACAATTTTGTCGATTTTGGATTCAAAACTACAATCCCTTGATTGTTTTTGTTATATTGTTAGATTTGAACTTTATACGGGTTATAACGTCAATTGGAGGCAAGCATAGGCGAGGGAGAGCAAATTTCTCTCTTCTCGTTGCTGGAAATCGACACAGCAGAGCCAAACAAGGGTTGTGATGAGAACAACAAGTATATCAAACTCGATACCCTTCACAATGCATAATAGAAATTTAGGAATGTCTTTGAATCAAGACAATGAGAGGCCATGCCAATTAATAACATGGGAGCATGACCTTGACACTACTCAATAAAAGAAGCAAAACATCGACACCAATAATAAAAGAAGAAGAAATTTGTTTTCCTTTTGACACCTATTGTAACCGCCGAGCATACTTTTATTTTTACCTTAATATTTTATTTGTTTAATGTATTGGTCTTACTCATGTTTTGGGAGACCAAAGAGTACTACAACTTGGATTAAAACAAAGCACTTGAAAGGAGGAAGCAACCACCATCCAAGCACGCGCACAAGGAAGCACATTAGGCTCACCTATGGAAGACTAAGTAGACTGCACATTTAAAGAGGATTATAGCCAAATCTTGAAATGGAATAGGGCTGCACTTGAAGAAGATTTGGGCTACAAACTAGAAGGGCCGAAAGTTAGCAAACAAAGAGAAGAAACGCGCTAAAGGCCCAACAAGCGTGCGAAAACACCTAGGCTGAATCAAGGTCACTCATTTCCTTATTAGTTTCCTTCTCTTTATGCAGTTTTAATTTTATTGTGGGGCTATTTAATTCCCCCCTCCTCTCTTTTCAGTGTCCACACGGTGAGTAATATCCGTGAGAGTATTGTATAATTGTCTTTCAATTTTGTGAATGAATTGTGAGCTCTTAATAATACTCATTTCTCGATCTTCCCCATAGGTGGAAATCCAAAGAAAATGAATATAAACTCTCACCTTTTGACCAGTTGGAGTGTTTTTCATCAAAAAGATTCACAAAACTCTCACCTTTTTGACCAGTTGGAGTGTTTTACTCAAAACGTCTTCCAAAGGAAATACATATAAATATCGTAGCGGAAACGCATTTAAAATCAGCTCAAAGAAACTTTGTTTTTTCTAAAACATAAAAATCAAGAGACCGGTCGACACCTGCAAGAGTCGCTTGACACTTGAGTGGTCTCGAGTTTTCCATCGGTCGACATTGACAAACGCCGGTCGACTCTATCTTTCTCTCGGGTCTTTGCATCGGTCGACACCGGGGACACCGGTCGACACTTCTATACCCATTTTAAAGAGGGGTCGACACCTTAATCCTTTCTGTCAGTGCAGGTCGACCCTTGCGGTCGACACCGCTGCCAATTTTACACGGACTGGTCGACACTTGTATTTAGAGGTCGACACCTACTTCGATATTGCCCTGCGCAGGTCGAGCCTCGCCGTCGACTTTCACCCACTATTTTACACTGACCAGTCGACACCTATGGACTTCGGTCAATACTTTGCACCCAGAAATTTTAACAGAATTCAACAAAACCGAATTTTGACTAAACGTTTAAAAACCATGAATCCACTTCTTGACTCAATTTACTACCTGTTACGCACGCCAAAATACTCAACCCAAATTTAAATATCTCTTTTACATTAAAATAACTAAGTACAACTCAAAATACCTCACTACCCATACTTACACCCGCCATAGTCAAAACGCCTCAACAGCTGACCCAGTCGTCGCACGAGCATTCTCCTCCAACTGCCTTTTAATCCTAGGCATGCTCGGGTTACTCACTAACTGCTGCGTCGTCACCTACATCACATAACTCAACTATTAGCCTAATGCTAAGTAAGTAATGCATATAAACTTAAAAACTAAAAAACATTCACATCCTAACATATGCAGTTTCTACAGTTTCGTCTTTACTTTTGTTTTCGTCTCTTTCTTACATATTCTTTATATTCTTACAACTGGGTTCTTCTTTACGTGCTAGATCGAGATGACACATCTCACGGTACATCTCACTGTAAAAGGCCAAACTCGATCTAGTAAAGTGACACACCTCACAGTGCAGTTCACTAGACAAGGTCACCACGTAAAGCGGAAGAAGAGTGATACACCTCGTGGTTCACCTCACTTGACAAAACCACTCAACCTCACCTTTATTATCTTCTTACGTAGCTTCTCATTTCGTTCGTCTCATCACATCCTACTGTTTCACTTCGTAAAAATATGAAAATTCATTTTCGTTTCGTTTCATAATTTAAAACCATGATTGATATTACAAAGCATCATAAAGTAAATGTGCAATTCATTCTACTGAACTGTGATGTAGGCCCGAAGGTAAAACTACTACTACATTACTTACCTAGCATCCTTAGCACTCGTAATACAAATCTCGTACGCTAACTGAAAAACCAATAAAACCACACATCTATTAGCTCTACTTTTCATTAACTCTATAAAACTTTAAAGGGATCAACCACTAAATCCTCACTCAGTCCAAACTGAGATTCTAACTAACTCTTCGACTAATCTTTCAAAAATTCATAACTCCGCCCATACACCTCCGATTTAAACGATTCAAAGTACTATGGGCTTCTCAGCAAATATAGTTCATAACGGTCTATACAATTTCCCAATCTCTCACCTATAGCTTAGCCGAACGAAACCCATTCTGTAGCTCGGTTTATTCAGTTATCTACACCTTTAATCTTTTTCATAAAACTTATAATCCACTCTTATTCCTATCTTAAACATCAGCATACGTACAAAAATCGACTAAAACCTCTAAATTTCATATCTCACTACTAGGGCTCACTCAAAACTCTCTCTAACTGTACTTTTATCGTTGAAAACGACCAGATAACTAGCTATCTATTGAAAACTAACCAAACTTACCGTAGATTTGAAGAAAAAGATGAGGACGGAAGGAAATCGCTGCCAGAAGGAAACGTCGAGTTGTTCGTGCGGGAAAAGAAGAAAAAACAAGGGGGGGGGGGGATTTTTCGTTCCTCCACTGTTGTTTTGTTTTTACTTTAATAAAATTAATTATATTATTAAATATAATTATTATTAATTACTATTTCGCCGTCAACTATTAACTGGTTACTAAATCTGTTATACCGTCTAACTCCGATTGTATCTTAAAATTTTTTTTTTCTCCACTAACTTCAAAATAATCTTTTACTTCGGGATAGAAATTTTTCGTTATCAATTCGGACTAAAACTACACTGACTACAAGTAAAAAAAAATCAATAATTAATTCAAACAAAATTTCGGGTGTTACAAAGAGAGTTGGGTCGGTGGCTTACCGATTGCAACTTCTGAAGACGCTCAAACTTTATCCAACCTTCCATGTAAGTTTCCTTAAACCTTATTATCAGGGGGATCGACCACAAGTGCAAAGAGTACCACCCGTGGTGCGGGTGGAATTCTTAAAAAGGATCGCCAAAATCCTTGATCATCGAACCATGCGGGGTAGCGAGAAGGATGAGCGGCGGGAATACTTAGTGCAGTGAGAAAATGAAGAGGAGGCCACATGGGAAAGAGACATCAACCTATGGCAATTCGAAGGGCAGATCACCGCCTACCTCGCTTGGGTGTCGACGAGGCCGTCGACTGCAATTGGTAGGGGTGGATTGTCACGCCTCATTTCCCATGGTGTATGAAGGCAAGGGCCATGGTCCCAAAGGAGAGGAGGAGCCGGGTTACTCCTCGTGCGCACGGTAACAAGAGGGCCACGGCCCATGTGGGCGCGCGGCAGCTGAATGTGCGCGGCCCACTAAGTCGCACAAGGTGCACAACCCAAAAGACAGACATGAGCCAGAGGGCTGATCCGTGGAGCCATGCAAGTAAGTGCTGAAATGGCCAAGTGTTGGGCAGAGCATTTAGTGGGCGGCAGTTACACGCACACGGGGCGCACGAGGCACGCGGCTGTTGCATGCGGTGCGCGTAGCTGGAGCGTTACGCACTAGCAGGGTGCTAGAACTATGAAGGCACGAAGTTGCTGTACACGGAGCAGATACGGTCTGACCGTGGCTTGGTGATAGCCGTTGGGGCGTTACACCTCGACAGCTAGCCGTTGGTGGGGAGTTACATCTCGGCAACTAGCAGTTGGCGCGGGGCGTTACGAGCACATCCGGGACACGGCAAGCACGCGGGACGGACACGGCGTGCAGGGTAGGCGTTGGCGTTGGGCGCGGGATGCAATCTTCAAACGGGACGCGTTGGGCAGACTGACGACTGAACCTTGGTGCACGCGGCATGCATTGATGGCGCGCATACGGCAGACATTGATGGCACGCGACAGACATCAATGCTGCGCGTAATAGGCGGGCGGCGGGCATTCATGGCGCGCGCGGCTGGCATTGAAGAGAGGCATCCGAGGGCATTAAGTGAGTGCTGCACATTGATGTCTAATGTAAGTTATGGCTAGGCCATATTGTGTATAAATGCCTCATGAGCCACCAAGCTAAAGGTATCCGGGAAAGGAGTTTCTTAAGCTATTGTGGTGTACCATGAGTGAGTTGTTCTTACTCTTTTTGTTTGGAATAGAAAGAGGGTTGTGAGGTTTTGCTCTCGTAAACACTTGTCTCATTTTCTAGTTACTTCCACAAGCACCAACAAAAAAAATGGCTTGTCAAGTCGGGTATTTGGCACCGCACATCCCACCGAGAAGATGAAAAATTTTAGGGGTAAATTCGGGTGTGACTGACATCAAACTATGGCAATTCAAGGCGCGCAACCCACGATAGGCGCACAACAGTTTGGCGCGAGACCTACTAAGGCGCACAAGGTGTGCAACCCATGAGGCAGACATGGGCTGGAGGGTGGATCCATGCAGTCATACGAGAAAGTGCTGAAATGGCTAAGTGTTAGGCGGGACATTTAGTGTGCGGCAGTTACACGCACACGGGGCACACGCGACACTCGGCTAGCGCACGCAGTGCACGCAGCAGGGCCATTACGCAACCGCAAGGCACTGGAGTTATGAGGCGGGCGGCAGCGAGCGGGGCGTTCCCCAATGGCTAGCTGACGCGGCATGCGGTTTGCAGCAGGCACGCGCGGGCGTTATACGCGTTTTGCAGCAGTCGCGCGCGGGCATTATACGCGGTGCGGAGTAGGCGCACTGCAGTTTCACGCGGCATGCAGTAAATTGGCGCTGGCGTTACAAACGGATAGCACACGGACAGCACATGGATTGCACACGTGCGGACCACCAGGTCGAGCCACGGTAGGGCGAGACCGCGTCTAGGCGCGAGAGCAGAACGCACCAGACACAAGCAAGGTGCGCACGTAGAACTGACCACGTGGCGAGCGAAACACGCATGCGGCGCGCGGCCGGCAGACAACAGATGCACGCGGCGCACACATTTAAGGAGGCATTAAAGCATTGTGCATTGATGGCCGATTTTAATGATATGGCTGGACCATTTTGTGTATATAAGCCTCATGAGACATGACACGATTCTACCTTGAATGAGTCGTGTTTCACCCACAAACGAAACAACAAAAATATAATATAAGAAGAAAACTAAATGTTGTCCGATGAGCAACCTTTTAGGCTCTCGACATGACGATCTTCCGAAAGAAGACGGCAGCAAACAGGACCAGTTTCTGGCCACTCTCTTCGTGTATCCTTCTCTGGAAAGAGAGGGAAGACGAGTGGAACAACGGCTATTCAAGCAACCTCAGGCTTGAAAGCTCAAGGAGATGCACTTCTTCTCGTTTCTTGACCGAACCGAGCCTTACCATTCACCAGGCTTTAAGCTACTTCGGCTGAACACAAAGGGGCTCTTTCTCATATATTCAACAACCTTTACATACACCAATAGCCATGTATTTATAGACCTAGAGTGGCTGAAGGTTAGAATGAGCTTGGGCTTCGAAATGGGCCACATGGTTGGCCATTCTTGGTCTACTTGCACACCAGATCACTCTTCAAGCTTTGGCCCATTTAATGCATCAGTGGGTTGCTAAACTCTGACCCAATTGTTGCTTCTAACCACCATCTAACTTAACATACATCTAATCGTAATGCCTAAGGATGCATACAATTATGAAACATTACATGAAGACGAATGTTTGCCAATAAAAACATAAGGCGAATGTTTGCCGAATAAAATTCAATTACATTAATTTCGAGGGAGACAAATTCCTTCTTCATGTGCTTCCACCTTTAGCTCCCATGATAGCAAGTGCAAGGGTTGATCCTTGTCCTTTGTGCTCAGGTCCCATTCCAAATCCGCGAAGAGGCATTCGACACCTGTAATTCCTGCAAAAGAATTGAACTTGTTAGTGAACAGGTTGGATAAAGCTCGTGCCTTGGTTTATGATCGAGTGATGGCCCTCTGGGGCACATCATCCTCCCCAAGTGATTGAGGATTTGACCTCAAATCCGTTAATGGGGTCGCTTTGATGTCATCATTGTCTCCTTTGTATGGCTAGAGATCTTGGACATTAAAGGTGGAGGAAATTCAGTAGTCGCCGGGTAGCTCTATCTTATAGGCGTTATTGTTGATTCTTTCTAACACCTTGAATGGTCCTTCTGCTTTAGGCATCAACTTGGATTTCCTTTTAGCGGGGAACCTTTCTTTCCTTAGGTGCAACCAAACTAACTCTCCTTCATTAAAGATAACTTCTCGTCATTCTTTATTAGCGTGTTTGGCGACCTTGCCGTTGCTCTTCTCGATGGCTTTGCGTACTGTCTCATGCAATTGCTTAATTCGTTTCACCTTGTCCGTTTCTGATGGATTAGCTAAGTCTGTAAAAGGTAATGGAACAAGATCTAACGGTGTATATGGATTAAACCCATAGGCAACCTCAAAGGGCGATTGCTGAGTAGTTGAATGAAGGGTGCGGTTGTAGGCAAACTCCAAGCCTGGGAGTACTATATCCCAGTTAGACAGTTTCTTACCTACAACGGTGCGTAAGAGAGTGCCTAGGGTCCTGTTGATGACTTCTGTTTGACCATCAATTTGGGGATGAAAGGATGTGCTGAAACACAACCTAGTTCCCAACGTTTTTCACAAAGTGGTCCAAAAGGCACTCAGAAATTTAGTGTCTCAATCTGACACAATAAAACGCGGTATACCATGTAGGTGAACGATCTCTTTAAAATATAGGTTAGCTATTAAGACAGAGTCATCTGTCGTGGTACAAGGAAGGAAATGCGCCATCTTAGAGAACCGATCCACGACCACCATTATAGAGTCTTTATTCCGGGCGGTCCGTGGTAGTCCTAAAACGAAGTCCATACTAACCTCTACCCAAAGGTGTGATGGGACGGGTAGGGGCATGTATAAGCCTTGAGGTAGAATTTTACTCTTAGCCTTCTTGCAAATCACGTGTGTCTCCACCATGCAATGCACATCTTTCATCATGCGAGGCCAATAGAAGTGTTCCTTAAGCGATTCTATGGTCTTTTTATAGCCGAAGTGACTTGCTAGGCCTCCGCAATGAGCTTCTTTTACCAGGCATTGTCTTAAACTACCTTGGGAAATGCAAAACTTTCCCGCTTTAAGTAAATAGCCATCCACGAGGCGATATTCGCCTTCGGCCTTGTCCATACACTTGATGTAATAAGGTCCAAAATCGGGGTCGATTTCATAGGTCTCCTTAATCCATTCAAAGCCAAAGAACCTAACCCCTAATTTGGTGAGTAGAATGCGCTTTCTAGAGAGGGCATCAGCCACGACATTATTCTCTCTTTTCAAATACTTAAGGGTGTATGGAAACCTTTCTAAGAACTCCACCCACTTGGCATGTCTCTTGTTTAGCTTGTGCTGACTCTTGATATGTCTTAGGGTCTGGTGATCAGTGTTGATAACAAATTCTCGAGGTAGGAGGTAATGCTGCCAATGTTCTAAAGCATGTATAACTGCATAGAATTCTTTGTCGTAGGTGGAATAATTTAGTATAGGTCCTTTTAACTTTTCGCTAAAGTATGCCACCGGTTTGCCATCTTTCATAAGCACTGCTCTTATGCCGACTCCAGATGCATCGCTTTTGACCTCAAAGGCCTTGTTAAAATCTGGGAGGGCAAGTACGGGGGAATGACATAATCTGTCTTTGATGAGGTCAAAACTCTTTTGACACGTTGTGGTCCAAGAGAACTCTTTCCCTTTCTTAGTGCAATCGGTAAGCGGAGTAACTATCGAACTGAAGTTCTTAATGAATCTTCTATAAAACGAGGCTAGCCCGTGAAAGCTGCGTATTTCTATGAGAGAATTCGGTATAGGCCAATCCTTGATGGCGTTGATCGTTTCCTCGTCCGCTTCCATCCCGTCTTTTGAGATGACAAATCCTAGAAAGTACACTTTGTCCTATGCGAAAGAGCATTTCCCTAAGTTACCAAATAGTTTAGCCTTTCTAAGGGTCTGGAAGAGGGAGTTAAGGTGGGAGAGGTGTTGAGTGAGATCCATGCTATACACTAAGATGCCATCGAAGTATACCACGATAAATTTTCCTAAGTACTATTTAAGCACATGGTGCATGAGTCTCATGAACGTACTTGGGGCGTTAGATAAACCAAAAGGCATTACCATCCATTCGAATAATACATATTTTGTCTTAAAGGCCGTCTTCCACTCGTCGCTTTCCCTCATCCTGATTTGATGGTAGCCATTCTTAAGATCTATTTTAGAGAAAATAGAGGCTCTATTGAGCTCATCCAACATGTCCTCGAGCCTGGGGATGGGAAATCTATACTTGACAGTAATTTGGTTCACGGCTCGGCTATCGACACACATTCTCATGGTGCCGTCTTTCTTGGGAACTAATAAGGAGGGTACTGCACAGGGACGCATGGACTCTCTTATGTAACCTTTATCCAAAAGTTCTTGTACTTGGTCCTGCAGCTTCTTGGTTTCTTCGGGGTTCATTCGGTATGCTGGTCTATTAGGCAGTACGGCTCCAGGTAGGAGATCAATTTGGTGTTCAATGCCACGCAAGGGTGGTAGACCTTGGGGCAAGTCTTCTGGGAACACATCTTGGAACTGGTTAAGTAAAGTTTTAACGTCGTGAGGAATAACTCCTAGTTCCATAATTCTATCTCGAAAAAGTACCAAAATCAATGGATCTCCTCTACGCACAGACGTCTCTATCTCCTTCTTAGTTATGAATAAAGTAGCCTTATCCTTGGCTTCCTTTCTTGGAGCGTCATCTCTAGATATTTGTTCGGGGGTATGGGAGCAAACTTAAAAGTCTTTCCTTCAAATTGAAGGGAATAGTAGTTAGTGTAGCCGTCATGGTTTACCCTTTGGTCAAACTGCCAGGGTCGGCCTAGGAGTAAATGACTTGCACTCATGGGCACAACATCGCAGAGGACCGTGTCCTTGTATTTCTCGAGGGCAAATTCAACTTTCACTTGCTTAGTAACCTTGACATCATCCCTATCATCTAGCCAACATAGCTTGTAGGGGTGGGGGTGGGTGTTGGTCTGTAGGCCTAATTTGGTCACTAACTTCGTGGAGGCTACGTTAGCACAACTACCTCTGTCTATAATCAAGGAACATAACTTCTCCTTGATGAAACACCTGCTATGGAAGATGTTCTCACGCTGACAGTCTTCTCCAGAATTCTTAGTGACGAGAACACGTCTTCTTACCATAAGCATGGGTCCATCAGGGGCGTGGAAAACTTCCTCTTGGGAGCCACTATCCTCCTCATCTTCTTTTATACCTTCTCACTCGTAAACTCTCCAGTGTCCTCCTGGAGGATCATCACTCGTCTATTAGGACACTGAGCCATGAAATGACCTAAGCTATGACACTTAAAGCATTTAAGGTCTCGCGATCTAGGGGGATTGGCACTTTCTACTAGGGTTTTATTGTTTGAGTCTTTGGGTGGCCAACTACGTGGAAACGGTTTCTTTCCCTCAGCTTTGGTGAAAGTTTTATTTGGTTCTGGTTGCGGAGGGGTGATCTTAGGAGTAGCCTTGAGCGGAAATTTCTGGGTGAAGCTAGCTTTTCTCTTCCTACTGAGTTATCGCTCTACTTTCATAGCCATTTGTACTACCGCGTCAAGGAATTCTAGGGAATGCAGCTCAATAATGTCTCCTATATCTTGCTGCAATCCTCGAATAAATCTTGCAAGCACTTGCTCTTCAGGCTCGTCCATATCTCCACGAATCCTAAGCGTCTCAAACTTAGTAAGGTACTCTTCAACAGATCGACCTCCTTGTTTCAAGTTTTGGATTTGTAAGAATAGCTCATGTCGGTATTGGCTAGGTATGAATCTTTTGGTCACGAGGGACTTCATCACTCTCCAAGTGGTTACAGGGTCGTCTCCTATCTTCTGTCTTTGGGATTTAATGTTGGCCTACCAGAGGGCTGCGTATCCCGGAGCTCGATCAAAACTAGTTGGATTGTAACCTTATCTGAATATTCATAGTAGTCAAAGACTTTCTCTATTTTATCTATCTAATCTAGAAAGGTGTTACTATCGCACGTGCCATTGAATGACGGAACATGCAACTTAATGTTCCTAAGATCGTCTAAGTCCTTTCGACGGCTAGACCTAAAATTTTCTTCTTCGTCTATGGTCCACTCATCATCATCGTAATAGTTAAAGTCATGGAACCTCCTTATTAGGTTAGGTGGCCTCTCACTCATTAGGGAAAGATCCTTGTTGGGAAATCTCCTGGGAGGGTATTCAGTTCTCCTAGGGTTATCAAGTCTCATCCTAGGAAGGTCATCTCGAGAAGGCTCTCTGGAGTTAATCTTATTGTGGTTATCCATTATGAATTTCATACCAAGGGTTAAATCTTTGAGTTGTTGGCTTAGATTACTAACTTCTCCATTAAGGCCATTTAGTTGTCCTTGAAGGCTGGACTCTCCCTCTTGATGGGTACAAGTCTCGGGTTGGGGAACGTCTTTACTCCGGTTTGGTTCTTGAGTCATAGTATCGGGATTTTATTCTCGATTAAGTCCACTCTTAGTCTTCATGTGACTTCCTAAGGTTGTGGGGGAGACATGTGTTCTTACCGCTAGATTGACCCTAAGTGTTAGGAAGGAGGAAAAAGTTTAGTGGATTCCGGTGCTTAAATTTGAAACGCAAATTTGAGGGCTTAAATAGCCATTTTGGGAATGGAAGGTGGTTGTCACAACCAAAGCATGTGATATTCTTGTAGAGCTCTGAGAGAGCTTCGATTTGATATCTTACGGGCAAAAATCTGACGCCCGTAACAAAAGTTATAATCGTTTTAAGTTCAAGGGGTCAAACCTACCAAAACAACTAGCGAACTAGGCATAAAATTTTACCAGGGTATTAACACATTCCGATAAACATGTTTTTCTTTTAGTGTTCATATCATGCATCAACTTAGTTATCATTAAACAACACAATAAGGATATAATAACATAATCACAGAGATTCCAGGGTGTGTGCAAATCATGTAGGATATCCGATTATACAAGTAAACAAAGTATTCTTCCGAAGTAATTATGCTAAGGTGTTAGTAGGCATGGAATGAGGTAGCAGACAACAAAATCAGCACAAAAACAGTATTAAATCACCAGGTACAGAGCAGCAACAGAATGGTTGTTCCGAATAAGGCAATAACACTAGCTGCTACATAGCACACCCATATGCATAATAACATAAACGTACAATACCAGTGGTCCAGCAATAGACACCTACCACCTGCACCTACCCTCAAACAACAGCTAAGCTGTAGGGTGTTTTGTTCTCACCTGCACCTACCCTCAAACAGTAGCTAAGCTGTAGGGTATTCTGTTCTCACCTACACCTTCCCTCAAACAGCAGCCAATCAGTTGAGTAAGACTTATGTAGAAAACACAATACGAATATGAACATACGAATATGAATATCTAACAGATCAAACACAAGTTTCTGGCTTTAAAGACTAAATGGTTTTGAGTTTTTGGTTTTTAAATTTTGTCCAGTAATAACATATCTACGGTAGTGTTCAAGCTTATCTTTATATGTTAGACAGAAAATTAATAGAACTGGTTTTTGCCTTTTCCAAAACCAACGAACCAAAGAAGAAATGAAAAATTTGCAGCAAACAAAATGTGTAACAAGATCAATCCACTCGTTTGCAGACATTCAGGGGAAGCTATCCATGGCTCTGATACCACATGACACGATTCCACCTTGAATGAGTCATGTTTAACCCACAAACGAAACAGCAAAAACGTAATATAAGCAAAAAACCGAATGCTGTCTGATGAGCAATGTTTTGGGCTCTCGACATGACGATCTTCTGAAGGAAGACGGCAGCAAATGAGACCAGTTTTTGGCCACTCTCTTCGTGTATCCTTCTCTGGAAAGAGAGGGAAGATGAGTGGAACAACGGCTATTCAAGCAACCTTGGGCTTGAAAGCTCAAGGAGATGCACTCCTTCTCGGTTCTTGACCGAACCAAGCATTACCGTTCACCAGGCTTAAAGCTACTTTGGCTGAAAACAAAGAGGCTATTTCTCATATATTCAACAACCTTTACACACACCAATAGCCATGTATTTATAGACCTAGGGTGGCTGAAGGTTAGAATGGGTTTAGGCTTCGAAATGGGCCACATAGTTGGCCATTCTTGGTCCACTTGCACACCAGATCACTTTTCAAGTTTTGACCCATTTGTTGCATCAGTGAGCTGCTAAACTACGCCCCAATTGTTGCTTCTAACCACCATCTAACTTAACTTACATCTAATCCTAATACCTAAGGATGTATGCAATTATAAAACATTACAGGAAGGCGAATGTTTGCCAACAAAAACATAACGCGAATGTTTGCCGAATAAAATTCAATTACAAATTAATTCCGAGGGAGACAAATCCCTTCTTCATGTGCTTCCATCTTTAGCTCTCACGATAGCAAGTGCAAGGGTTGATCCTTGTCCTTTGTGCTCGGGTCCCATTCCAAATCCACGAAGAGGCATTCGACACATGTAATTCTTATAAAAGAATTGAACTTGTTAGTGAACAGGTTGGATAAAGCTCGTGCCTTGGTTTGTGATCGAGTGACGGCTCTCTGAGGCACATCAAGACACCAAGCTAAAGGGATCTGATAAAGGAGTTCCTTGAGCTATTGTGGTGAGCCTTGAGTGAGTGTACTAGTCTTTGTATTTTGAATAGAAAGAAAGTTGAGAGGTTTTGCTCCCATAAACACTTGTATCTGTTTGTACAATTCATTCCACAAGCACCAAACGATGAAGGCTGGTCAAGTCAGGGACTTGGCGCCGCACATCCAACCAAGAAGGCAAAAATTCAAGGTGCGAATTTGGGGGTGTGACACTCGCCATTGGTGGGATACAATCGGGACTACAAGAGACGTGAAAGTCATGACTTGGGAAGAGTTTAAGACTGTGTTCTTCGGGAAGTATTTCAGCCATGCTATCAGGACTTATAAGATGGTGGAATTTGCGCAGTTGAGATAGGTAGGCACAATGGCTGACTACGTGAGACATTTTGACGCGCTATCCCGATTTGCAGGGCATTTGGTGAGCCTAGATGAGAACAAGGTGCACCAGTTTGTGCAGAGACTAAAACTGGATGTGTACATGGGCATGCACATAGCTAGAACACGAGGGGTGCCTTATGAGGATGTGGTGGTGAAGGCTCTAGACATTGAGGAGGCTAGGAGAAAGCTACCCAGTTATAAAGGAGCAGCCCGAAAGATTTATAGAAAGTTGCTGCCTTAGTCAAGTGGAGAAAAGGTATCTCAGCGGAAGGACCTGGAAAGGCCTAGTGACAGCCTTAGCAGCCAAGGGAGCAACAAGCAGCCGCAGGGGTCGAGGCAGTTTTTATTATGCCCTAAGTGCCAGAGGAGTCACCTTGATGAGTGCAGGGTTGGCTCGGGGCAATGTTTGTACTGCAGCGGGGTGAGCCACATGTCCAAAGATTGTCAAAAGCCGCGACGGAATCGGTGCTTCAACTGCAACGAATTGGGGCATTTTGTTAGGGATTGACTGAATTTGAGCAAGGCCCCAGCGAGGGTGGCGCCGAGAGTCTTTGCCCTCATTGATCCGAATGATACTGATCAGCCATCGGTGATCTCTTCTTATTTCGGGCATGACGGCTTATACTCCTGTCGATACGGGTGCTATGCATTTGTTTGTGTCTACTGCCTTCGTGGTCAAGGCAAATCTAGTCCCCAGCTATTCTGGGCAGTTTTATGATGTGTTGTTACCGTCGGGGGAGCGTATATGCTCGGATCAGGTGGTACAAGGTAATATGGTGACAGTGGGAGAAAAGCGGTTGTACGCTGATCTGATCATACTCGACATGAAGGAGTATGAGACTATTTTGGGGATGGATTGGCTGTCTAGACATTATGCCATGATAGATTGTAGGACTAGAGAGACTTGTCTAGAAAATTAGTCAAGATGTCTAGACGACAAGGACGTCCGAGAGTACTGAGAGAGACAACTGACTCAAGGAGTGAGGATGACTCGATGACGATCAGACAGCTGACTGAGTTGGTAAACAGACTGTCTCAGCAATTAGGGATTTTGCTGAATCGAGAAGTACAAGGAAGTGCAGGCTCAAGCTCTAGCCATGACTAGTCGGGTGACAGATTTAGGAGATTGCGACCCCCAACATTTGAAGGTCAGACATCGGATCCAACGGCTACAGAGGAGTGGGTTCGTACAATTGAAAGTATGTTTAAGTATGTGAAAGTGGAAGAGGAAGATAAGGTCTCGCTAACCACATTTCATCTAGCGAAGGACGCCAGATTTTGGGGAGAGTCTGTGGAGACCACCACTGAGGTACAACATATGACATGGGAGAAGTTTAAGAAGGTATTTTATGACAAGTATTTCAATAGTATGGTGTAGGCGGCTAAAAGAATGAAGTTCTTACAATTGAAGCAGACTGGGTCGGTAACCGAGTACAACCGGCAATTTGAGTTCTTATCTTGGTTTGCCAGCAGTTTGGTGAACCGGAATGAGGGTAAAGTGTTTCAATGTGTACAGGGATTAAAGCCAGAAATATATAAAGGAGTAAATATAGCCAGAACTCAAGAAGTGCCGCCATATTCAAAAGTGGGGACAAAGACATTAGAAGTGGAGGAAGCTGAAACGAAATGTGTTAGGCATAGAGAAGCTTCCAAGAGATTTTTCAAGGAAATTGCCCCACAGCATAGTAGAAGTACCTCCCAGCAGCAACAATAGATGGGCACTAAGATGTTCAGCTAGAGTTCGAGCAGCCAGGGCAGTAGTAAAAGGCGTAAGGGGTTGGTGCAGTATCTCCAGTGCCTTAAGTGTTTGATGTATCACCTGGGCGAATGCAGACTGAACTCAGGAAAGTGCTACAATTGCAACAAAGCTGGACACTTAGCTAGAGATTACCCGAAGCCTAGAGTGACTCGATGTTTCAACTGCAACGAAGTGGGTCATATCAATAGAGATTGTCTAGCTCTGAAGAAGGGTCCGACGCGCACGACACTGAGAATATTCGCCATAATCGAGTCGGGCGACGATGACCAGCCAGTCGTAGTGTCAGGTACTATATTGATTAGTTCTGTACCTGCTTTTACATTGATTGATTCTGGTGCGACGCTCTCGTTTATTGCAACTATGTTCGCGGTCAAGTTAGATGCATGGCCTGTAGCAATAGACTGTAGTTATGAAGAGATGTTGCCTTCTGGCGGGTGTATGCCCTCAAATCAAGTCGTACGGGTTAGTGTTGTGTGAGTGGAAAGTAAGAATTTGTTAGCCGATCTCATTATTATGGGCATAACTGGATACGATGTGATATTGAGAATAGATTGGTTGTTCAAGCACTACGCTACGATCGACTGTAGGACGGGAAAAGTGAGTTTTCAACCCCCAGATGGTGAGAAGCACCCCTTTCAGGCTACGAAGAATGCCAGGAAGATATCTGTCATGGCGCCTGTCAGTGCTCGTCAAGTTTTAATTGGTGAGTCTTTTGGTTTTCTCACCAATGTTATTGATGTGCAAGTTTCCAGGGAGTCAAAGCCTTAGGATATATTAGTTGTTCAAGACTTTTCAGAAATTTTCCTAGATGATCTACCTGGTCTGCCTCCGGACCGGGATATAGAGTTTTCTGTTTATGTATATCTAGGGGCCAAGCCAGTGTTGAAGAATCCTTTCAGATTAATGCCGACAGAACTAAAAGAATTGAAAAAGCAATTGGAGGAGTTGGTAGAAAAAGAATTTATACGCCCCACCTTTTCGCCGTGGGCTGTGCCGGTCCTATTTGTCAAAAAGAATGATGGATCTTTATGGATGTGCATCGATTACAGGGAGTTGAAGAAGTTGACTGTTAAAAACAAGTATCCTCTGCAAAGGATAGACGACTTGTTCGACCTATTGCAGGGGGCGGAGTCTTTTCTAAGATCGACCTGAGATTAGGCTACTACCAGTTAAAGGTCAGATCAGAAGATATTTAAAAGATGACTTTTCGGACGCGGTATAGGCGCTATGAATTCTTGGTGATTTCTTTCGAATTGACGAATGTTCTAGCTACCTTCATGGACCTGATGAACAGAGTATTCCATGATTATCTCGATAAGTTCGTCATAGTGTTTATTGATGATATCTTGGTCTATTCCTGTAGTGAGGAGGAGCACAGGGAGCATTTGAAAACAATGTTGGAAACCCTGAAGTGACACCAACTCTACATAAAGTTTTCTAAGTGCAAGTTCTGGTTGGATAGGGTTTATTTCCTAGATCATGTCATCTCGAGCGATGACATATCTGTTGATCTAGTGAAGATCCAGGCAGTTAAAGAGTGGCTATAGCCAAAAAATGTCACTGAGATACGAAGTTTCCTCGGGTTAACAGGTTATTACAGAAGATTCATTGAAGGATTTTCAAAGATTGCGGCGCCTCTGACCCATTTGACGAGGAAAAAATGTGAAGCATTTGTGGTTCGAAGATTGCGAGCACAGTTTCCAGACATTAAAGCCGAGATTAACTATTGCTCCGATTTTGACGCTTCTTGCAGAGTACGGAAGATTTAGCATTTATTGCGATGCTTCCAAGATAGGTCTTGGATGTGTCCTGATGCAGGAAGGGAAGGTGGTAGCCTACGCCTCTAGGCAATTGAAAACCTATGAGCAGAACTATCCGACACACGACCTGAAGTTAGCCGCGGTAGTTTTCGCGCTGAAAATGTGAGACATTATCTGTATGGATAGCCGTGTGAGATATATTCAAACAACAAAAGTTTGAAGTATATTTTCACTCAGAAGAAGTTGAATATGAGGCAGGGGCGTGGTTAGAGTTCATCAAGGACTATGACTAAGAAATTAAATACCACCCTGGCAAAGCGAATGTAGTAGCAGATGCATTGAGCAGAGTGGCGGCATCCACTTCAACTATGACTTCAGTTATGCCATTAGCTTTGGGTGCCGAATTTCAGAAATTCAACTTAGAGGCGGGGTCGAATGTGTCGGCCATGTTGTCAGCTATATCCCTACAGTCCACTATTTTAGAAAAGATTAAGCAAGCCCAGAAGAACGACGCTGAATGCAATGAAATTAGAACAAGCATGACTTCTAATGACAAGTCAGAGTTCAATTATTCGGACGACGGAGTCCTCAAGTTTCGGAATAGATGGTATGTTTCGAACAACAAGGAACTTCGTAGGGAGGTTCTTTCGGAAGCCCATTCTTCTAAGTTTTGTGTGCATCAATGAATTACCAAGACGTACAGGGACCTTAAGCAACATTACTAGTGGCCTAATATGAAGAGGATTATGGCAAAGTACGTTGAGACGTGTTTAATTTGCCACCAGATTAAGACTGAACACCAGAGGCCAGCAATAAAGCTACTACCATTGTCTATCCCTGAATGAAAATGAGAGCAAATATCGATGGACTTTGTTGTCGGGTTGCCTTGGACAACAAAGGGTTATGATGGTATATGAGTGATCGTGTATCGGTTAACCAAGGCATCCCATTTTCTGCCGGTAAAGATGACATATTCTATGGACAGTTCGCCGAACTGTATATTCAAGAGATCGTACGATTACACGGAGTTCCGACTTTGATTGTATCAGACAGAGACCCTAGATTTACATCGAAGTTTTGGAAGAGTCTACACAAAGCTATGGGTACGCAGCTCAATTTCAGTACAACATTTCATCCTCAGACGGACGGACAATCTGAGAGGACTATTCAGATGTTGGAGGATTTGCTCAGAGCTTGTGTATTGGAATTTTAGGGTTCATGGAGCAAATACCTACCGTTGCTGGAGTTTTCATATAATAACAACTTTCAAGCTACGATAGGTATGATTCCTTACGAGGCTCTTTACGAGAGAAAATGCAAATCTCCGCTATATTGGGACAAAGGCGGCAAAGCAAAATTGGTTGATCCAGATATTTTATAGCAGACAAGGTTGCATTTATTAGACAACGGATATTAACAGCTCAAAGCCGACGGAAGAACTATGTAGATCGTCGGAGGAGAGAGCTAGAATTGGAAGTAGATGATGAAGTCTTTCTGAATATCTCTTCATTCAAAGGAGTTGTAAGATTTGGAAAAATGAGCAAGTTAAACCCCAGATACATTGGACCATTTCCAATTACGAGTAGAGTAGGAAGAACCGCTTATCAGTTACAACTACCAGCCTTGATGGATGAGATTCACAATGTATTCCATGTATCCATGTTGAGAAAGTGTATGCGGGATCCTTCTCACGTCCTGGAGCAACAGAACATAGAGATCCAGTCGACGTTAATCTATGAGGAGAAGCTAGTGGAAATTTTGAATTATGCAGTGAGGAGATTCCACTGGTGAAAGTATTATGACGCAACCACAACGTGGAACAAGCAACCTAGGAGCAACAGCAGGATATGATGAGTCGATACCCAGAATTATTTAGGTAACAAATTTTGAGGACAAAATATTTTTTAAGGAGGGTGGAATGTAACGCTCAGAATTTTCGTTAAATAATTTTTGGGTTTATGTAACGGTAAACGGCGGAATTCTTGTCAGAATTTAGGGCAAACAATTTAGCCGGTTAGGTAAAATATTATTTTAAGGCTAATGGAGAAGAAAAAATTGTAAGATTCCAACTGAATATGGACCGAATAACCGTTTGATTAAACGGTTAAAGATTAAGGGCGGTTTAGTAAAAGATTATTATTATATAATATATAAAAAAAAACAGGGAGGGGAACGAAATCCCCCCTGTCCCTCGGCTTTTCCTCCCCCACCCAAGCAAGAAAGCCCTCCTCTCCTCCCTCTTCGGTGATTCCTCCTACCAGCTGACGATCCTCTCTGTTCCTTCTTCAATCGTCAAATCTACAGTTAGTTTTTAGTAGATAGTTTTTTAGTTGTTTTGATCGATAAAAGTAAGGTTAGAGGGAGTTATTGGGTAGTTTGGTAAACCTTAAGTGGGAGGAATGAGATTTCAAAGATTGAGTTCATTTTTATCCATGTATTGGTGTTTAAACTGGACGTAGAAATAGATTATGAGTTTTTGTGGAGAAGGTTGAGCATTTGGATAACTGAATACTTAGGTTATAAAACGGTTTCCGTTCGGTCACATTCAGCCAAGCCGTAGGTGTTGGATTAGAAATTGGATTTGACCATTAGAAATTAGACATCCTATGGAATCCGAAGCATTTCAAATCGTCCAAATGAGACAAGTATTGAGTGGTCTTGTCCCATCAGGTGGACCGCGAGATGTATCACTTCTTCCCCCGCTTTACGTGTTGACCTTGTTCAATGAGGTGTACCGCGAGGTGTGTCACTTTACTAGATCAAGATTGACCTTGTCCCGTGAGGTGGATCCCGAGGTGTGCCACCTTGATATAGCACGTAATGAAAAGTAGTAAGAAGATGAAGATATAAGAAAGAAACGAAAACGAAAGTACAGACAAAACTGTAGAAACTGCATTAGAATATGTTTGTTTTCATTGTTTATGTTTTTATGTGCATTACTTACTTAGCATTAGGGTAATAGATAAGTTTTGTGATGTAGGTGACGAAGCAATAGCTGGTGAGTACTCAGAGCGTGCCCAGGAATAGGAGGCAGTTGGAGGACAGCGCTCGTGGCACGGTCCGACCTACTGTTAGAGCGTTTTGACCAGGGTGGGCGTGTGTAAGGTTTTCGAGTTATGATGAATCTTTTGAGTCGTTTTGATGTACAAAGTTGATTTCGAAAGTTGGTGGAGAAGGGTAGGTTGCTAGTTTTAAACGTTTAGTCGAAACTCGAACGTTTTGGAAAGTTGAAGGTTTTTATGCAAATTCTATGAAGCAAGTGTCGACCAATAGGCTTAGTGGTCGACCAAACTTGGTAGGAGTCGACCGCGAAGGTTGACCTACAGAGACAGAACCATATCAGATATCGACCTGTGTGTGGAAGTGTCGACCGGTTAGTGTAAAAATGGTAGGGGTGTCGATCGGAAGGTAGGACAGGGCCGGACAGAAAAGATTGAAGTGTCGACCTGCGTCTGTAGGTGTTAAGCGATAATGTAAAAATGACAGAGGTGTCGGCCGCAAGGTTCGACCAGGGCGGACAAAGAAGATTTAGCGACCCGAAAACCCACATGGTTCCCTGTGCACTCATTACTACTATTCACATACATACACTCAGGAAAAACTATTGTAAATATTTAAAACTTCGTTTTTCGAATTAAAATGACTTTTTTTTAAAACATTTAAAATTGTCGCAGCAAAAGACTTTAATTTAAAATTAGCTTAAATAAGGTTTCGAGTTTTTGAAACATTAAAAGATATTTTTGGTCGACCTTTGTAAGCACCGGTCGACACTTTATTTGTCTCTATTTTCATCGGTCGAACTTAGCGGTTGACACATCTCTGCTTATCATGCTAACCGGTCGACACCTTTCTACTTATCACGCTAACCGATCGACACTTGTGAACACAGGTTGACACTCCAATCTTCTCTGCCCGCACCAATCGAGCCCCGCGGTCGACACTTCTGCTCTCAACAAAGAGAGCGGTTGACACCTGTGTTCACAGATCGACAGCTTCATCCTCTCTATTACCATCGGTCTAACCTTCCAGTCGACACTCCTATCATCTTTACACTAACGGGTCGACACATAAAGACGTAGGTCGACACTTGATTCGGCTCTGCCTTCGCAGGTCGGCCCTCGCGATCGACACTTGCGAAGTTTGATCGACCACTAAGGCTGTTGGTCGACAATTCCTTCCTAGAAATCTGACTAGAAACCTCAAAACTTCCTAAAAACAATCGGACTTCTGGCTCAAAGCTAAAAAATAATACAACGTACATTTTTTCATCAAGTCAAAATCATTATTTACATAAAAAATGTCTACTAAAGTTTGAAATCCGTATATACATCCAAATGACTCAAAACAACTACTCAAAATAATTTCGACTACACCCCAAAACCCGTACCTATGCCCACCATGGTCGAAATGCACTAACAGCCGGCCGTACCGTCCACGAGCACACTCCTCTAACTGTTTCTTTGTCTTGGGCTTGTTTAGAGTACTCACCAGCTACTGCTACGTCACCTACGTCACAGAACTCATCTATTAGCCTAATGCTAAGTAAGTAATGCGCATAAAACATACACACTGAAACAACCATATCCTAACACATGCAGTTTCTACAGTTTCTCTCCTTTCATTTTCGTCTATTTCTTACATGTTTTTAATCTTCTTACTACTGGGTTTTTCTTTACGTACTAGATCAAGGTGACACACCTCGTGGTCCACCTCACGAGATAAGACCAACCTTAATTTAGTAAAGTGACACACCTCGCGGCTCAGCTCTCGGGACAAGGCCACCACGTAAAGCGGGGGAAGAAGTGATACACCTTACAATCAACCTCTCGGGACATGACCACTCAACCGCACCTCCATTTTCTTTTTACGTATCTTCTCATTTTGTTCATACGTCAAATCCTACTGTTTCATTTCGTAAAAACATAAAAATTCATTTTTGGTTCATTCTCGTACTTTTAAACCATGATACATAATCACTAAATCATAACATAAAATAAACGTGCATGCAACCTACCAAACTGTGATGTAGGCCAGAAGGCAAAAACACTTACTACATTGCTTACCTAGCGTCCTAGCAACTCGTATCTCGAAGTTCGTAGTTCGCTTGCTAAACTGGGGAACCTATAAAACCACACATTTATGAGATCTACTTTCCTTCCAATTCATAAAACTCTAAAGGGAATCACAATTTTACATCTAATCTATCTAAATTCGAATTTCAACTCAATTTTCGACCAAGTTTCAGAAATGCATAATTTATCCAATACTCGTCTTATTTGGACGATTTGAAATGCTACGGATTCCATAGGACGTCTAATTTGTAACGGTCTAATCCAATTTCTAATCTAACACCTACAACTTGGGTGAATGTGGCCGAATAGAAATCGTTCTGTAACCCAAGTATTCGGTTATCCAAACGCTCAATCTTCTCTATAAAAACCCGTAATCTACTCCTATTTCCATCTTAAACACCAATACGCAAATAAAAATCAAATATAAACCTCCAAATTTGTATCCCCCTCCTAGGGTTTTACCAAAACTACCCAATACTCCATTTAACTTCACTTTTATTGCTCAAAACAACTAAAAGACTAACTATCTACAAATAAGTAACTAAAACTTACCGCAAATTTGAAGAAATGGAGAAACTGAGAGGGATCGTCATTGACTTCGTTGGAAGCGAAATCACCAAAGAAAGGAGGGGAGGGAGGGGTTTTTTTTTCTCGCAGAGAAGGGGAAGGAACAGAGGGGGAGGGGGATTTCACGATCCTTCTTCCTTTATTTATTTTAATAATAATAATAATAAAGCTAATTATTATATCGCCCTCACTCTTAATTCTCTTAATCAACCCGCTATTCAATCAGTTTCCTGTTGGATTCTTAAAATTTTCTTTTCTCCATCAGCCTCAAAATAATCCTTTATCTACTAGTATATATTCTCCGCTCTCGATTTCGACTAAAACTTTGCCGTTTACCAATACATAAATCTAAAAATTGATCTAACGGAAAAATTTTGGGTGTTACCTTCTACCCTTATTAAAAAAATTTTGTTCTCAAAATTTGTTATCTGAATAATTCTGGGTATTGACCCATCATGTCCTGTTGTCGCTCGCAGGTTGTTTTTTCACGTTGTGGTTGCGCCATAATACTTTCACCAGTGGAATCTCCTTGTTGCGTAGAATCATCACTGTATAATCTAGAATTTCCACTAGGTTCTCCTCATAGATTAACGTTGGCTGGATCTCTATATTCTGTTGCTACACAACGTGAGAAGGATCTCGCATACACTTCCTCAACATGGATACGTGGAATACATTTTGAATCTCATCCATCGAGGCTGTCAGTTGTAATTGATAAGCTGCCTTTCCTACTCTCCTCGTAATAGGAAATGATCCAATGTATCTAGAGTTTAATTTGCCCATTTTTTCAAATCTTACAACTCCTTTGAATGGAGAGATCTTCAGAAAGACTTAATCATCCACTTCAAATTTTAGTTCTCTCTTCCGACGATCTGCATAACTCTTCTGTCGGCTTTGAGCTGCTAAGATTTGTTGTCTAATAAATGCAACCTTGTCTGCTGTAAAATATCCGGACCAACCAATCTCGCTTCACCGACTTCGTCTCAATATAATAGAGATCTGCACTTTCTCCCGTAAAGAACCTCGTAAGGAGCTATATCTATCGTAGCCTGAAAACTGTTGTTATACGAAAACTCCAGCAAAGGTAAGTATTTACTTCAAGAACCTTTAAATTCCAATACGCAAGCTCTGAACATATCCTCCAACATCTGAATAGCCCTCTCAAATTGTCCGTCCGTCTGAGTATGAAATACCGTACTGAAATTGAGCTGCGTACCCATAGGCTTGAGCAGACTCTTCCAAAACTTTGATGTAAATCTAGGGTCTCTATCTGATACAATCGATGTCGGAACTCCGTGCAACCGTACGATCTCTTGAACATAGAGTTCAGCGAATTGATCCATGGAGTACGTCATCTTTACTGGCAGAAAATGAACTGACTTGGTTAACTGATCCATTATCACCCATATACCATCATAGCTCTTTGTTGTCAGAGGCAATCCAACAACAAAGTCCATCGATATCTGCTCCTATTTTCATTTAGGGATAGACAATGGTTGTAGATTTCCTGCTGGCCTCTAGTGTTCAGCCTTAATCTGCTGGCAAATCAAACACGCCTCAACATCCTTTGCTACAATCATTTTCATATTAGGCGACCAGTAATGTTGCTTAAGATCACTCTACTTCTTAGTACTTCCTGGATGCACAGCAAACCTCGAAGAGTGGGCTTTAGCCAGAATTTCTCTGTGTAGTTCTTCATTACTCGGAACAAACCACCTATTTTGAAACTTAAGAACCCCATCGTCCGAATAACTGAATTCTGACCTATCATTAGAATCCATGCTCAATTTAATTTCTTCCCATTCAGCATTGTACTTCTGAGCTTTCTTAATCTTGTCCAAAATAGTGGGCATAGGGACATAGCTGATAACATAGCCTACACATTCGACACCACCTCTAAATTGAATTTCTAAAACTCTGCATCCAAATTTAATGGCATGCTTGAAGTTATAGCTGAAGTGGATGCCGTCACTCTACTCAATGCATCGGCCACTACCTTCGCCTTGCCGGGGTGGTATTTAATTTCGAAGTCATAGTCCTTGACGAACTCTAACCACCACCGCTGCCTCATATTCAACTCTTTTCGAGTGAAAAGTTTAGACTTTTGTGGTCTGAATATATCTCACACGGCTCTACATACAGATAATGTTTCCAAATTTTCAGCGTGAAAACTATCGCGGCTAACTCCAAGTTGTATGTCGTATAGTTCTGCTCATTGGTTTTCAATTGCTTAGAGGCATAGGCTACCACCTTCCCTTCCTGCATCAGCACACAACTAATACCTATCTTTGAAGTATCGCAATAAATGCTAAATCTCTCATCCTCAGCAGGAAGCGTCAAAATCAGAGCAGTAGTTAATCTCTGCTTTAATGTTTGGAAACTGTGCTTGCAATCTTCGGACCATAGATACTTCACATTTTTCTTCGTCAAACGAGTCAGAGGCGCCGCAGTTTTTGAAAATCCTTCAATGAATCTTCTGTAATAACCTGGTAACCTGAAGAAACTTCATATCTCAGTGACATTTTTTGGCTGTGACCAGTCTTTAACTGACTGGATCTTCGCTGGATCAACAGATATGCCATCACTCGAGATGACATGACCCAGAAATTGAATCATATCCAGCCAAAACTCACACTTAGAAAACTTCGCATAAAGTTGGTGCCGCTTCAAAGTCTCCAACACTAACCTTAAGTGTTCTTTATGATCCTACTCACTAAGAGAGTACACCAATATATCGTCGATAAATACTATGACGAATTTATCGAAATAGTCATGGAATACTCTGTTCATCAGGTCCATGAAGGAGGCTGGAGCATTCGTCAATCCGAAAGACATCACTAAGAACTCGTAATGCCCATATATCGTCTGAAAAGCAGTATTCGAAATATCTTTTGACCTGACCTTTAGCTGATAATAGCCCGATCTCAGATCGATCTTTGAAAAGACTCGTGCTCCCTGGAGTTGATTAAATACATCGTCTATTCTTGGCAGAGGGTACTTTCTTAATCATCAACTTCCTGTAGTCGATGCACATCCGTAACGATCCATCTTTCTTGTCAAAAAAGATCGGCGCGCCCCACGGTGAAAAGCTAAATCGTATAAATCCTTTCTCCACCAACTCTTCTAATTGTTTTTTTAACTCTTTCAACTCTGTTGGTGCTAATCTATAAGGATTCTTTGATACCGGCTCAACTTCTGGATATGCATCTATAGCAAATTCTATTTCTCGATCCGGAGGCAAACCGGGTAAATCATCTAGAAAAACTTTGGGGAAGTCTTGAACAATCAAAACATCCTACGGCTTTGAATCCCTGAGAATTTGCATATCTATAATACTAGCGAAAAAACCAAAAGACTCACCCATAAAAACTTGACGAGCATCGATAGGCACCATTACGGATATCCTTTTAGCATTCTTAATGGCCTGAAAAGTGTGCTGCTCACCATCTGGAGATTGAAATCTCACTGTTCCAGCCTTGCAGTTGATTGTACCATATTGCTTGAACAGCCAATCCATACCCAGTATCACATCGTATCCAGTTATGCTCCTAATAATAAGATCGGCCAATAAATTATTACTTCCCACTGACATCACACTATTCCGTACGACTTGATTTGAGTGCATACGTCCACCAGATGGTAACATCACTTCATAACTAAAGTCCATTGCTACAGGTCATACATCTAACTTGACCGCGAACGTAGTTGCAATAAACGAGTGCGTCGCACAGTAATCAACCAATGTATAAGCAGGAATAGAATTTACCAATATAGTATCTAACATTACGGCTGGCTGGTCATCATCGCTCAACTCGATCATGGGGAATATTCTCGATGTCGTGAGCGTCAGACCCTTCTTCAGAGCTGGGCAATCTCTGTCCAGGTGCTCGGCTTTGTTACAATTGTAGCACTTTCCCTATTTCAATCTGCATTCACTCGGGTGATACCTTAAACTTTTAGGGCATTGGAGTACTGGACCAACCCTTGAGGCCTTTTGCTACTGCCCTGGCTACTCGAACTCTCACTGAACCTCTTAGTGCCCCTATGTTGTTGTTGCTGTTGATAGCTACTTCTACTCTGTTGTGGGACAATTTCTTTGAAGAATCTCTTGGAAGCTTCTCTTTGCCTAACACATTTCGTTTCAACTTCCTCCACCTCGAGTGCCTTTGCCACCACTTTCGAATACGCCACTTCTTAAGTTCCTGCTATCTTTACTTCTTTATATATTTCTGGCTTTAATCCCTGTACATACGGAAACACTTTGTCCTCATTCCGGCTCACCAAATATGTGACAAACCGAGATAAAGACTCAAATCGCCGGTTGTACTCGATTACCGACCCAGTCTGCTTCAACTGTAAGAACTCCATTCTCTTAGCCGCCTGCACCGTACTGTTGAAATACTTGTCATAAAATAACTACTTAAAATTTTCCCATGTCATGTGTTGTACCTCCGTGGTGGTCTCCCAAGACTCCCACCAAAATCTGGCGTCCTTCGCCAGATGAAATGTGGCTAGAGAAATCTTATCCTACTATTCTACTTTTGTATACTTAAACATACTTTCAATTGTACGGACCCACTCCTCTACAGCCATTGGATCCAATGTCTGACTTTTAAATGTCCGAGGTCGCAACCTCCTAAATTTGTCACCCGACTTGTCATGGTTAGAACTAGAGCCTGCACTTCCTTGGACTTCTCAATTCAATAAGATCCCTAAATACTGAGACTCTTTATTTACCAACTCAGTTAGCTGTTTGATCATCATTGAGTCATCCTCGCTCCTTGAGTCAGCTGTATTTTTGGTACTCTCAGACGTCCTGGTCGTATAGACATTTTAACTAATTTCCTGGATAAGGGTTAATTACTCTCATAACAATCTAATAACTAAGGCTAAACTTAAGCGCTTACAATTGTTGAAGCACGTCATGCGGCGATCGGCGCTGTTAGATAATCTTTTGTACAGTTTGACCATTTGGCTGTGATACCATAACTGTAGTGACCCGAAATTCTACATGGTTTCTGGTACGCTCATTACTACTACTCACATACATACACTCAGGAAAAACTCGTGTAAAAATTTAAAACTTTATTCCATGAATTAAAATGACTCTTTTTGAAAACGTTGAAAATCGTCGCAGCGAAAAAATTTGATTTTAAATCGGTTTAAATAAGGTTTTGAGTTTTTGAAACATTAAAAGATATTTTCGGTCGACCTCTGTAAGCACTAGTCGACACTTCATTTGTTTCTGTTTTCATTGGTCGACACCTCTTTGCTTATCACGCTAACCGGTCGACACTCTAATCTTCTTTGCCTGCACCGGTCGAGTCCCGTGGTCGACACTTCTGTGCTAAACATAGAGAGCGGTCGACAACTATATCCTAACACATGCAGTTTTCTACAGTTTCATCTATACTTTCGTTTTCGTCTCTTTCTTACATCTTCTTTCTCTTCTTACTACTGGGCTCTTCTTTACGTGCTAGATCAAGGTGACACACCTCGCGGTCCACCTCACAGGACAAGTTCAACCTTGATATAATAAAGTGACACATCTCGTGGTCCACCTCTCGGGGCAAGGCCACTACGTAAAGCGGCGGAAGAAGTGATAAACCTCGTCGTCCAACTCATGGGATAAGACCACTCAACCCTACCTTCATTATCTTCTTACGTATGTTCTTATTTTATTCATAATGTCACATCTTACTGTTTCATTTCGTAAAAGCATGGAAATTCATTTTCGTTTCGTTCTCGTACTTTAAAATCATGATGCATAATCACTAAAACATAACATAAAATAAATGTGCATGCAACCTACCGAATTGTGATGTAGGCCAGAAGGAAAAAACACCTACTACATTAGTTACATGGCGTCCTGGCAACTCGTATCTCGAAGTTTGTAGTTCACTTGCTAAACTGGTGAACCTATAAAACCACACATTTTTCAACTCTACTTTCCTTCTAATTCATAAAACTCTAAAGGGAATCACAAATCTATTTAAACCCGAATTCCAACTCAATTTCCGACCAACCTTCGGAAATGCATATCTTATCTAATACTCGTTTGATTTGGACGATTCGAAGTGCTACGGATTCCATAGAACGTTTAATTTCTAACGGTTTAATCCAACTCCTAATCCAACACCTACAGCTTGGCTGAATGTGGCTGAACGAAAACTATTCCGAAACCTGAGTATTCGGTTATCCAAACGTTCAATCTTCATAAAAACCCATAATATACTCTTACTTTCAGCTTAAACACTAATACACAGATAAAAATCAACTATAAACTTCCAAATTTGTATCCCCCTCCTAGGGTTTCACATAAACTACTCAATATTTTCTCTAACTTCACTTTTATTGCTCAAAATAACTAAAAGAGTAACTATCTACTAAAAACTAACTAAAAGTTACCGTAGATTTGAAAAAAAGGAGAAACTGAGAGGGATCGTCGCTGGCTTCACTGGAAGGGAAATCGCCGAAGAAAGAAGGGGAGAGAGGGGGTTTTTTTTTCTCGTGGGGAAAAGGGAAGGAATAGAGGGGGAGGGAGATTTCACGATCCTTCTCTCTTTATTTATTTATTTAATAAAAAAAATAATAAACCTAATTACTATTTCGCCCTCGCTCTTAACTCTTTTAATCAAACGGCTATTTAGCTCGTTTCTGGTTGGATTCTTAAAATTTTATTTTCTCCATCAGTCTCAAAATAATCCTTTACCCACTAGTATACATTTTCTACTCTCGATTCTGACTGAAACTCCGTCGTTTACTAATACCTAAATCCAAAAATTGATCTGATAGAAAAATTCTGGGTGCTACAGAGGATTAATGTGTCGACCTGTACATACAGGTGTCGACCGGGTAGCGAGATGAACACGTAGGTGTTGACTGCTAGGGTCGACCGATGCAAATAGAGGCATCCGAGGTGCCAACCGGTGAGTCCAGGTGTCGGGTGCAGCATGGGTCAAGTGTCGACTGCAGCCTGCAGAGGTTGACTGAAAATGTCTTTTAACGTTTAAAAACTTGAAATTTTATTTAAACTTATTTTGATCAAAGTCTTTCGCTGTGATATTTTTAAACGTTTTATAAAATGTCTTTTTAAGTTAGTAAGCAAAGTTTTTAACTTTTCACGAAAAATTATACCCAGATTTTTTAGTGTTAGTACGGTTAGCGACCCGGATACAGGGACGACTCGAGGTCGCTATAGTTATGGTATCAGAGCAGTAGTGAACGTACCAGAAACCGTGTGAATTTTTGGGACGCTATATAAACAATACAATAATTTTACAATTTCACTTAGAAACTAACTTCAGTTTACAATATAAAACACAAACGACAACAAACCCAAACAACAATTTCTGACTTTTGATTGCGTAGGTATTCATTGCGATGCTGGTGGTAACTTGCTATACACAATTTATGCATTCCTTTCTCATTTTTCTCCATCAATCAATTGGTTGGGGATTGGTTATTGCTTTAAGGATGGGATTTGGGAAGATATGCAAGGAATGAGGTCCAACGCCTTTTTCTTATCCTCCCTCTCTCATCACCAACCTACATCAAATTAAGGTAAAAATAAAAATGTGAGAAGGAAACACTCCATTTAAGTAAAAATGGTATCAAAGGCTACTAATCGTTTTTGTTTGCACGAATATCTGGTTTATCAATTTTTTAACACTATTTTTCTGAACAAATGAGCTTTTCGTCACTGCTATTTCTTTCTGAATTTTTTGCGTTTTGATTCTCTGAATCTTTATGTTTCTTTATTGTTAAACCTCGAGAACTCACACGGTTCCTGGTACGCTCACTACTATGACACTATGACATATAAAAGTTCGACGTGAACTCACTCAATTTAATACTATTTTCATTTTCAAATCATATTCAAAAGAACATTTGTGAATATAAAATTTTTCGACTCGATTCAAAAATGGATCGCGTCCCGAATAGGTGATATGTAAATCCTCAATATAAAATACGCAGCGGAAAAGGACAATTTAAAGTAGTTTTAAAATAAAATGACAATACTTGAAATTCCGGGAAGGAGTCCGACACACCCTCCACACACCTCTCGGGGGCGCTATGCGCCCACTACACCCTGCGCGCACCACAGCAGCAGCGTTGCGCGCCCCATGCGCGCGCTCGAATCAGCACGGCGTGCCCCGTGCGCGCCCCCACTCAACTCCGCGGGCCTCGCGTGCACACATCTCCACTTCGGCGCCGCGCGCACGCTCTCTTGGCGCCGCGTGCAGTAGCTCTACACCGCTGCGTCACGTACACACCCACAACGCCGCGTGCTCCACGCACCTGCGTCCGTGCTGCACGTCCTTGCTCACGTACTTGCTCGACGCCACGCGGCCTTGTAGTGCCGCGTGCCGCGTGCATCTGCGGTCACGCCACGCTCTTGCGCACACTGCCACCCTCTTTGCGCCTCACTACACGCACTCAGATCTATTCCGTACCCTCTCGACTCCTCGACTTTTCTCTCAAAATTCGACAGAGTAATAGCTAAAAATTGGCTATCCCTAAAAATCTAACTCTGCACACAGTTTACCAGAAAATTCCAAAAGTATCCATCCAATTTCATCCAGGAAATCATCAAAGGAAAAACAGAGTGGAAGAAAATAAATCTAACAAATATCGATGAAAAAAATCTACAGTACAGAGCAACACAATGCTCAAACATATAACATATACACGTGCCCTCAGAACTATCCAAACAACAGACCCACCTCTATAAACTATACATCATGTAAATCGAATCGTCCCCAAAATACATCAAGAAAACAAAACCCCGTACACCTCACCCAAAACTCACCACCTCCACGGGTTGGGTCGCCCTAACAATCCGTCGTCCTGTGCCTCGGTCGCACGCCGCCAACCGTCATACGCCTCAGGACTAGGCTCTCGGGGCTCACCAGCGACAATGTCTGCATCTACGCCATAGAACACACATCATAAGCCTAACGCTAAGTAAGTAGTGCGATATAAAAGTAAAAACCGACAATGCAATCCTATCACATGCAGTCTCTACGCTCACACTTCTGTTGTCACAATCTGTGACGTGTAATGCAGCTATGATAGGGTGAGAGTGAATCTCGCGCCACACTACACTCTAACACGTTGCCACCGTTCAAGACTTCCCAGCAAGAAGGCCCACAAGCCACACACGCGCCACCTCACAGCAACTACACTACACCCTGATGCGTCGCCACCGTCTCGGACTCCCCAGCAACTAGGCCACAGTTGCCACACACACATATTTTGCGACAGCCCAGTCGGCCCACTGCTCGTGCGGAATTCGCGACTGGTGATGTACCGACCCACTCCCAGAGCAGAATCCGCGGCGCCACTGTCTATCATCCTCACCGTCAACACATATACACCGCGTGACGGCCCAGCTGGCTCACTTCTCGAGCGAAAATCCGCGGTTGGTTACTCACCGGCCCACTACTCAAGAGGGATCCACGGTACCATCACCATACCTCTCACCACTTACTCAAAATATGCTTAAAACCATTTTCGTTCCCTTTTTAAAACATGATGCATGTCAAACAATACGCACGCACATTACAATCAAACCACATAAATCCTAACGTTCCACGGTGTAGGCCATACTGGGCAAAATACATGCATACACTACTTACCTAGCGTTCTAAGCTTTCTCGGTGCACGTTTTCACCAAAAATCTGGTTCAACCTAGACATAAACAATCATTCATCAATCTTCATATCAAAATTCACTAAACATGCTAAAAATCACATCTCTCAACTAAATCAATGAAATTTCGACTAAAACGGGTCACTAATTCAGTTAGGTTGAAAACCGGCCAAAACTTCGGACGGGCATAACTTTTGCATCTGTTATTGGAATCGAACGATTTAAGAGGCTAAATGCTCCTTTAGGAACCTAGTTTAACATACTTAAACAGATTTTAAAACGATAAGCTGCAGCTACGTGAAAAACACCAAAAACCGAATCTGCCCTTCACCCAAAAATTTCACATCTTCGGTTATTCAACAAAACTCACTTAAAACACACCTTACGCACTAAAATCATCAACACTAAGATCACATCTCACAATTTTTACCAAAAACGCTTACTATACCAACTCGGTTCAAAATTTGACTTAACCTTCCGACTTGCTTAACGTTTGCGTCGGTTATCGGAATGAAATGATTTTAGTGGTCAAACGTTCCTCTAACAACCTAATTTAACCTACTAAAATAGAACTGAAAACGAATAACCGAAGCTAGCTCAAAACGGCCAAAAACAGAACTGGCTGAACCAAAAATTCTCAGCTCTTCTCGGTTCTCAACATTTCTCACTTAATTCTACGCTAATCCACTAAAATCATTCATCTAAACACCAACTTACACTTACATTGGACAATCCGGTTCAAAACCAAATAACGAAGTTCAACCCCATCTCGGTTCTCGCTGAGCTGCAGCCTTAACCGCACACGGCTTAAGCGCGCGGGCACACACACACACACACACTCGGCCAACTTCACAAAACAAACAAGAAGAACAGGTAACTCCACAGCTGAACAAAATCGAAATAGGGGAGAAGATTTCACCTTCGGTCTTCTGAACAGAGAAAGCAATTCCACGTGTGCTCAGCTTGCCGGAACTCTCCGTTGCGCACCGTCGGTTCCCTTCGATAGTTGTCAACCGTTGACTGATTGCTCACCGGTTCCCGCTCTCCCTCTTGGTTGCTCTCCTCTCTCGACCTCGATGTTCAATAGCCGAATGGCTTCTCTTCGAAGCCAATCGGTTGTTTTAAAAAAATTAATTTAATTTAATTAATTTTCTTTTTGCATAACAATTTACCTAATTGTCGTTCCGTGTTTTCGTTTTTCCTAACCTCCGTTATTTCGCGTCCTCTCGACTTAAAAATTTTGAAAACTATCACTCAATTTAGATTAAGAGTTTTATAAATTAATTTACCCGTTAAAATATTACTCGAAATTCCAACCGAGATTCAAATTAAAATTTTAGGAATTAAATCTAATATTTGAAATTTTTTCCAGGTTATTACATTTATTGTTTTTACTTCTCTTTCATTTCTCATAATTATTGACTTAGCATACTCTTTACCTTCTCTTTTTTGGGATTTCATGTCACTAGCTAAAAATTTTGAAAGTTTATTATTTAAAACTTGGGTAAGTTGACCAACTTGAGTTTCCAAGTTGTGTAGTGTATCGTCCAAATTTTAAATTCAATTTAATTTCTTCAATTTGAAACTCTAATTTGAAAATCAATTTGAAACTTTAATTTACTTCTCTTTCATTTCTCATAATTATTGACTTACCATACTCCTTACCTTCTCTTTTTGGGATTTCATGTCACTAGCTAAAATTGTTGAAAGTTTATTATTTAAAACTTGGGTAAGTTGACCAACTTGAGTTTCCAAGTTGTGTAGTGTAACGTCCAAATTTTATATTCAATTTGAAACTCTAATTTGAAAATCGTAAAAAAATTTTAAATTGATTTAGGTTTAAATTCGAGCGTTAAAAACCTACTTTTAGAATATTGAAAATTTCTTTAAATAATAACTTAAAAATGAAATACGCGGAAGCTCAATTAAAATTTCAAGCTTTAAATAATATTGTCGGAAGTTGGAAATAAATGCAGAATTAAAATAATTCATAAAATTTTAAATAAAATTCAATATAATTTATTTAAATATAAGAATACGAAATATTCTCGAAAACATAAAATACTCATTTAAACGTTTTCCATAAACCCAAAAACATTTTCTTCTTCCTCTTCCTCGCTTGCCTCTGGAAAAATATGGGTCGGCTATAATTGCTTTTCAACAAAATCTATCTATATCACTAAACCACTAATGAGAAATAATCTCAGCAAATAAAACATGCGAATGTGAAAATTAATATCATACTTTACCAAATTCAGAATTAACAGTTACATATTGTGTAGCGACCTGAAAACCATCACAGTTTCCGGTACGCTCACTGCTACTACTCCCACAAACATACTCGAAAAATTCGCATAAAAAATTTAAAAAAAAACTTCGTTGATCGAATTAAAATGACATTTTTGGAAATGTTTGAAAGCAGCGTAAGACTTGACTAAAATTAATTTAAATAAAATTTGAGTTTTCAAACACTAAAGTCATTTTCGGTCACCCCGGTAAACACCGGTCGACACTTCCATCTACTTTTTCACTACCGGTCGACACTTGCGTGCACCGGTCGACACTATGTTTCTCTCTATCCGCGTCGGTCGATCCCTGAGGTCGACACTCCCATCCATTTCACACTACCGGTCGACACTATGTTTCTCGTTGTCTGCATCGATCAATCCTTGAGGTCGACACTCACATCCATTTTACATGCACGGTCGACACTATGTTTCTCTTTGTCCGCGTCAATCGATCCTTCCGGTCGACACCTACAGAGTTTGGTCGACACTCTGTATGTATTTTCCCACTAAGCGGTCGACACCTTCTAAATACTGGTCGACACTTGCTAGGCTTGGTCGACCACTCAGCCTATAGGTCGACACTAACTTTACTAAAATCTTGCCTAAAAACCTTAATCCTTCAAAGAAAACACTGAAATTTGACACAACGATAAAACAACGAAAAGTACACTTTTCCATCAACTCAAAATCATTATTTACCTAGAAAAACGACTACTAAAAGTTGAAATCCATTTTTACATCCGCATGACTCCAATCAACTCATAACAACTTAAAACGACTCAAAATAGTTTCGACAAAACTCAAATAAACCAACTCTCTCACGTACCCACGCCTTGGTCAAAACGCCCCAACAGCCGGCCATACTGTCTACGAGCGTACTCCTCCAACCGTCTCCTAGTCATGGGCACGCTCTGAGCACTCAGCAGCTATAGCGTCGTCACCTACATCACAGAACTTATCTATTAGCCTAATGCTAAGTAAGTAATGCATAAAAAGATATCAGTGTAAACAAACATATCCTAATATATGAAGTTTCTACAGTTTCGTCTCTACTTTCATTTTCGTCTCTTTGTTACATCTTCTTTATC
>CM039531.1:7023192-7059127 GCA_022433055.1 Begonia peltatifolia | reverse complement strand
TATGCAATTTTTTACAATTTCGTCTCTACTTTCATTTTCGTCTCTTTTTTACATCTTCTTTATCTTCTTACTACTGAGTTCTTCTTTACATGCTAGATCAAGATGACATACCTCGCGGTCCACCTCATAGGACAAGGCCAACCTTGATATAGTAAAGTGACACACGTCGCGTGTAATAACCTGAAAATTTTGGATTTAATTTTAACTTTCAAAATTTTTAATTTAATGTCGGTCGGAGTTTTGAGAAATATTGCAACGACAAAATTTAAATTTTAAGACTCGGAGCCTACTTTTACGATGGTTTTCGGAATTTAAAGTCGGGAGGTCGAGAACTTAACGAAATTATGGAAGATTAAAACACGTGAGGGGAGTTTTGTAATTTGTAATTTAATTAAAAAATAAAAATAAAATAATAACATGTTATATGGTGGAATGGCTTCGGGTGGAAGCCATTCCACCGTGTTGTCTTGTTGTCGCGCAGCCGAGGAAGGGAGCGAGAGAGAGATCGGGGAAGGGAGATCGCCGACTACCTACCGCCAAAGGAGAGACGCCAGTGCTCAGGGTACTCCGATGAGCTGAAGAGAGAAGCTGATTTGCCTTCCCGCTCTGAGAAAATCGAAGATGAGTTCTCCCCTGTTTTTTTTTGTTCTGTCGACCGAGCGTGGAAGCTCGGTTGTTCTTGGACTCCCGACGGTAGGGGTCAGTTGTTGGAGCAATTTAAAGTGTAGTGTGTGCGTGTGCTGGAGCCAGTGTGTGGCTCGACTCTCCCGCGACAAACCGACCGGGAACAGGGAGTTTCCCTTCGATTTTTGCCCTGCTCGAACGGCCGAGCGTGGGGTTGTTTTTCCCTCTGCATTTCAGGGGATTATGGGATAAACTTAGAAGGAATGAGGGAGGGGTTCAGGGTTCAATGAACCGATTGAGAAATTCTCGGTTTTGGAGAGAAAACCGTGAAGATTTTTGGTGCTGCCATGCTGTTTTCTAATTAGGAACTCTCCAAATTGTTAATGTATGCATTGGTAGATCGAAATGTGATTGTTCGGTGAAGGAATTGACGAGATTCGATCGAAGTTGAATTTTTGGCTATTTTTCGTATAAAAATAGCTTCTGTCCTTGGCCGTTTCGGCCTATGTTTGGTTAATTGTTTTAAATTCTGTTTTGTGGGTTAAAAATAGGTTATTAGAGGAACGTATGGCCGCTGGAATCGTTCGATTCCGATATCCGATGCAAAAGTTATGCGCGTCGGAAGTTTATGTTAGATTTTGGTCCAAGTCAAATTAGCGAGCTTCTTTCATAGAAATTCGACGTGTGAGAGTAGCATAGCCCTTTTTTTACGCGTATAACTAGTTGCGAGTGAGTTTTGGTTGAAGAGAAGTGAAAATGTGAAATTTGATAAAAGTGGCAGATTCAGTTTTTAGAATTTTTCGCCTGTCCGCGGCTTACCGTTTTAAAATCCGTCTTAGTATATTAAACTAGATTTACAAGGGGACGTTCAGTCACTTGAATCGTTCGATTCCGTTGACGGACGCAAAAGTTATACGTATCCGAACTTTAGGCTGGTTTTTGGCCGGACCAAACCGATGACCCGTTTCAGTTGAAATTTAATAAGTCTAGTTCAGGAAGGTTATTTTTAGCTATTTGGTGAATTTTGAGATAAATACTGATGAGAGATTGGTTGTATTTTAGGTTGAGACACTTTTTGGCGAAGCTGTGCATCGAGCGAGTTTAGGATGCCAGGTAAGTAGTGCATGCATGTGTTTTTCCCAAGTGGGCCTACACCATAGAACCCTAGGGTTTATGTGATTGATTGTGGTGTGCGTGCATACTGTTTGACATGTATCATATTTTAAAAACGTGAACGAAAATGGTTTTGAGTATATTTTGAGTATGTGGTGAGACGTGTGGCGGTGGTACCGCGGATTCCGTTAGTTTGTGGGCCGGTGCTTCACCAGTCGCGGATTCCACTCGAGGGGTGGGCCGGCTGGGCCATTATGCGCCGTGAATGTGTTGATGGTGAGGATATGGGCAGTGGTACCGCGGATCCTACTAGTGTGTGGGCCAGTGCAACACCAGTCGCGGATCCTACTCGAGGGGTGGGCCGGCTGCGCTGTCGTGAAACATATGTGTGTGTCAACTGTGGCCTCGTGCTGGAGAGGCTGGGACGGGGGCGACGTGTCAGGGTGTTGAGTGGCGCGAGGTACACCCTTACCCTGATGTGGTTGCCGTGTGGTGATGCGTGTGTGTAACTTGTGGGCCTCGTTGCTAGGGAGTCCGGGATGGTGGCGACGTGTCAGAGTGTAGGGTGGCGTGAGGTTCCTCCTTACCCTAGTGCAGCTGCACTACGTGTCACAGATGTGACAACATGAGTGTGAGTATAGAGACTGCATGTGATAGGATTGCATTGTCGGCTTTTACTTTCATATCGCATTACTTACTGAGCGTTAAGCTTATGTTGTGTGTTCTGTGGTGTAGGTGTTGACGATATTGCTGGTGAGCCTCGCGAGCCTAGTCCAGAGGCGTAGGATGGTTAGCAGCGTGCGCCCGAGGCACCGGATGACGGATTTTGTTAGGGCGACTCGACCCGTGGTGGTGGTAGGTGATAGTGGATTTATTATTTTATGTCGGGTAGTTATGTAGACAACGGAGTTGTACGTTGATTTTTTTGAGATTATATAGAGGGGTTGTAGTATTTTGGGGACACGTACGTATTGTTATATGTTAGAGTATGATATTACTCTATACTAGGGACTTTCTTCATTTGTATTTGATGAATTTTCGTTGTCTTTAAACTCTGATTTTGTTACGGTGGTTTTCTCTGGATGGCTGATAGTTAAATATTGTTGGATTATGGTGAATTGTGTGCAGGGTTTAAATTTTGGGATAGTCAGTTTTTAGCCGTTACTCTGCCGAAATTTCTAGAGAGAGGTTGAGAGTCGAGGGGATATGGAATGGGTTAAGATGTGAACAGTGAATGCTAGAGAAGGGTAGATAAGCGTGGGAGTGCGGCGTGATCGCAGGTGCGCGGGGCACGCGGCCTTGCGGGTGCTCACGGGTCGTGCGGCGTCGGGTGAGGGCGTGCGCGCGGACGTGCTGTACAGTGGCAGGGTACGTGGGGCACGCGACACTGTGAGCGTGCGTGAGACATAGTGACGTGGAGTTGGCACGTGCGGCACTGCGAGAGTGCGCGCGGGGTGTCGAAGTGGAGACGTGAGTGTGAGGTACCGGATTGTGTAGTTCGAGGGGTGCGTTGGATTTTTCCTAGGATTTCAAGTCTTACCGTTTTATCTTAAACTATTTTAAATGGTTTTCTTTTCTGCTGCGTAGTTTTTATGTTGAGGATTTCGTGTTCCCTCTTCGGGACGTGAATTGTTTACGAATCGAGTCGAAAATTTTTCATACTCACAAATGTTCTTTTGAAAATGATTTGAAAACGAAAGGAGTATTAAATTGAGTGAGTTATGTCAAGTGTTAGTGTGTGTAGTGTGTAGATGCACTGTAGCGCACCAGGAACGCGTGGTTTTCTCGGGGTGTTACATCGCGGTCCACCTCTCGGGACAAGACCATCACGTAAAGCTGGAGAAGAGTGATACATCTCGTTGTCCACCTCTGGAGACAAGAGCACTCAACCCCACATTTATTATCTTCTTACGTATCTTCTCATTTCATTCATCACATCTCATCCTACGGTTTCATTCCGTAAAAACATGAAAATTCATTTTCGTTTCGTTCTCGTATTTTAAAACCATGATGCATAATCATTAAACCATAACATAAAGTAAACGTGCATGCATCCTACTGAACAAGGATGTAGGCCCGAAGACAAAACACCCACTGCACTACTTACACTACTTACCTGGCGTCCTAGCAATTCGTACTCCGTATACGGCTCGCTAACTGTAGAATCTATAAAAACCACACATCCATTAATTCTTCTTCGTCTAACTCATAAAACTATAAAGGAAATCACAATTTTACATCTAATCTATCCAACTCAAAATCCTACACAATTTCTGACCAACTTCGAAATAGCATAACTTATCCGATACTCGTCCAATTTGGACAATTCAAAATACTGCGGTGTAATAACCCAAAAAATTTTAGTTTTTAAAAATCTGATTTTTGAAATTTTAATTAAGTCTCGGTTGAAATTTCGAGGATATTTTAACGAGTAAATAAACTTATAAAACTCGAAATTTAAATGTAGTGACGATTTCTGAAAATTTTAAGTCGAGAGCACGCAAGTTTAACGAAGTTACGGACGGTTATGTGTGTGAGGGTGTTTCAGTAATTTGTTTTGTTAAAATAAAAAATAAATAATAAATAAACAACTGAATGGCTTCAGAGAGAAGTCATTCGGCTGTCGTTTGTGAGAGAGCCCGAGAGAGCAACGGAGAGCGAGAGAGCGATCGGGAGAGTGAGCTACCAACGACCGACCACTGGGGGAGAGACGCTGACGTGCTAGACGGTTCCTGACGAGGTAGAAACTCGGCGTGAGTGGGTTTTCCCGAGCTCAAAACGAACGGTAAGCCTCTCCCCTGTTACGGTTTTGTCAACCGAGTGTGAGGGCTGGATTCCTTTCGGTTCTCCCAGGGTTAGCTCGGTATAGGGGGTGAGTTGTGGTTGAATTGTAGGCGGGGTTGGATGACCGATACTGAGAACCGAGAGGAATCGAAGGTGAGTCCTGTTTCGGTTTCCTCTTTTTGTCGAGCTTAGTGCTCGGTTTCCTTTCATTTTCTGTGGACTTGGTTGAAGTGTTTGAGTGAATTAGGTGTGTGAATGTGTGTGTTTAGTGGATGGACAGTAAGTGTCCGTTGGGAGGGAGAGAAACCGAGGAGGAGGTTGAGCCAAAAATTCAGGTTGGTGCTCGAATTTTTGATTTCTGAGTTGATTATGCTTGAATGAGTAAAATGTGACTGATTGTGTATAGAAATTTGTGGAATTGAATTGAAATCAAAATTCAAATTTTGTTTTGTGTAAAAAAAGATTTTGTTTTTGGGGGTTTCGACCTAGCTTCGGTTATTCGTTTTAATTTCTGTTTTAGTGGGTCAAATTAGGTTGTTAGAGAAATATTTGGTCGCTCCAATCGTTCGATTACGATGTCCGACGCAAAAGTTATGCGCATCGGAAGTTTATCCCGAATTTTTGACCGATTCAAATTCTTGAGCATTTTTAGCAAAAATTGTGACACGTGGTATTAGCGTTGCTAATTTTAGTGCGTAAGGCGAGTTTTGAGTGAGTTTTGGTTGAAGGAAACAAAAATGTGAAATTTGGGTGAAGGGCAAATTCGGTTTGGGTGTTTTTCACCTAGCTGAAGCTTACCATTTTAAAATCCGTCTCAGTTTATTAAAGTAGGTTCCTAAGGGAATGTGTAGCCTCTTGAATCGCTCGATTTTGATAACAGACGCAAAAGTTATGTGCGTCTGAAGTTTAGGCTGGTTTTCGACCGAACCGAATTAGTGACTCGTTTTAGTTGGGATTTCATGGGTTTAGTTAAAAAATGTGATGTTTAGCGTATTTAGTGAATTTTGATGCGAAGATTGATAAGTGATTGTTTATGTTTTAGGTTGAGGCGTTTTTTTGTCGAATCTGTGCGTTGAGTGAGCTTAGGACGCTAGGTAAGTAGTGCATGCATGTGTTTTGCCTAGGTGGGCCTACACCGTGGAACTTTAGAAATTATATTGTTGATTATAGTGTGCATGCATATTGTTTGACATGGATCCTATTTTTAAAAAAAGTAACGAAAATGGTTTTGAACATATTTTGAGTAAGTGGTGAGACGCGTGGCGGTGGTACCGCGGATCCTGCTAGTGTGTGGGGTGGTGCGTAACCAACTGCGGATTCCGCTCGAGCAGTGGGCCAGTTTGGCCGTCACGCTGCTGGTATGTGTCGACGGTGAGGATGATGGACAGTAGTACCGCGGATCCTGCTAGTGTGTGGGCCGGTCAACACTAGTCGCGGATTCCGTACAAGGAGTGGGCCGGCTGGGCTATCGCGAAATGTGTGTGTGGCAACTTTGGCCCCGTTGCTGAGGAGGCTGGGATAGAGGCGACGTATCAGGGTGTAGCGTGGCCCGAGGTACACCCTCACCCGGATGTGGTTGTTGTGTGGTGATGCGTGTGTGTAGCTTGTGGGACTCGTTGCTGGGGAGTCTGGAACGGTGGCGACGTGTCAGGGTGTAGGGTGGCGTTAGGTTCATTCTCACTCTGGTGCGGCTGCACCACGCGTCACAGATGTGACAACATGAGTGTTAGTCTAGAGACCGCATGTCATTTTTTAGTTTTTACTTTCATATCGCATTACTTACTGAGCGTTAAGCTTATGTTGTGTATTCTATGGTGTAGGTGCAGATATTGTCACTGGTGAGCCTCGAGAGCCTAGTTCTAAGGTGTAGGATGGTTGGTGGCGTGCGACCGAGGCACCGGACGGCGAATTTATTAGGGCGACCCGACCAGTAGAGATGGTAGGTGGTGGCTAGATGATTATTGGGGTATTTTTTTTGTTGTGTGGGATATATAGTTGATCAGATGAGTTTGTATAGGCGCCATATATATAGGGGTTGATGGAGTGTTTGTGATTTTGGTGACGCACGTGTACTCTTTACATGTGTGAGCTTGGTAAAACTATATAATGTGAATTTTCTTCATTTGATAATTGATGGATTGTTGTAGTATTATTTCTTTTTTCTTAAAACTTTGATTCGGTGAAAATCTCTGGATAGGTATCCTGGGAAGTTTGGTGAACTGTATGCAGGTTCAGATCTTTGGGATAACCGATTTTTAGGTGTTACTCTGCCGAATTTTCGAGAGAAAGATCAAGAGTCAAGAGGGTATGGAATAGGTCAGGGTGTGCAGGATGAGATACTAGAGGAGCGAAGATGGGCGCGGGAGCGCAGCATGGTCGCAGGCGCGCGGGGCACGCGACCTTGTGAGTACGCACTGGTCGTGCGGCGTCGGGTGAGGGCGTGCGTGCAGACGTGCTGCATGGAGGCAAGGAGCGTGGGGCATGCGGCAGTGTGGATGTGCGCGTGATGCGGCGGTGTTGAGTTGGCGCGCGACATTGAGAGGGTGCTCGCGAGGCGCTGAAGTGGGGGCGTGGGCGTGCGGGGTTCACGACTTGTAGGCCGAGAGGGCGTGCAGGCGGCGTCAAGTTGAGTGTGCGTACGCGCTCAATCCGTGGTGCGGAACCAAGGGCACGCGGCACCGCTACACGGGCGCGTTGTACTGAGTCGGGTAGCACGAAGCATGTGTTGGGCCCTTTCCTAAAATTTCAAGTTTTGTGTCATATTTTTTAAAACTACTTTAAATTGTCTTTTCTGCTGCATTTTTTTTTTAGGATTTCGTGTTCCCTCTTCGGGCCGCGAGTTGTTTTTGAATCGAGTCGAAAAATTTTTATACTTACAAATATTTTTTTTAATATGATTTGAAAATGAAAGTGGTACTAAAGTAAGTGAGTTCGCGTCGATTCTCTGTATATCACAGTGTATACACGCAGTGAGCGCACCGGGAACGTGTGGGTTCTCGGGGCGTTACAGATATGGTATCAGAGCCACGGGGTCGACGTCGTTCAGAGGATTACCTAACACCACCAGTCGCTGCACAGGAGCGCTCCACTAACTGTAGGTGTTTAGATTTAATTTTATTGTAAGACTAATGTGAGTTTTGTATATTTTAAAGGTAGAAAATGTCTAGAGAAGCGAGAGGCAGTGGTCGACTACGACAAGAGACGCATAGAGCTGTGGGAGATATGGATGACACCGTCCGGCAGCCTATCGAGCTAGTCCACCAGCAGTATCAGCAGCTGGAGAGAGTTATGAGCAGGGACGACCAGGGTCAGTATAGTGCCCAGCGTTCGTCAGACAGAGTGGGTGACAGGATGCATAGACTTAGACCCCTAACTTTCGACAGGTCATCTCCGGATCCTCTCAGTGCTGAAGAGTGAATACAGAGCATGGAGAGGATGATGAGTTATGCAAAGGTGGAGGAGCAGGACAAGGTGTCTAGTGCGGCATTCTATCTGGCCAATGATGCTAGTCATTGGTGGGATACTGTGGTGCCTACGAGGGATGTGGGGACCTTGAGCTGGGAGGAGTTCAAGTTAGTGTTCTTCAGTAAGCATTTCAGCCACTCTATCAGGACACAGAAAATGGTAGAGTTTGCACAGCTGAGGCAGACCGGCACTGTGGCTGAATATGTTCGACAGTTTGAGGCTTTGTCGCGGTTTGCAGGGTATTTGGTGAGACTCGACGAAAATAAGGTACACCAATTTGTACAGGGCCTGAAGCTAGATATCTATATGGGCATGCGAATTGCAGGGACTTGAGCCATGCCATACGGGGACTTTAGCCATGTCCCACCTCATTACCGTTGCTTCAACTGCAATGAGGTGGGACATTTTGCCAACAGATGCCCAGCTGCGAGCAAGACATCAGCGAGGGTTGCACCGAGGGTCTTTGCCTTTTTGAGCCAGATGATGTTGGCCAGCCATCAGTGATTGTAGGTAACATTTTTGTTTCTAGTGTGGCAGCTTATATCTTGATTGATACCGGCACTACGCACTTGTTTATGTCGACGGGTTTTGTTGTTAAGGCAAATTTAGAGTTCAGCCCCGCTGGACAGCATTATGATGTGACCTTGCCATCAGGGGAACATTTGTAATCAGAACAAGTGGTACGGGGTAATGTGGTGACAGTGGGAGAGAAGCAGTTGTATGCCGAGCTAGTCATACTCCATATGAGCGGCTATGAGGTGATCTTGGGAATACACTGGCTGTTCAAACATCATGCCAAGATTGACTACAGGACCATAGATGTTCATTTTCAGCCCCCGGGCGGGAAGAGCTACACCTTCAAAGCAAGTAAAAGTCTTACAAGGATTTCCGCTATCTTTTCTTGGCAGACTCTGTGGTTGTTAAGCAAGGGTTGTCAGGGATTTCTGGCAAGTGTCAGGGATGCACAGTCACAAGATGATACTCGGTTACAGGATATCCCTATTGTGCAGGAGTTCCCGAAGGTGTTTCGTGATGATTTGCTAGGGCTGCCCCCTGACAGGGAGATTGAATTTGAGATAGATGTTTTTCCAGGTGCCGAGCCGGTGTGCAAGAACCTGTAAAGGTTAGCACCGGCCGAACTTAAGGAGCTGAAGGCTTAGTTGGAGGAATTGACGGATAAGGGTTTTATACGCCCTAGTTTTTCACCTTAGGGCGCACCAGTTCTATTCGTAAAAAAGAAGTACAGATCCCTACGTATGTGTATTGACTATTGGGAGCTGAATAAGTTGACGGTGAAGAACAGGTATCCATTGCTGAGGATTGACGATTTATTTGATCAGCTACAGGGTGCCCTGGTGTTTTCTAAGATCGACCCGAGGTCGAGTTATCATCAGTTGAAGGTAAAGGGTGAAGATGTACTGAAGGCAGCCTTCAGGACGAGGTACGTATATTTTGAGTTCCTGGTTATGTCATTCGGGCTGACCAATGCCCCTGCAGCTTTTATGTATCTGATGCACCGGGTGTTCAGTGAGTACTTGGACAAATTTGTGATCATGTTTATCGACGACATCCTGATTTACTCACGGAGTGAGAAGGAGCACAGAGAGCACTAGAGGACCGTATTGACTATTCTGAGCCAACATTAGCTGTATGCTAAGTTCTCTAAGTGCGAGTTTTGGCTTGACAGGATCCACTTCTTGGGACACGTTATTTCCTTTGAGGGTATTTCAGTTGATCCGGTAAAAGTTCAGGCTGTAAAGGAGTGGCCGCGACCTACCAATGCTAGTGAGATACGTAGTGTTTTGGGGTTGGCTAGATATTATCGGAGGTTCATTGAGGGGTTCTCCAAGATTTTAGCTCTTTTGACCCGGCTGACCAGAAAGAATGCGAAGTATAAATTGACTGACAAGTGTGAGGACAGTTTTCAAACACTGAAGCGGAGGTTGACGGCAGCTCCTGTGTTGATGTTGCCAGTGGAAGGGGAGAAGTTTTGTATTTATTACGATGCCTCTAGGATTGGTTTTGGGTGCGTTTTGATGCAGAGTGGGAGAGTTATTGCCTATGCCTCTAGGTAGTTAAAGACTTACGATCAGAATTATCTCATTCACGATTTGGAGCTGGCGGCAGTTGTATTTGCACTCACGATTTGGAGGCATTACCTTTATGGGCAACAGTGCGAGATTTTCTCAGATCACCAGAGCTTGAGATACATTTTCACGTAGAAGGAGCTGAATTTGAGACAGAGGAGATGACTCGAGCTAGTCAAGGATTACGATGTGGAGATCAAGTACCACCTGGGGAAGGCAAATGTGGTGACAGACTCCTTGAGCCGGGTGATAACTTCGACTTCTGCCATGATTTCGATAGGGCCTATTGAGTTGATGACAGAGATGCAGAGTTTAGGCCTGGAGGTAGTTTCTGATTTGGCAGCCACTCTTTCGACCTTGTCGTTGAGGCCGGCTATTCTGGACAGTATTAGGCAGGCCCAGGAGACTGACTTGGAGTGTAGCGAGCTGAAGGTGAATATAGAGACCAGTCCTAATTCTGAGCTCAGTTATTCAGAAAAGGGGATTCTGAAGTTTCAAGATAGGTGGTACGTCTCGAAGGACGAGGAGCTGAGAAAGAAGATATTATCATAGGCCCATTCATCTTCTTTCTCTGTGCAGCCCGGAAGCACTAAGATGTACAGGGATTTGAAGCAGCACTATTGGTGGCCTAACATGAAGCGAGCGGTGGCCGAGTATGTTGAGACTTGCGTGGTCTTCCAGCAAGTGAAAGCAGAAACATCAGCGACCATCTGGGATGCTCCAACCATTGCCAACACTGGAGTGGAAGTGGGAACGGATCACTATGGATTTTGTGGTCGGGCTGTCGGGGATTGCCAAAGGCTATGATGCTATCTGGGTGATTGTAGACAGTTTGACGATGTCATCTCATTTTTTGCCTGTGAGGATGACTTATACCATGGATAAGTTTGCTCAGTTATATATTTAGGAGGTAGTCAGGCCTCATGGGATCCCGGTGTCGATTGTTTCAGACCGAGACCCCAGATTCACGTCTAAATTTTGGAGGAGTTTGCATAAGGTCATGGGCACCAGGTTAGATTTCAGTACGACCTTTTATCCTCAGACCAATGGGCAGTCAGAGCGGACTATACAGATTCTGGAGGATATGCTCAGGGCCTGTGTGTTGATGTTTCAGGCGGCTTGGAGTAAGTTCTTACCGTTAGTGGAGTTCTTGGTTGGAATTTCGAGGTGGGAGGATGTAATAACCCAGAAAATTTCAGTTTTTAAAATTCCAATTTTTGAAATTTTAATTAAGTATCAGTTGGAATTTCGAGTAATATTTTCACGGGTAAATCAACTTATAAAACTCGAAATTTAAATGTAGTGACGGTTTCCAAAAATTTTAAGTTGGGAGGACGCGAATTTAACGAAGTTACGGACGATTATGTGCGTGAGGGTGTTTCAGTAATTTGTTTTGTTAAAATAAAAAAATATATAAAAAAATAAAAATAAATAAATAAACAACCGAATGGCTTCGGAGAGAAGCCATTCGGCTATCGTTCGTGAGGGAGCCCGAGAGAGCGATCGGGAGAGCGAGCTGCCAACAATCGACCACCGGGGGAGAGACGTTGATCGAGCCTGTTACGGTTTTTTCGACCGAGCCTGAGTCCTCAATTCCTTCTGGTTCTCCTAGGGTTAGCTCGGTATAGGGGGCGAGTTGTGGTTGAATTGTAGGAGAGGTTGGATGAGAGATGCTGAGAACCAAGAGGAACCGAAGGTGAGTCCTGTTTCGGTTTCCTGTTTTGGCCGTGCTTAGTGCTCGGTTTCCTTTTGTTTTCTGTGGACTTGGGCGAAATGTTTGAGTTAATTAAGTGTGTGACTGTGTGTGTTTAGTGGATGGACAGTAAGTGTCCGGTGGGAGGGAGAGAAACCGAGGGAGAGGTTGAGCCAAAAATTCGGGTTGGTGCTCGAATTTTTGATTTCTGAGTTGATTATGCTTGAATGAGTGAAATGTGGCTGATTGTGTATAGAAATTTGTGGAATTGAATTGAAATCAAAATTCAGATATTGTTTTGTGTAAAAACATATTCGATTTTTAGGGGTTTCGGCCTAGCTTCAGTTATTCGTTTTAATTTCTATTTTAGTGGGTGAAATTAGGTTGTTAGAGGAACGTTTGGCCGCTGGAATCGTTTGATTCTGATGTTTGATGCAAAAGTTATGTCGAATTTTGGACCGAGACAAATTATTGAGTGTTTTTAGTAAAAATTGTGACACGTGGTATTAGCGTTACTGATTTTAATGCGTAAGGCGAGTTTTGAGTGAGTTTTAGTTGAAGGAAACGAAAATGTGAAATTTAGGTGAAGGGCAGATTCCGTTTTTGGTGTTTTTCACCTACCTGCGGCTTACCGTTTTAAAATCCGTCTTAGTATGGTAAACTTTGTTCCTAAGGGAATGTGTAGCCTCTTGAATCGCTCAATTCCGATAATGGACGCAAATGTTATGCACGTCCAAAGTTTAGGCTAGTTTTCGGCCGAACCAAATTAGTGACTCGTTTTAGTTGGGATTTCATGGGTTTAGTTAAGGAATGTGATGTTTAGCGTATTTAGTGATTTTTGATACGAATATTGATTAATGATTGTTTATGTTTTAGGTTGAGGCGTTTTTTTGGCTAAGCCATGCGTCGAGTGATCTTAGCACGCAAGGTAAGTAGTGCATGAATGTGTTTTGCCTAGGTGGGCCTACACCGTGGAACTTTAGGAATTATGCTGTTGATTGTAATGTGCGTGCGTATTGTTTGACATGCATCTTGTTTTTAAAAAAGGGAACTAAAATGGTTTTCAACATATTTTGAATAAGTGGTGAGACGCGTGGCGGTATTACCACGTATCCTACTATTGTATGGGTCGGTGTGTAACCAACTGTGGATTTCGCTCGAAGAGTGGGCCAGTTGGGCTGTCACGCGGCTTTTATGTGTCGACGGTGAGGATGATGGACAGTGGTACCGCGGATCTTGCTAGTGTTTAGGCCAGTGCAAAACTATTTGCAGATTCCGCTCGAGGAGTGGGCCGGCTGGGCTGTCGCGAAATGTGTGTGTGGCAACTGTGACCCCGTTGCTGGGGAGGCTGGGGCGACGTGTCAGGGTGTAACGTGGCACGAGGTACACCCTCACCTTAATGTGGACCTAGTTACTGAGTCGGGTAGCTCGAGGTGTGTGTTGGGCCCTTTATTAAAATTTCAAGTTTTGTGTTGTATTTTTTAAAACTAATTTAAATTGTCTTTTTCGCTGCGTATTTTATATTGAAGATTTTGTGTTCTCTCTTCAGGGCGCGAGTTGTTTTCGAATTGAGTCAAAAAATTTTTTTACTCACAAATGTTCTTTTGAATATGATTTGAAAATGAAAGTGGTATTAAAATAAGTGAGTTCATGTCGAGTCTCTGTATGTCACAGTGTGTACACATAGGGAGCGCACAGGGAACGTGTGGGTTCTCGGGGCGTTACATACGGACTTTTGAAGACGTCTAATTTCTAACGGCCTAATAAATTTCCTAATCCAACACCTTTAGTTGGGCCGAATGTGGCCGAACGAAAACCGTTCCATAATTCGAATATTCGGCTATCTAAACGTTCAATATTTCCCATAAAATCATGTAATCTACTACTACTTCTAGCTTAAACAGCAACATACGGATAAAAATTAACTCTAACTTCAAATTTTCGTATCTCGCTCCTAGGTTTTCACCAAAACTATCCAATACTCTTACTAATTTCATTTTTAACAATAAAAACAATAAAAACACTAACTATTTACTAAGAGCTAACTAAAGTTTACCATGTATTGAAGATTGCCTAAGGAAACGATTGTCGTTTGAGAAAAGTATCGTCGCAGGAGGGTTTTTACACATGAATGGGGGAGGAAAACACAGAAGAAGGATTTACGTTCCTCTCTTTTGTGTTTCTTTTTATTACTATTTTTTTATAAATAATAATAATAATAACCTAATTAATAAACCGCCATAAACCCTTAACCGTTTAATAAATCTGTCATTTGGTTCGATTTCGGTTGGATTTCAAATCTTCTATTCTCCATTAGTTTCGAAATAATATTTTACTTAATGATAGAAATTCTCCGCTCTCAATTTTGATCAAAAATCTGCCGATTATAATTACATAAATCCAAAAATTAGTTTTAGTAGGAAAATTCTGGGTGTTACATACTGGTTGAAACTTATTTTTCAACCTTGGTTCAGAGTTAGCCATGTCATTGTCATTCAGACTTTGTCATCTCACTTTCGTTCAGCTATAGCCATTCATTGTCGTTAAGGCATAATCATCTCATTTTCGTTCAGGAGTAGCCATTTTATTATCGTTTAGGTGCAGCCATCTTATTTTTATTCAATTTTAGCCATCTAATTGTCGTTTATACTTTGCTACAACATATTTTTCTTCAATTTCATCATATTCATGCACATACAAGATGTCTTACTATTTTTATCTTTATTATATTCTTTGTCGTTGCATAAATATGTTTGTCAAGTTCAAATGTCAAAATCAAATAATAAAATGCTTTTGAAGAAAATATTTAGAATACTATGCTTTGTGATGTAGGGCATACGCCCAAAATGTTTTAAACTAGTATTTTACTTAATTGGATTCCGAGAGGATAGGATTATCGGTATTTTTCGGATATTCCAAATAATATCTTGCATAAATAAAATATTGGTATTAAAATTCTTCTTAATTAAATCATATTTTTAAAAACTTTAGGTAGAAATTCCTTACGTGTGCTCTTAGATCGGATATAGTCGAATTAGATCGATTAAGATTACTTTCAAAATCTTCCTGCCAAAACAAAATATTCGATATTAATTTTTCACTTTAATAAATTCATTTTAAAAAAGATTTAGACAAAAATTCTTTATCAGTTTATTCTTAGATCAGCTCGGTCGAATTTTGAATTGTTTTTTATAGCTTGCAGTCAAATTTTGTGGGTCAAGGAGAAATTTGGTTCGGTCTGGCAATTCTAGTAGAATTTGGGGTCGAGTCCAGTTCAGTTAGACCAGACTTGGTTCAATTGGACCAATTTTGGTTCAACTCGGTCGAACGGGTTTGAACTTAAACTTAACACTTTCTTCTTTCTCTTTTTCTTCACGATTTCTTTGCGTTCTTCAGATCAGAACACCCGAGAGTTGTTCTCGGTGGTGGCGACAACTTTGACTTAGAGGAAGTTTCAGAGCTCAGCCGCTCGAGTTGAGTTGTTGCCTCCTTGGAGCTCCAGCTATGTCTGAAAGTTGAGTGGTGGTTGGAGACCAGCGATTGCAGGTATGACTCAATCTCTGAAAGAACTCGGGAGGGAGAGAGAGCTTCTTGAGTGTCGTCCAGAGAGAGCTCAGTGTGCTCTTCACCTTCACTGAGCTTCTTCATTTATAGGAGAACTTCCAACAACCTCTCGCCCCCCAAAAAAAATATGAAGTACATTCAGATATTCTGATAAACATACGTCTTTATGCGGATTTTTTCTACAAATTCGATTTCTAATCGAACTTTCAGAGGCTCTAGGAGCTACAACTATCAGGAATTCGATTTGAAATCAGATTTAGGTTGTTACATAGGGTGGAATCGAATTTACTCTGATTTGTTTTAGGTATTTAAGGGTGAAATTACAATTTTTTTGATTTTTTGATTTTTGAATTGATTTGGGATTTCAATTTTAATTTAGAATTTTGATATCCTAACCATTACAATCTCTTATTTTTAAAAGAATTTTCGTTCTCGAAATTTAAAGAACAACTCCGAGTAGGCCTTCCTCATGTCCTCTTCTCTTTCTTAAATTACTTTCTCAATATTTCAATTCTTCCATAGCACTTTGACAAGCGGGACATTCTTATTTCTTAATTTTTCTTCATTTGAATCGAGAATTTGAATTGGTCTCTCTTTCTTTGTAGATTTAATAGTACTTAAACTCAATTCTTATGTTATTTTTGAGTTTGGAGGTTAGAGCTTACTATGTTCACTGTGCATTCTGATTTATAAATGTATTTGTTTATTCTTAAATATTCTTATCCATACATTTAAACTTCTTTTCTTTTGTTAAGAATTAATTTAAACTCATTTCTATCGTCAAACCTATATCTCAAATATATTAATGTTGATACAATAATTGTGATTCTTAAATATTTATTTTTCATCCAAACTTAATATCGACTTAATGTCCAATTTCTTAAATTTTGAATTTTTGTTAGATTCATATTAATATATAAATACTTCTCCATTATACATTATACTATTCAATTTCAATTTCTAGTAATCTAAACATCTATTTTCTAAATTCATACCCAGTATGTAGCGCCCCGGTCCACTTTGGACCTAGTTTTCTACTTACTCACTATTTCACTTGTATCGTAAGAATTCACATAAAATTTAAAACTTTTATTTCTCGACTTAAAACAACATTTTTGAAAATATTTTAAATAGCATTGCAACGGAAAACTCGATTAAAATCATTTTGAATAAAACTTTATTTTATGAAACATAAAACAGAGACACCGGTCGATACTTCTAGGCTCATCTCAGAGAGCGGTTGACACCTGCTTTCATAGGTCGACACCTTGATCCTTTTTGCCTGCGCAGGTCGACCATCGCGGTTGACACCGCTACCATTTTTACACTACTGGTCGATATCTACAACCATAGGTCGACACTTACTTCGGCTCTGCCCGCGCAGGTCGACCCTTGCGGTCGACACTTGCAGGGTCTGGTCGACCACTAAGCCTATCGATCGACACTTCTTCCCCAGAGCTCTGTTTAAAAACCTTAAAACGTTTAAAAACCTTTTAAATGTCGCAGTGGAAGAGTTTGAGATAAAATCATTTTCATGAAAATTTAACATTATAACGGCTAAAAATGGGTCTAACCCAAAATCTTGCAATTAAAACCATACAATCCAGACTAATTTCTCCTAAATAACTTCCAAAGAGTATTCAATTATTAAAAACAACATTTTGCGTTAAAAAAAATCTTAATCATTCGTCAAAATGACATGTACGATTTAAAAACACTTTCTATACATCAAAATATCAATTCACAATTATACACAGGTGTTCAACAAAAAAATATTTACAAAATCCCATAACCTATCACACCATAGTTGTGTCGCCCTAACAAGCTGCCTGCATCGGCATACAGCATACGTCACCAACCACTATTTTAGTCATACCCGTGCTCAAACAACTCATTGGAGAGCTCGCCGTCACCTACACCATGGAACACAAAACATAAGCCTAATGTTTAGCAAGTATGGAATATGAACTCACAATCAATACACAACTCAACCCCTAACAGATGCAGTTTCTACGCTCTGTTTTTGTTTTCATTTCGTTTTCATTATTATCATCTTCCACTTTCACGTGTGAGTCAAGTAGGCACCCATCCTATCACACTCAGGACAGCCAAACCATGACCCACAGAGCGAGATTAGAGGCACACATCGTGTTCATACACGGGACGGCCATACAAAATCTCCTCCCAACATCGATCATAGAACCCTATAGTGATTTCTCACTAGCACATTAATGACGAGGCGTTCACAAACCATGTCATCTTACGTACTTTCATCAATGTGAACCCTCTAGTGCTTTTTTACTAACACGTTAACGACGAGGCGTTCCCATACGTGGCATCTTTTCTTATATGATTACATTTCATACACACAATTCAAAACATGCCCAAAACTCATTATTTTGTAATTCAAAACCATGATGCATGTCAACTCATATGCGCAATCAACTGACCAATCAACAAAACAAACAAGCAACCCTACCGTTCCATGGCGTAGGCCCGAGGGCAAATCACAAACAATTCATTACTTACCTGGCACTCTATGCTCACGTTTAGCTCTAACACGATATCCAATTCCGTTCAAGACCTAACCAAAAATCTAATCACCTCATTAAACCTTACATAATCCTTAACTTACTCTATCTAACTTACTTATACAATAAATTCACCATTCTAACTCAAATTTTTACAAACACCAAAATCACCCTCGGATTTTCACTTTAAATTTTAGTTCAATTTCAAAAAGTCATAACTAATTCATCCTCACTCGAATTTGTGTGATTCAAGATGTTTTGGAACCCTTAAAGAGTCTACTTTTTAATGGCAAGGTCAATTTATCCAAGAAAAATCGAACCATAAATCAAATTTCAGTAATCACCCACTCCCCTGATTTTTGCTCTATTTGAGCATTTCAACTTCTACCTCTTTTTTTTTTTCAACCAATCCCTTTTTATCCCCCCATCATACTTTAGAATATGAAAAATAGGAGAGCATCACAAACTCAGAACTCACCCTCCTCTATGGTTTCCACAAACCCTAATCAAAATCCATAAAAATACCTTGAAAAGAAAGTTCTTCCTTCAAGCAATAAAACCCTAAAATAATTTAACCACTAACCTTGAATCCTTGCACCTCTTGGAGTTTGAAATTCCAGCAAAAGGGGAGGGGAATTTGGGCTGAAAATCGTGGAGAGAGAGAGTGGAAAAGATGAATGGAAGTGTTTTAACTTTTCACCTTTTAACCATTTAATTTTTCCTTAATCCCTTTCCACCCACAACTGCTTCACTAATCTAACTTCCACCCCTCCACTCACTTCTTATTTATTTTCTACCATATGCTAAAATTCTCATTAAGTCTTCATCCATTTACATGTATAACGTTTTCCTCAGTTAATGTTATGTGACAAGTCACATAACCGGGCACACGACATCTCTAACTATCATTTTTGTTCCCAATTGTTTCTAATGTTATTATTAACTTCTCTTTGATTCTAAAATTACAAAAAATCTATATTTGTGTCTCTCATCCCTTATCTAACTCTATTAAGACTAAAACACAATTAAGGAGAGAAAACTCCTGAGTGTTACACAATATTATCAATTTTTTTTATCCACTATAACCTTATAATTATAATAGTTTTTTCAATAAAAATTAACGTATATATTTTTTAGCAGCAATTATTTTAAGCTATGTACTCAATGTAAATTTCATCTTTAAGATCCTTGAATTTGTGTTTTTTTTTTATTCATCTATATCCTCAAGAATTTAATAATTCATTACTAAAATATAAACTCTAAATTTTCTGGAGTAATGAAAATTCTAAATTAAATATATATAAATGTCATACCAATATACTTCAATGTCATTTTGATCAACTATATCATTAAAATATCTTCAAAATTTTAATAATTTTCTAGGGAATGTTTAAATTTCAGAATTTCTCGATTAATGTTGATGTAAATTAAATACTTAAATAGAAATTTTATATTTAAGACCTCAATTTAACCTCAATCAATTATATCCTTAATGTAACATTCGGATTTTTCCTTTTAAGATAATTTTGGATTTACGTAATTGTAATCGGCGGAGTTTTGATCGGAATTGTGAACGGAGAATTTTTACTCCTAAGTAAAAAATTAATTTGGAACTAATGGTGAAAGAGAAATTTTAAGATTTTATCTGAACACATAATGTATAGTAGATTTATTAAACGGTTGAGTGATAAACGCGTAATAGTAATTAAGATTAATTATATTAAATAATATAATTATTAATTTAAAAAAAAAAAGAGAAAGAACACCATCAGTGTTCTTCCTCGGTGTTCTTCCTCCACCACACCCAAAACCCCCTCCTCTCTTGTTCAGTTTTTCCCCTTTGCTCCTTCCATCGGTGATTCTTCCTTCTAGTGACGATTTTATTTGGTTCTCCTCTATTTTTTCAAATCAACGGTAAGTTTTAACTAGTTCTTACTAGATAGTTAGTATTTAGTTGTTTTAAGCGTTAAAAATTGAGTTATTGAGAGTATTGAGTAAGTTTGGTAAAATCTAGCAGGGAGTTGTGGAAAATTTAAGTTATAGTCGGATTCTATCTGTATGTTAGTGTTTGAGCGGGAAGTACGATTAGATTACGGGAATGTATGGAGAAGATTGAGTGTTTGGATAGCCGAGTGCTCGAATTTTGGAATAGTTTTCGTTCAGCCACGTCCGACCAAGCTATAGGTGTTGAATTAGGAAATAGATGATACCGTTAGAAACTAGACGCCATGAGGAATCCGTAACATTTCAAATCGTCCAATTCGGGCGAGTATTGGTAAAGTCATGAATTTTTGAAAGTTAGTCAGAATTTGAGTTAAAATTTCAATTTAGACCGAGTGGGGTTTAGTTATTGTTTCCTTTTGTCTCCTTTAGAGTTTCACGAAGTTAACGGAAAGTAGAGCTAATAGATGTGTAGTTTTATGGGTTTTCTCAAGTTAACGTACGAAATTGCGGAGTATGAGTTTCTAGGACGCCAAGTAAGTAATGTAGTAGTAGTTTTGCCTTCGGGCCTACATTGCAGATGCATTGCACTTTTATGTTATGTTATACTTTTATGGTTGTGCATAATTGTTTTAAAGTAGGAGAACAAAACAAAATGAATCCATGTTTTACGAAGTGAAACAGTAGGATATGAGGAGACGAACGAAATGAGAAGATACGTAATAAGATAGTAAAGGTGAGGTTGAGTGGTCATGTCCAGTAAGGTGGACCGCGAGGTGTATCACTCTTCCTTCGCTTTACGTGGTGACCTTGTCTAGTGAGGTGGACCGTGAGGTGTGTCACTTTACTAGATCGAATTTGACCTTGTCCAGTGAGGTTGTAACTCCCCGAAAATCCTCCGTCATTCCCGGTTCGCTACTTACTACTATGTGTAAATATCCCTCATATCCTCCACTAAATATTTCCTAGAAAATTGGAAAGCTTTATTTTTCGACTCAAAAAACTTTTTTTTTTTTTGTGCCGTCACTCTAACCGACTTCCAAACGAATATGCATAAATGCCGCAGCGGAAAGGCATTTAAAATCGGATTAAAGAAACTTCGTTTTTAAAACATAAAAATCAAGAGACCGGTCGACACCTGCAAGAGCCGGTCGACACTTGAGTGGTCTCGGGTTTTCCATCGGTCGACACAGACAAACGCCGGTCGACACTACCTTCCTCTCGGGTCTTTGCATCGGTCGACACCGGAGACACCGGTCGACACTTCTACACCCATTTTAGAGAGGGGTCGACATCCGCTGTCGCAGGTCGACACCTTGATCCCCTCTGTCCTCGCAGGTCGACCCTCGAGGTCGACACCGCTACCAATTTTACACGGACTGGTCGAAACTTGTAGCCAAGGGTCGACACCTACTTTGACTCTGCCCTGTGCAGGTCGAGTCTCGCGGTCGACACTCACCCTCTAATTTACACTGACCGGTCGACACCTATGGACTTCGATCGACAGTTTGCATCCAGAAACTTTAACAAAACAACGCAAATTTTGACCAAACGTTTAAAAACCATAAATCCACTTCCCGACTCAATGTACAACCTATTACGCACGCCAAAATACTCAACCCAAATTCAAATATCTCTTTTACATTAAAATAATTAAGTACGACTCAAAATACTTCACCACCCATACTTACACCCGCCATAGTCAAAACGCCTCAACAGCTGGCCCAGTCGTCCCACGAGCGTTCTCCTTCAAGTACCTCCTAGTCCTAAGCATGCTCGGGATACTCACTAGCTTCTGCGTCGTCACGTACATCACAGAACTCAACTATTATGCTAATGTTAAGTAAGTAATGCATACATTAAAAAAAAACAAACATTTCCTACACATGCAATTTCTACAGTTTCGTCTCTATTTTTGTTCTAATCTCTTACTTACATCTTCTTTATCTTCTTACTACTGAGTTCCTCTTTACGCGCTAGATCGAGATGACACACCTCGCGGTCCACCTCACTGGACAAGACCAAAGTCGATCTAGTAAAGTTACACACCTCACAGTCCACCTCACTGGACAAGGTCACCACGTAAAGCAGAGAAAGAGTGATACACCTCGCGGTCCACCTCACTGGACAAGACCACTCAACCTCACCTTTATTATCTTCTTACGTATATTCTCATTTCATTCATCTCATCACATCCTACTATTTTATTTCATAAAAACATGAAAATTCATTTTCATTTCATTCGTAATTTAAAACCATGATGCGTATTACAAAGCATAACATAAAGTAAACGTGCAATGCATCCTTTTGAACTATGATGTAAGCCCGAAGGCAAAACTGCTATTACATTACTTACCTTACGTCCTTAGCACTCGTAATCTAAAATCTCACACGCTAACTGAAAAACCTATAAAACTGCACATCTATTGGCTCTACTTTCCATTAACTCCGTAAAACTTTAAAGAAATCAACCACTAAATCCTCACTCAATCTAAATCAAAATTCTAACAACGCTCTGACTAACCCTTCAAAAATTCATAACTCTACCAATAGTCGTCCGATTTGGACGATTCGAAATGCTACGGGTTTCTTGTGACATCAAATTTCTAATGGTCTCATCAATTTCCTAATCCCACACATACAGCTTGGCCGAACAGAAGCTGTTTCGTAACTCGAGCCGTTCGGTCATCTACACACTCAATCCTCTCCATAAAACTTATAATCTACTCTTATTCGTAGCTTAAACACCAGCATGCGTATACAATTCGACTATAACCCACAAATTTTGTATTTCCCTCCTAGGGCTCACCCAACTCTCTCCCTAATTTCACTTTTATCGCTCAAAACGACTGAAGGACTAGCTATCTACTGAAAACTAATCAAAACTTACCGTAGATTTGAAGAAAAATTAGAACGGAAGGAAATCGCCGCTGAAAGAAAACGTCAAGCTCCACGTGCAGGAGAAGAAGAAGCAGGAGATGAAGAAGAACAGGGGGGGAAGATCCGTTCCTCCCTCTGTTTTATCTTTTATCTTTTTTTATTTTTATTTTATAAATTAATTAATATAAATAATTCTAATTACCATTTCACCCTCAACCCCTAACGGTTTATTAGATCTGTTATACGATTCGATTTCAAATAGATTCTCAAATTCTTCTCTCCTCCATTAGCCTTAAAATGATCTTTTACATAAGAGTAGAAATTTTTCTTCCACAATTCCGACCATTACTCCACCGATTACAATCACGTACTTTCGAAATTAACATAAACAGAAAATTTCTGGGTGTTACAGAGGTGGACCGCGAGGTGTGTCGTCTCGATCTAGCACATAAAGAAGAACTCAGTAGTAAGAAGATAAAGAGGATGTAAAAAAGAGACGAAAACGAAAGTATAGACGAAACTGTAGAAACTGCATGTGTTAGGATGTATTTGTTTACTGTGTTTTGTTTTTATGCATTAATTACTTAGCATTAGGCTAATAGTTGAGTTCTGTGATATAGGTGAGGATGTAGCTGCGAGTGAGTATCCCGAGCATGCCTAGTACTAGGAGGCAGTTAGAGAAGGATGTTGGTGGTACCATTTAGCTGGCTGTTGGGGCGTTTTGACCAGGGCAAACGTAGGTATGGGTGGTGAGGTGTTTTGAGTCAAATCAAATTGTTTTGATGTACAATTGAAGATTTGAAATGAGAATTGAATATTTTGGTGTGTGTAGTAGGTTTGTAAATTGAGTGTAGAAGCAGATGTTTGGTTTTTGAACGTTTAGTTAAAACCGTGACTGTTTTAGTTGATTTCTATCAATTTTTTGGGGACTAAGTGTTGACCGATAGGCTTAGTGGTCAACCAAACCCGGCAGGTATCGACCTCATCGGTCGACCTGTGCAGGCAGAGAGAAATGCTCAGTGTATGGACGAGTGCGGGGTGTCGACCTGCACGTAACAAGGTCGACCAAATCCCGTATATGTCAACCACGTGGGTCGACCTACTCTGATAGAGAGCAACAAAGTGTCGACCGGCAAACACAAGTGTCGACCAGTAAGGTAAAGAAATAAGAAGTGTCGACCTCGAGGATCGTCCGACGCGGACAGAGAGGGTCTAGGTGTCAACCGCCAAAGGAAGGTGTTGACCGGTCCGAGAAGTGAGTAACAGGGGTTGACTGCGAGGGTCGACTTGCACCGGCAGAGGCGAATGAAGTGTCAACCGGGATAAGAAAGGGTCGACCGAGAATGAGTTTTGTATTTTTAAAATCTTGAATTTCATTTAAAATGATTTTCCCCAAAAGTCTTCCACTGCGAGGTTTTCAGTCGATTTTAAAAGGGTCGTTTTAAGTTGAAAAACAAATCATAAAAGTTTTAAAGAATTTGGTTAGAGAATGTGAGTGATGGTGACGAGTAGTAGTAGGTAGCGGACCGGATATCGGAGTGGATTATCCGGGGTCTTACAAATATGGTATCAGAGCCATTTGATCAAAACGTTCAAACGATTACTCAACAGTACCGATCGCCGCACGACGTGCTTCGACAACTGTAAGTGTTTAAGTTTAATGTTATTTAGTAGATACTTATGAGAGTAATTAACTATTGTCCAGGAATGATAGTAAAAAATGTCTAGGCAACCAGGACGTCCGAGAGTATCGAGAGAGACAAGCGAACAGAGGAGTGAGTATAATTCGATGAGCATTCAACGATTGACAGAGTTAGTAGATCGGCAGTCTCAGTAGCTAGGGATGTTGCTGAATCGGGAAGTACAGTGAGGTGCAGACCCTAGCTCTAGTCAGGACCAGTCGGGCGACCGATTTCAGAAATTGTGGCCACCGACTTTCGAGAGACAAGTATCAGACCCAATGGCTACCGAGTAATGGATCCGGGCAGTAGAGAGCATGTTTTAATATGCGAAGGTGGAAGAGGAGGATAAGGTTGTGCTGGCCACATTTCACTTAGCAAAGGATACCCGATTCTGGTAGAAGTCTATAGAGGCTACCGTCGATAGTCAATATATGGCTTGGGAGAAGTTCAAATAAGCCTTCTATGACAAATATTTTAACAGTACAGTTTAGGCAACGAAGAGGATGGAGTTCTTGCAATTAAAGCAAACTACTTCAGTGACGGAATACAACCGACGATTTGAGTCTTTGTCCCGATTTGCCAGCAATTTGGTAAGCCGGAATGAAGATAAGGTATTTTAGTTTATACAAGGGTTGAAGCCGAAAATATATAAAGGAGTGAAGATAGTGGGCATACGGAACATGCCTTACTCCAAGGTGGTTGCCAAGACATTAGAGGTGGAGGAAGCCGAGATGAAGTGTATTAGTCAGAGAGAGGCTTCCAGGAGGTCTTTCAAGGAAGTTGCCCCACAGCAGAACAGAAGTGTCTTCTAGCCTCTACAACAGAGAGGCGCTAAAAGATTTAGCGAGGGTTCTAGTAGCCAGGGAAGTAGCAAGAGGCCTAAAGGACCGGTACAGTATCCCCAATGCCCTAAGTGTTTGAAGTATCATCCGGGTGAGTGCAGATGGAACTCTGGAAGGTGCTACAACTGTCATGAAGCTGGACATTTGGCCAGAGACTGCTTGAAGCCCAGGGTTGTCCGATGTTTCAATTGCAACGAGGTGGACCACATTAGCAGAGATTGCCTAGCCTTGAAAAGGGGTCATGCGCGTACAACACCAAGGGTATTTGCGATGATTGATTCGGGCAACGAGGATCAGCCAGCCGTGGTGTCAGGATACTAGTAAATTCTATACCTGCTTACACTTTGATTGACTTTAATGCTACACATTCATTTATTGCGACCATATTCGCGTCAAGTTAGACATATGACCTATATCGAAGAATTGTAGCTACGAAGTGACGCTACCTTTTGGTGGGAGAATGCACTCGAATCAGGTTGTATGAAATAGTGTGGTGTCAGTGGGAAGCAAAAATTATTAGCTGATTTCTTCATTATGGATATAGCAGGGTACGACGCAATATTGGGAATTGATTGACTATTCAAACACTACGCTACGATCAACTGCAGGTCGAGGACAGTGAGATTTCAGCCCCAAGGTGGTGAGGAACAAATCTTTCAGGTCATGAAGAATGCCAGAAGAATATCTGGGATGGCGCATATTAGTACTCGTCAAGTTTTGATTGGTGAGTATTATGGTTTTCTCCCCAATATTATAGATATGCAAATTCCCAGGGATTCGAGGCCGCAGTATGTTTTAATTGTTCAAAATTTCCCAGAAATTTTTCTAGAGGATTTACCTTGCTTGCCCCCAGATCGGGAAGTAGAGTTCGCTATAGATGTGCATCTAGGAGCTGAACTGGTATCAAAGAATCCCTACAGACTGGCACCAACAGAGCTGAAGGAGTTGAAGAAACAATTAGAAGAATTGGTGGAGAAAAGATTTATACGCCCTAGCTTCTCGCCGTGGGGCGCGCCTATCCTTTTTGTTAAAAAAAAGGACGGGTTGTTACGAATGTGCATCGACTACTGAGAGTTAAACAAGCTAACGATTAAGAATAAATATCCTCTGCCAAGGATAGACGATTTATTTGATCAACTCCAAGGTGCACACGTGTTTTCAAAGATTGACCTAAGATCGGGTTATTATCAGTTGAAGGTGAGCCAGAAGACATTTCGAAGACAGCTTTTCCGACACGGTATGGACATTATGAGTTTCTAGTTATGTCATTTGCACTGATGAATGCTCCCGCCGCCTTTAAGAACCTGATGCACAGAGTATTCCAAGATTATCTCGACAAATTCATCATAGTGTTTATCGATGATATTTTGGTGTACTCTTGAAGCGAGGAGGACCATAAGGAGCACTTGAGATTGGTGTTAGAAACTCTGAAGCGACACCAACTTTATGCGAAGTTTTCAAAATGCGAATTTTTGCTAGATAGGATTCAGTTTTTGGGACATGTCATCTCGAGCGATGGCATATCAGTTGATCCAGCAAAAATTCAGGCAGTTAAAGAGTGGCCACAGCCAAAGAATGTCACAGAGATACGGAGTTTTCTTGGGCTAACGGGTTATTACAGGAGGTTCATTGAAAGATTTTCAAAGATAGCAGCGCCTCTGACCCATTTAAGTGTGAAATATCTTTGGTCTGAGGATTGCGAGCACAATTTCAAGACATTGAAGCAGAGACTGATTACTGCTCCGATTTTGACTCTCCCTGCCAAGTACGGAAGATTTAGTATTTATTATGATGCTTCCAAGGTAGGCCTCGGATGCGTGCTAATGCAGGAAGGGAAGGTGTAACACCTCGAGAACCCACACGTTCTCGGTGCGCTCACTACTGATAAAATGGTAACCTAGTCTGACTTACTGAGACGGATTTTAAAATGGTAAGCCGCGGCTAGGTGAAAGAAAACACCAAAACCGAATTTGACATTTACCCAAATTTCACATTTTCATTTCCTTCAACCAAAACTCACTTAAAACTTGGCTTACGCATTAAGATCAGCAATGCTAATACCACGCGTCACAATTCTACGAAAAACGTTCAATAATTTGACTCGGTGCAAAATTCGGCATAAACTTCCAACGCGCATTACTTTTGCGTCGGACCTCGGAATCGAACGATTCCAGCTGCCAAACGTTCCTCTAACAACCTAATTTATCCAATTAAAACAGAATTTAAAATAATTAAATGTAGCCCCATCAAAATTCCCAAAAACAGAACTGGGTTTTGAACTAAACCACTAGAAACTTCAACTTTGACCCAATTCTACCAATTTCTTTACCAAACAGCCACAATTCATTCATTCCCGGATAATCTAAATAGAAATTGGGTGTTCAAACACCAAAACCCAAACACTAAGTCATCTGCCTCCCCTCCCCCCCCCCCCCACCTTCTTTTCTCGGACACCTATCGTCCACAACGCACTCATCCCACCAGCCCTCTAAAACTTATCCAACACTACTCAAATTTCATAAAAATCAAAGAGAAAAGATCGAGCACCAAGCTCGGCCGAACATCGCATGAAACTGAGGGCTTACCTGTGGTTTTCAGCTCGAGAAAAACTACACCCGCGCCTCCACTTCAGTCCACCAAGGTTCTCGGCTCTCCTTCGTCGTCGGCATTGGCAGGCCGTCGTGCTCCTTCTCCCTCTCCCGATCTCTTCCTCACTCTCTCGGGTGTTCTCTCTCATTGTTCGCGGGCAGAAGAGAAAATAAAACCGAGTGGCTTCTTCGTGAACCCATTCGGTTTTTTCTTAAATATTTCTTTTAAATTTTAATTTACATAATTAAATTTTCCAAAACGCCTTCACGTGTTTAATCGTCCATATCTTTATTAAATTCGCGTCCTCCCGACTTTAAAATTTTTGAAAAACCATCACTAAATTTAGATTCCGAGTTTTATCAATTAATTTACCTGTTAAAATTTTTCTTGAAATACTAACCAAAAATTAAATTAAAAATTTTAAAAATTAGATTTAAAATCCAAAATTTTTTTCAGGTTATTACATTCCCCCTACCTTATAATAATTTTGTCTTCAAAATTTACGTACCGAATAAGTCAGCATACTGGCTGTAACGCCCTGAAAACCTACCAGTCTCTGGTACGTTCACTGCTCTGATCCCATATCTTTGACGCCACAAAATTGCCCCTGAACCCGGGTCGCCAACCATACGCTCACTTCTCAACCCGACCAAATTCGTATAAAATTTAAAACTTTCGGTTTTATGACTCAAAATGACGCATTCGAAAATCATTTATGAAAAATCACAGTGAAAAACTCACTTGAAATCGCTTTAAATTAGCTTCACCTTTTAAAATCTAGAAATAAGAGGACCGGTCGACACTTGTAATCGCCGGTTGACACTTGAGTCGTCTCGGGTTTCCATCGGTCGACACTGTCGAACGCTGGTTGACACCGCGTTCCCCTCGGGTCTTCACGTCGGTCGACACTAGAAATCACCGGTCGACACTTCTATGTTCAGCTCAGCGAGTGGTCGACACTTGCTTAGGCCAGTCGACACTTTCACCCTCTCTGTCCGCGCAGGTCGACCCCCGCGGTCGACACTCTTGCTGAATTTGCACTAATCGGTCGACACCCACGGTCGCCAGTCGACACCTAGTTCCTCTCTGCCCGTGTCGGTTGAGCCTCGCGGTCGACACTCACCCTCCCATTTACACTGACCGGTCGACACCTATAGATTTCGGTCGACACCTCACACCAGCAATCCAAAAATAACAGTTCTTCCAAAAGAAAGCGGACTCAAAAACTTCCTCGAATTAAAACTACCGAGTTGGAACCTGATTCATACATTTAAACTCTTTCAAATAGTTTGAAAATGCATCTATACATCAATCCCCATCAAGAACACGCAAACCCATCTATGCATCAAAACCTATACACTCGACATAGACTCCACAAAACTCGCCACAAAGGACCCCGTCTCGCCTTGCCCTACAGGTCGGATCGCCTTAATGGACTCCACCTCTGGCACATGGTAGTACGCTACCAACCGGCTACTCGTCCTATTTAGGCTCTGGTAACTCACCTTTAGGGATCTCTGCACCTACACCATGGAACACACAACATAAGTCTAACGCTTTGTAAGCAGTGCAATATGAAACGTAAAACAACAATGCAATCCTATCACATGCAATTTCTATGTTCTCGCTCATGTTGTCACAACGTGTCCTGCGTGGTACGGTCGCACCATGGTGAGGCTAGACTCTCTCGCCAACTCACACCCTGGCACGTCGCCATTGTCCCAGTTTCTCCAGCAACGAGGCCCTCAATCCGTACCCACACGCCACTCTACGCATCGCAACCATTACAGGGTGAGGCTGGACGCACTCGCCACACCACCCCTTGGCACGTCGCCATCGTCCCGGTTTCTCCAACAACGAGGCCATTGTTGTACACCACCACACGCACACCGCGGCAGTCATCCCAGGGTGAGGCTGCACGCACTTACCACACCGCGCCCTGGTACGTCGCCACCGTCCTGGTTTCTCCAGCAATGGGGCCTAGCTACCCACACACCCGTTGTCCTCGCCACACCTCGCATTTCACACTCGCACATAAATCCATGAACAAATTCATTTTCATTCTCGTTTCAAAAACATGATGCATGTCACACAAAACACACGTACATCACAAACAACCACCTCAAATCAATCGTTCCTCAGTGTAGGCCCACCTGGGCAAAACACATGCATACACTACTTACCTGGCGTCCTAGCTTTTCCATAGTGCTCGTCTCACCCGAAACTTGCTCAACCTACAATAGAACTATCTTCCCGTCAATATTCATCCCACTACTCTACTTACGCACTAAAATTACTACAGTAGCTCAACACTTCGCGAACTCACCAAAATCCACCTAACTTCCGACGCACATAACCTTTGCGTCGTTTATCGGAATCACACGATTACAGCGGATAAACGCTCCAATCGTACCACAACAAAAGGGTTTCTAAAACGAAGGCCCCTAGCTAGGCTGAATTTTCACAGTCAACTACGTTTTAGGGCTTAAAATCCCACATTCACTGTCTTTCAATAAAACTCAACAAAGTCTCTCATCAACCCATCACACTTATCGTCAACACTCCTATAATGACCGATATCAACTCTAATAAACCTTGCAACCCTAAAGCCTTAATTCCTATCCATCAAATCTCCCCACTCAACTCCAATGCTAAACTAACATTGAACCATAAACAACTTACGTACCTTGAACTGTTGAAATGAAGGAGAAAACCACAACAATCGCTGGCTGAACGATCGCGAGGAGGAGAAAGATGAATGGGAAGTTCGGTCGGATTCCTAAAATTTTCTCCCACCATTAATCTCGAAATAATCTTTTACCTAAAAATGCAAATTCTCCGGTCTCGATTTCGACCGAAACTCAGCCGTTTATTGTCCCGACAAATCAAAAATCAGTACCGTGAAAATACGAGGTGTTACATCCTCCCCTCCTTAAAAGAATTTTGTCCCCCAAATTTACGTACCGAATAACTAACGGTATTGTTGCTCCATGTCATGCCGTCTTTCCCAAGTGGTCTCCTCCTCATTGTGGTTGTGCCACAATATTTTGAGCAAGGGAATCTCCTTGTTCCGCAATGCTTTCACAGCTGACCCCAGTATGGCCACCGGCTTTTCCTCGTAAGATAGCGTCGGCTGCACCTCTATATCCCGTTGCGTAACCAGCTGAGAAGGATCACGTATGCACTTGCTCAGGATAGAGACATGGAAGACATCATGTATGGCGTCTATCGAGGAAGGCAGCTGAAGCTTGTAGGCGGTTCTCCCAATTATTTCGACAACAGGGAACGGCCCAACAAAACGAGGGTTGAGCTTTCCTCGCTTACCGAACCTGACCACTCCTTTGAACGGGGAGATCTTTAGGAATACCTCATCACCCACGCCAAATTCCAGTTCCCACCTCCTTCAATCGGTATAGCTATTCTTCCAACTTTGGACTGCCTCGACCCTCTTCTTTATGATAGCAATCTTGTCGACCGTCTGCTACAGTATCTCTAGGCCTATAAGTCTTGCCTCCCCAACCTCGTCCCAATACAACGACAACCTGTACTTTCTTCCATACAAAGCTTCGTACGGCGCCATCCCGATAGTAGACTGGTAGTTGTTATTATATGACAATTCTACCAACGGCAAGAACCTGCTCCAGGTCGCTGGAACTCCAACACACATGCTTTGAGCATGTCTTCCAATATCTGTATAGTTTGTTCCTATTGTCCATCGGTCTGAGGGTGGAAGGCCGTGCTAAATTCTAACTTGGTACCTATGGCTTTATGCAGACTTTTATCGAACTTAGATGTAAATCTGAGATCTCGGTCTGACATTATCGACATAGGGACCCCATAGAGTCTGACTATCTCCTGCACGTACAACTGAGCGAACTGATCCATCGAGTAGTTCATCCTCACCGGTAAGAAATGAGATGACTTTGTTAGTCTTTCCACAATCACCCAAAATCGTGGCCCTTAGCAGTCTTTGGCAGTCTAACAACAAAATCCATAGTGACTCGATCCCACTTCCACTCAGCTATAGGTAATGGCTGAAGCGTTCCCTATGGTCTTTTATCTTCTACCTTTACCTGTTGGCATACCATGCAAGCCTCAACATGCTTGGCTATCTCCCGTTTCATATTGGGCCACCAATAGTGTTGTTTCAAATTTCTGTATATCTGAATGCTTCCAAGGTGCACAGAGAAAGGAGACGAGTGAGCCTTGGACAATATTTCTTTCTTCAGTTCTTCATTCTTCGAGATGTACCACCTATCCCGAAATCTCATAATCCCATCATCCGAATAGCTGAGCTCAGTGTTAGTATTGGCTTTAATTCTCGCCTTCAGTCCGCTACACTCGGGGTCATCCTCTTGAGCCCGCTTAATTTTGTCCAAGATGGTCGGCCTCAATGACACCGCCGACAGCGTGGCTGCCAAGTCCGAGACCACTTTTAGGCCCAATTCTTGTACCTCAGTCCTTAGTTCGGCAGGCAATGTTAGAACCATAGTAGACATTGAAGTTGACACTCGGCTCAAGGCGTCCGCTACCACGTTTACTTTTCCTGGATGATACTTGATTTCGAGGTCGTAATCTTTGACCAGCTCAAGCCACCTCCTTTGTCTCAAGTTTAGCTCCTTCTGCGTGAAGATGTATTTCAGACTCTGATGGTTCGAGAAAACTTCGCATTGTTGTCCATATAAGTAATGCTTCCAGATCTTAAGTACGAAGACCACCGTTGCTAACTCCAAGTCATGCGTGGGATAATTTTGCTCGTAGGGCTTTAGTTACCTTGAAGCATATGCGATCACCCTTCCATTTTGCATCAGCACGCAACCCAAGCCTACCAGGGAGGCGTCGCAATAAACGCTGAATTTCTCCCCCTTTACTGGCAACACTAGCAAAGGAGCCGTGGTCAACCTCTGCTTCAACGCCTGAAGGCTGTTTTCGCATTCATCAGACCAGATATATATCGTGTTCTTCCTGGTCAATCGAGTCAAAGGGGCTGCGATCTTGGAAAATCCCTCAATAAACCTCCAATAATACCCTGCCAGCCTCAGAAAACTGCGTACTTCGCTGGCACTAGTCGGTCGAGGCCATTCCCTCACACACTAAACCTTCGCCGGGTTTACGGAAATACCATAACGAGAGATAACATGCTCTAAAAACTTGATCCTATCCAACCAAAATTCGTATTTAGAGAACTTGGTGTACAGTTGGTGCTGCCCCAGGGTCGTCAGCACAATCCTCAAATGCTTGTGCTCGTCCTCACTTCGAGAGTATATCAGGATATCATCAATGAATACTATCACGAATCTATCCAGTTGCTCCCTGAATACTCGGTTCATCAGGTCCATAAAGACAACTGGGGCATTAGTTAGTCTGAACGATATCACTAAAAACTCATAGTGTCCATACCGCGTCCGGAAAGCTGTCTTCGAAACGTCTTCCTCGCTAACTTTCAACTGATAGTAACCAGAGCTCAAATCAATTTTGGAGAACACTCGTGCCCCTTGAAGTTGATCAAACAGGTCATCTATCCTTGGCAACGGGTATTTATTCTTCACCGTCATCTTGTTTAGTTCCCTATAATCAATACACATGCATAGAGACCCGTCTTTTTTTTTAACAAAAAGCACCGGTGCTCCCCACGACACAAAACTAGGGCGTATGAAGCCCTTATCCATTAGCTCCTCCAATTGTGTCCTCAACTCTTTCAACTCGGTAGGCGCAAGCCTGTATGGGTTCTTGCACACCGGCTCAGCTCCAGGGTACATGTCGATAACGAACTTAATTTTCCTGTCAGGTGGCAGACCTAGCAGATCCTCAAGAAACACCCTCGGATAATCCTGCACGATGGGGATATCTTGTAGTTGAGTCTTACCTTGAAGCTGCACATCCCTGACACTAGCCAAGAGGCTAATGCATCCACCTCGTAACATCTGTTGGGCTCTCATAGACGACACTGCCGGGATTCTACTCAAACTCTTTCCTGCCCGGAAGGAGCAACTCTCTCCACTTGGGAGCCGAAAGTGGATTTCTCTGGTCCTGCAATCTATCGTGGCAAAATGTCTAGACATCCAATTCATCCCTAAAATAGCTTCATACCCTTTCATGTCAAGTATGATCAGATCCGCGTACAATTGATTTTCTCCCATTGTCACTATATCGCCTCTTACCACCTGATCTGAGTATAGGCACACCCCTGACGACAACAATACATCATGGAACTGCCCAGAGTAGCTGGGCACTAGATTTGCCTTGACCACGAAGGCAGTGGACACAAAAGAGTGAGTAGCACCCGTATCGACAAGGGTATAAGCCACCATGCCTGAAATAAGAATGCTACCTGAAATCACCAACGGTTGGGCGGCATTGTCCTGTTCTATGAGGGCGAAAACTCTTGGCGCCACCCTTGCTGGGGCCTTGCTTAAATTCGGGCAACTCCTAGCAAAATGCCCCACTTCATTGCAGTTGAAACACCGATTCTGTCGTGGCTTCTGAGAATCTCTGGACATGTGGCCCGCCTCGGCACAGTTGTAGCATCGCCCTGCACCTCCACTACACTCACTGGGATGACTCCTTTACCATTTTAGGCACACCGGAAACTGCCCAGGTCCTTGAGACCGCTTGTTGCTCCCCTAACTACTGGAGCTGTCACTGGAACTCTTCAGGCCCTTTCGCTGAGAGGACTCCTCTTCGCTCGACTGTGGCAGCACTTCCTTGAAATACCTCCTAGGCTGTTCTCTAGGCAGCTCTCTGTAACAGGGAAGCTTCGTCCTAGCCTACTCAATGTCCAACGCCTTTGCCACAACCTCCTCATAAGGTACCCCTCGACTCCCAGCTATTCGCATACCCATATATATGTCAGGTTTCAGGCCCTGTACAAATTGGTGCACTTTGTTCTCGTTCAAGCTCACCAAATGACTAGCAAATCTAGATAGCGCTTCAAACTGCCTCACATAATCGGCCACTGTACCTGTCTGCCTCATCTTGGCAAACTCTACCATTTTCTGGGTTCTGACTGAGTGGCTAAAATACTTGTCGTAGAACGTCGTCTTAAACTCCTCCCATGTCATGGACTTCACATCAGTTGTCGTCTTCACCGAATCCCACCAAAATTGGGCATCCCTGGTAAGGTGGAATGCCACACTGGATACCATGTCCTGCTCCTCTATCTTGGCGTAATCCATCACGTCTTCCACACTTCGAATCCACTCCTCAGCACTGAGTAGGTCCAAAGATGATCCGTCGAACACTAGGGGTCTTAGTCTGTGCAACCTATCACCCTAACGATCAGTCGAAGTCTTGGCACTAGACTGGCCCTGGTCCTCCTTGCTCATAAACCGTTCCAGCTGCTGTGACTGGCTGTTGACCAACTCAGTAAGCTGTCGAATGACGTTATCCATATCGCCTACAGCTGTACGTGTCTCTCTAACCATATCGTGAAGCCTCTACACCACAACATCTAATGAGTCTAAAACGAAACTACTAGGGCTCAATACTTACAGTTGGTGGAGCACTCCCATGTATTGGCTGGTGGTATTAGGAGATCCATCGAACGACGTCGACCCCGTGGCTCCCACACTCGTAACATACCCCTTTCCCACCTATTAACCGTCTCTTCTACCCTTTCCCTAAAGCGGTGTGGGAATTGTGGCAGACCCTATTGCCTCCACAATCTCACCCCTCCTCCAAGGGGCCTAACATCCTCGTCGGCTACACTTCCGGTTGGGTAAAAGCTCTGATACCATAACTGTAACGCCCCGAAAACCTACCAGTCTCCGGTACGTTCACTGCTCCGATACCACATCTTTGACGCCCCCGAGTCGCCCCTGGGCCCGGGACGCCAACCATACGCTCACTTCTCACCCCGACCAAATTCATGTAAAATTTAAAACTTTCGGTTCTACGACTCAAAACGACGCCTTTGAAAATCATTTATGAAAAATCACAGCGGAAAACTCACTTGAAATCGCTTTAAATTAACTTCACCTTTTAAAATCTAGAAATAAGAGGACCGGTCGACACTTGTAATCACCAGTCGACACCTGAGTCGTCTCGGGTTTCCATCGGTCGACACTGGCGAATGGTGGTCAAAACCGCGTTCTCCTCGGGTCTTCACGTCGGTCGACACTAGAAATCACCGGTCGACACT
>CM039531.1:6935447-7022692 GCA_022433055.1 Begonia peltatifolia | reverse complement strand
AGCACAGTATTTCATTAGAGATAGACAAAATAATATGACAAAAAACGTGAAATTAAGTGGGATAATAATTATAAATAGAAAATGTATAATTTATATTGAAATCTATTATAAAAATTAACTACTGGAAGAAAATAATTTGCCCAATTTCTATAAATTCTACGGCTTTCGATCATTTCTAAATGAAGAAACAAAAAATGTCAAATTATTTCAGCTAATCATCGCAGTTTTGTTTGACTACGCTTTTGCTGGGCTCTATAAAGCAAAGTTCCGTGGGAAAGAGGAGATGCAAACGAAGGGAGAGAGAGAGAGAGATGGGTTCAATTGCAAAGAAGCCTCACGCCATTGTGATACCTTACCCAGCTCAAGGTCACGTCACCCCGCTTCTGAGATTGGCCAAACTCCTCCACCATAGAGGGTTTTTCGTCACCTTCGTCAACACTGAGTTCAACCACAGGCGGTTGCTCATGTCCAGAGGCTCACACTCTCTCGACGGCCTGCCGGACTTCCAGTTCCGGTCGATCCCGGACGGCCTTCCTTACTCTGACACCAACGCTACCCAAGACATCCCATCTCTCTGCAAGTCCACTTCGACCGCTTGCTTGGCTCCGTTCTGCTCGCTCATTTCGGAGCTTAACCAGGTTGCTTCTTCTTCCACATCCAGAGAGGTGCCTCCTGTTTCTTGCATCGTCTCTGACGGCGTCATGAGTTTCACCGTCGAAGCTGCTCGGAGGCTCGAGCTTCCCGTCGCCCTCTTTTGGACTACTAGCGCCTGTGGGCTTTTAGGATACATGAACTACCGCCCTTTGCTTGAACGAGGGTTAGTTCCTCTCAAAGGTAATCTTTAATCTTCATCTAGCTCATGATTCAACCCTCTCTCTCTCTCTCTCTCTCTCTAGGGAACAAGCCTATTTACTTCTTCTATGTGATCTAATTTTTTTTCGACGATAATAAATTATATTATTTATATTTTTGTATATAACTAAATTTTAGGCTGTAATATTTGGCAAAACAATTTTGAATTTAGTCAGAAACTATTGAATGATGCCATCATATATTTGTCACAGTTTTCAAAAAATACGAAACATGATAAATTATTTAACTTCAGTGATTATTGCTAAACATTGATGCCAGAAGAGAACAAAAAATGTTCGTTATTTTTTATTTATAACTCGTTTATTTATTTATCTCATCTTTATCTTTAATAATCGCCTGTTAATTTCAATGATTTAGATTGATTTAACTTGAATGAATCCTTATCCTTTCTTATTTTAATTTATTGTCAGTTAAGTTTAATCTCTTTAGACTAATGGCCGCCATAGATACTTAACTTTTTTTTGTTTTTGCTGTGATTTTACAGATCCGAGCGATTTGACGAATGGATATTTAGAAACAATAGTAGATGGCATTGAGGGGATGAAGAACATACGATTGAGAGACTTTCCAAGCTTTGTCAGAACAACTGATGCAAATGATATTATGTTCAATTTTCTCTTGCAAGAGACAGAGAGAGCTCCAATGGCTTCTGCCATTATAATGAACACCATTGATCATATGGAACGGGAATCTTTGGACGCTCTTTCGTCAATTCTTCCGCCTATTTATACAGTTGGCCCACTTCACCTTTTCGCCGATAATTATAGCGACGAAAGACTCAAATCTGTCGGCTCTAATTTGTGGACCGAGCAACGGGAATGCTCTGAGTGGCTGAATTCGAAGGAACCAGGTTCGGTTGTGTACGTAAATTTCGGTAGCATCACGGTGATGACGCCGCTCCAACTGGTGGAGTTCGCTTGGGGGCTAGCCAACAGCGAGAGGCCATTTTTGTGGATAATCCGGCCAGACCTCGTCGTAGGAGATTCCGCCATTCTCCCGGCTGAATTCATTGCCGAAACGAAGGAAAGAGGGATGCTGGGAAGCTGGTGCCGGCAAGATGAGGTTCTGCAGCATCAGTCGGTTGGTGGTTTTTTGACGCACAGCGGTTGGAATTCAACGCTGGAGAGCATGTGCGGCGGAGTGCCCATGCTTTCATGGCCGTTTTTCGCAGAGCAGCAGACGAACTGCAAGTACTGCTGCACGGAGTGGGGGATCGGAATGGAGATCGACAACAATGTTAAAAGAGATGAAGTGGAGAAGCTGGTGAGAGAGTTAATGGAAGGGGAGAAGGGTAAGGAAATGAAGAAGATGGCTATGGAGTGGAAGAGAAAAGCTGAAGAGTCGGTCAGTAATGGGGGGTCATCATTCCAGAACCTGGACAAACTGATAGATCAAGTTCTGAAATCGGGCAGACAAAGTTTTATCTGAATTTGCCATTATTAAAACTCACCTTAGTCTAGTGTTTCTCCTCCCACAATATTTCTGCTGTTCTCCGTCGTTTCATAATCGATCTGCTTATACTCGTGGGTTTTTATCGATCTCTCCCTTGTGTCTACTAGCCAATAAAAATTCAAACATTTTCCACATGATTGTTGTAACTGCTTAGTTAAAGGCTTGTTTTTAATATAAATGGAAAGCAAGTTTTATTGAAACCATTCATTTTTCTAGGCAGATATTGTAATGTCTCGAAAATCTACCTGTTTTCAATTCATTCACTGCCCCGATTTTACATCTGTAACGCCCCCGAGTCGTCCCTGGACCCAGGTCGTTAACTGTACACTCGCTTCTCACCTCGACAGAATTTGTATAAAATTTAAAATTTTTGTTTTTTCGACTCAAAACGACTTCCAAAAGAAATATATATGAACGCCGCAGCAAAAAACTCATTTAAAATCGGTTTAAATAACTTCGCTCTTTTAAAACGTAAAAATAAAGAAATCGGTCGACACCTGCAAGCGTCAGTCGACACTTGGGTCGTCTCGGGTTTTCCATCGGTCGACACTGATAAACGCTAGTCAACACTACGTTTCTCTTGAGTCTTTTCATCGGTCGATAATGAGAGCATCGGTCGACACTTCTACATTCATCTCAGAGAGCGATCGACACCTGCTTTCACATGTCGACACCTTGATCCTCTCTGCCCACGCAGGTCGAACCCCGTGGTCGATACTCTCACTAATTTTACATTAATCGGTCGACACCCACGGTTGCCGGTCGACACCTCATTTCTCTCTGCCCGCACAGATCGAACCCCGCGGTCGACACTCACCTTCCAATTTATACTGACCGGTCGACACGTATGGACTTCGGTCGACACTTTGCACCAGTAGCCTAAAAATAACAGCAGTTCCAAAAGAAAACGGACACGAAAACTTCCACGATTAAAACTGCCGATTCAAAACCTGAATCATTTAATTAAACTCTTTCAAATAGTTTAAAAATGCACCTATACATCAATCCGAACTAATAACATCCACACTCATCTATGCCTCAAAACCTATACACTCGACATAGACCTCTCAAAAACACAACTCCTAGAAACCTACCTCTCGGCTTCACTTCACGGGTCAGACTGCCTTGACAAACTCCACCTGCCGGCACACGGCCGTACGCCGCCAACCGCCTACTCATCCTATCTAGACTCTGGCAACTCATATGCTGGAATCTCCGCACCTACACCACGGAACACAACATAAGTCTAACGGTCAGTAAGCAATGCATTATAAAGCGTAAAACGACAATGCAATCCAATCTCATGCAGTCTCTACATTCTCGCTCATGTTGTCACAAACGGTGTCGCGTGGTACGGCCGCACCATGGTGAGGTTGGACTCTCTCGCCATCTCACACCCTGACACGTCACCATCATTCCGGTTTTTCCAGCAACGAGGCCCTCAAACCGTACCCACGCGTCACTCTACGCACTGTAACCATTATAGGGTAAGGCTGGACGCACTCGCCACACCACCCCCTAGCACGTCGCCATCGTCCCGGTTCCTCCAGCAACGTGGCCATAGTTGCCCACCACCACACACACACCGCAGCAGCCATCCCAGAGTGAGGCTGGACGCACTCGCCACACCACACCCTAGCACGTCGCCACCGTCCTGGTTTCTCCAACAACTGAGCCTAGCTACCCACACACACGTCGTCCTCACCACCACACATCGCACTTCACATTCGCACATAAAACCATGCTCAAATTCATTTTCGTTCCTGTTTCAAAAATATGATGCATGTCAAACAATACACACGCACATCACAATCAACCAAAACAAACCTAACATTCCTTGGAGTAGACCCACCTGGACAAAACACATGCATACACTACTTAACGGACGTCCTATCTTTCCGTGGTGCTCGTTTCTATCACCTCCTCGGGCTCAACCTATCACATAACAATTCACATTAAAAACGCATCACACAACTCATTTCACGTTCTAAAATTACGTCTACTAACTCACTCCACCAAAGCCCAACTAAGACGGCTCGCTAACCCGCATTTTGGCCAAAATCAACCTAACTACCAACGCGAATAACTTTTGCATCGGTTATCGGAATCGAACGATTCCAGTGGCTAAAATCTCCTCTAACAACCAAATTTCACATATTAAAACAGAACTTAAAACGAATAACCGGAGCTAGTCCAAAACCTCTAAAAACAGAACAAGTTTTCACACAAAAATCTAAATTTCAACATCAAACTGATTTCCACCAATTTCCCCATGAATCTACCACATTCTAGTCTATTAAGTATAAACTAACCAAAATTGAAGGTTTCCAATTCAGAAAACTCGAATTGGAAAATTTCGACCCCCCCCCCTCCTCTCAGGTATTCATCGAGCTTCGGCACTCATAGTGCATGGCTTAAGCGCGCACACACACCAAACAACCCAAAACGCTCACAACTCACGCGGAATGATCGAAGGGAGATGAGTCTGTCTCAGCCCAGTCGAACAAAACCAAAAACAAGGGAAGAGATTTCACCTTTGGCTTTCCGAACAAAAAACTCAGTCCATACGTGCTTAGCTCCCCGGAACTCCCCGTTCCGCACCATCGGTTTCCTCTGCACGGTCGTCGATTGTTGGCTGATCTCTCAGGTCCTCCGCTTTTCTTCGCGGGCGAACAACTGAAGGGGAAGAAGAAAATCAAAATGGCTTCCTTGTAAAATAAAAATTAATTACTTTTTCGCCCTCACACTTTAAATCTTTTATATAAATGACTATTCAGTTCGTTTCTGGTAGGATTCCTAAAATTTTCTCTTCACTATTAGTCTCGAAATAATCTTTTATCCAATAATACAAATTCTCCGCTCTCGATTCTGACCGAAACTCCGCCGTTCATCGCCCCGGCAACCTAAAAATCGGTACCGCGAAAATACGGGCTATTACAGATATTGTTCGCTCTGGAGATTTGGGCGTATCCCAATATCCTCCTCTCACAGATTTGTTTGGCAAGAACTTTTCAATCAATCACCTTTGCTAAAGCACTTTTAGCTTCGGAGTTCTTATGAGATCTGTTGTCAATTGTACTCCAAAACATGTCTTACTATTTTGGGAGAGTTTCTTTACATATGTTTCATTTTCATATTGTAGCGACGCGAAAACTCACACGGTTCCCGGTACGCTCCGTACTGTTCTGATACCATCCTTGTAGCGACCCGAAAATCGTCACGCTTTCCAGTACGCTCACTACTACTACTCCTATAAACACGCTTGGGAAAAATTGCGTAAAAATTTAAAACTTTCGTTCCTTGATTTAAAATTGTCTTTTTGAAAACGTTTGATATCGTCGCAGCAGAAGGCTTGACTAAAATTAGTTTGAATAACATTTGAGTTTTCAAACACTAAAAGCATTTTTGGTCGACCCTGGTAAACACCGGTCAACACTTCCATTTATTTTTCACTACCGGTCGACACTACATTTTTCTCTGTCCACATCAGTCGATCCTTGAGGTCAACACTGCTGTCTATTTTACACTACTGGTCAACACTTACATGCACCGATCGACACTACGTTTCTTTCTGTCCGTGTCGATCGATTCGTGTCGGTCGATCCTTGCGGTCGACACCTACAGACTTTGGTCGATCCTTTTACGTAGATGTCGACACTCTGTACGCATTTTTCAACTGAGCGGTCGACACCTTCTAAATACTGGTCGACACTTGCTAGGCTTGGTCGACCACTCAGCCTTTAGGTTGACACTTCCTTCACTAAAATCTTGCTTAAAAACCTTAATCCTTCAAAGAAAACACCGGAATTCGACTCACAATAAAACAACAAAAAGTACACTTTTCTATCAACTCAAAATCATATTTACATAGAAAAATTACTACTAAAAGTTGAATCCATCTATACATCCCCATAACTCAAATCGACTCAAAATGACTCAAAACGGTTTCGACAAAACTCAAATAAACTAACTCTCCCACATACCCCCGCCCTGGTCAAAATGCTCCAACATTCGGTCGGACCGTCCACGAGTTCTCTCCTCCAACCGCCTACTAGTCTTGGGCACGCTCTGAGTACTCACCAGTTATAGTGTCGTCACCTATATCACATAACTCATCTACTAGCCTAATACTAAGTAAGTAATGTATAAAAACATAACAATGTAAACAAACACATCTTAACATATGCAGTTTCTACAGTTTTGTCTCTACTTTCATTTTCGTCTCTTTCTTACATCTTCTTTATCTTCTTACTACTAGGTTCTTCTTTACTTGCTAGATCAAGGTGACACGCTTCGCGGTCCACCTCTCGGGACAAGGCCAACCCCAATTTAGTAAAGTGACACACCTCGTGGTCCACCTCTCGGAACAAGACCACCACGTAAAGCGGAGGAATAGTGATACACCTCGTGGTTCATCTATGGGGACCAGACCACTCAACCCCACATTTACTATTTTATTACGTATCTTCTCATTTCGTTGATCACATCTCATCTTATTGTTTAATTCTGTAAAAACATAAAAATTCATTTCGTTTCGTTCTCGTATTTTAAAACCATGATGCATAATCACTAAACCATAACATAAAGTAAACGTGCATGCATCCTAACAAAACTGTGATGTAGGCCCGAAGGCAAAACACCTATTACGCTATTACACTATTTATCTGGTGTCCTAGCAATTCGTACTCCGCATACGACTCGTTAATTGGAGATCTTATAAAACCACACATCCATTAATTCTTCTTCGTCCAACTCATAAAACTCTAAGGGGAAACAACATTCTAACAACTAATCTAACTAAACCTAAAATCCTACACAATTTTCGACCAAATTTGGAATCGCATAACGTATCCAATACTAGTCCGATTTGGACGATTCAAAATGCTGCAAACTTCTGAAAACGTTTAATTTCTAACAGTCTAATCAAATTCCTAATCCAACACCTATAGCTTGGCTGAATGTGGCCGAGCGAAAACTATTCCACAATTCAAGTATTCGGCTATCTAAACGCTCGATCGTTCCCATAAAATCCTGTAATCTACTCCTACTTCTAGTTTAAACACCAACATACGGATAAAAATCAACTCTAACTTCAAATTCTCGTATTTCCGTCCTAGGTTTTCACCAAAACTATCAAATACTCTCGCTAACTTCATTTTTAATACTCAAAACAACTAAAACACTAACTATCTACTAAGAACTAACTAAAACTTATCGTTGATTGAAGATTGATGAAGAAAATGGCTGATCGTGGTCACTGGAGAAGAGTATCGACGAGGAAAAAGAGAAAAGAGGAAGTTTCTGCGTGAGAGAGGAAGGAATGCAGAAAGGGGAGTTCTACCTCCTTCTCTTTTCTATTTTTTTTATAATAATAATAACCTAATTACTAAACCGCCCTCAATATTTTATCGTTTAAAATCTGTTATTCGGTTTGATTCGAGTCGAATTCTTAAAATCTTCTCTTCTCTGTTAGTCTCAAAATAATCTTTTACTTAATGGTAGAAATTCTTCGCTCTCAATTTTGACCAAAACTTCGCCGATTATAATTACGTAAATCTAAAAATTAGTTTTACCGAAAAAATTCTGGGTGTTACACATATACCGCCTCAAGCGATGTGGAATTGTGACGACCCATTTTTTACGATCCGGCATTTGCCTACACTCAGCTTAGGTCTCGAGGTTTGCCCTGCAACCTGAGTTTTGCCATGCAGTCGTACTCATACGTACACATTCGAGTCATCACAATGACCCTCCCCCTCGAGCGCCTTTGACCACATTTCCGGTTGGGTACAGGCTCTGATACCATTTGTAACGACCCATTTTACAGTAAGATATTGTCCACTCTGGGTATTGGGCCGTATCCCAATATCCTCCCCTCACGGATTTGTTTGGCAATGACTTCCCAGTCGATCACCCAACATGATACTGCTCTCGCCGCAGCACTTTTAAATTCGGAGTTCTTATAGGATTTGTTGCCAATTGTGCTCCAAAATGCGTCTTACTTTCTTGGAATGGTTTCTTTACATATGTTTCATTTCCATATTTCGTCTTAAGCGATGTGGGATTGTGACGAGGGATTGTGACGACCCCCTTTGTACGACCCAGGATTTGCCTATACTCGAGTCCGAGATTTGTTTATACTCGGCTTAGGTCCCGAGGTTTGTCTCACAGTTGTGCTCATACATATACATTCGAGTCATCACAATCAACCCCTCAACCCCGTTTGACACCTAACGTCCTTATTGGGCACATTTCCAGTTGGATTTTTCCAGTAAGATATTGTCTACTCTAAGGATTGTATCGTAGTCCAATATCCTCTGCTCACGGATTTGTTTAGCAAAAACTTCACAGTCGGTCACCCAACATGATACTGCTCTCACCAAACCACTCTTAATTTTGGAGTTCTTATAGGATCCGTTGCCAATTGTGCTCCAAAATGCGTCTTACTATCTTGAGTCTTTACATATGTTTCATTTCCATATACCGTCCCAAGTGATGTGGGACTGTGACGACCCCCTTTTTTCGATCCGAGATTTGCCTATACTTGAATCTTGAGCATTTGCATTCATAGTAAGCATCTTTTCAAGCATATCAAGAGAACCAAATAATCTCGTATGCTTGCCCTGCTCAGATAGAGGCCAAGTACATTAAAGTGTGGGTGAGATGTCAAATTAAGCAATTGCTTAGCCTCAATCCAATTATGTGTTGGACAACCCAAAATTGTGTTAAGAGGAGGGTGGTGCAAACTCGTAGACAGGACAGAGTAATGGCACGACCCAAAGGCAACTCTAACAGAACGTGGAGGGGCCATCCGATCCTCAGAGAAGACCCGATCACCCAACCAAAGAATTTATTAGTGGCGGAAGACTTGAACATATTATCAAAAGCCAAATATCCACAGAATGATCACAAATATAATAGTACGATAATAAAACAGCAGTTCAATAAAGTTTATATACCAAATATCTAAATTCAAATCCAAGTTATCCTCTACTGACCTAAAGTATAAAATCTCACCAAGAACTAAAGCACTCAACAGAGAAAATATAGGAAAGTTATCACCGAAGCTCATCTACGCACTACTCTTGTTCTTTCTTGAAAATAAAGGGGTCGTTTGGAGTGAGTGACTAAGTTAGTATAAATGTTATACTAAATGTATGTGTAAAACTTCTTTTGTCCTTCCGTTCAAAACATGATGAAATATCAACAAGGTTTTCATAACATCAATCTATGAAAACTCATTTTCATGATTAAAAAAATCAGGCTCCACTAGCTACTGATGAAGCAATAAGATAAACTTTGTCGAATGCATAGACGACTATACGAAAATACGTCATCTCGTTCTTATCACATAAAAGTCACCTTAGTCAAAAAAGAGGGTCACTTAAGAACCCCACTGGTAGACTAGCATAGAAAGGTGACAATCCAAAGATCTATTAACACCTCATGATTTAGAAAGAAATATGAAAGTAACGGCGATTTGAAGATCCATCAATGTTACCTCGGGTAGCCGACGAGCAAGCTCAGCACGACACTACCCGTAAACCAATATACAAATATACCCTAATCAAGTTTAGAGATTCGAAACCCTAGGAGTGTGTCATCACTGCCATATTAACAATTTTCATAATTGTAAAAACAATAGTACCTTCACGCAGCATAAGAAGTACTAAGATATCCTCTTGATACTTTGACAATAACACCATCTAAAGTAACATGATGATTCATCATCCAAAACATGTATATATTGTTGTGACCTAGAGGCGAGCTTAACATAATGCCGAGTTAGGCAACCTGATTATCAAAGAAGACACGATCGCCCAGCCCAAGACTTGATTCGCAATGGATGTCTTGAACACAATTCAAAGTCATAGATCTGCACAATGATTACAGATATAATAGTATAATAAAGTAAATCATTTTAATCAGAGATACATACCAAATATCTCTGAGTTATCTTATATAGACCCAAAGTATAAAATAAGTCCTCCATAAGAAAAATACTAAAATCACTCAACAAGGAAATAAAGAGAAAGAACTACTTCAAAACTCTAGCTACTCTTTGTTCTTGTTGTTTCCTGAAAATAAAAGGATCGTTAAAGTAAGTGATTAACGTAGTAGGTAAGTTATACTAAATATAATGCATGTAAACTTCTTTTACCTTTCCTTCAAAAAAAACATGATGAATTATCAAGTGGTTTTCAAATATCATATGAAAACTCTTTTCCATCATTTTATTAAAAACAGGCTCCAGGAGCCACTGATGAGGCAATACGTAAAACATTGTCATATACATAGACGACTATACAAAAATACATCATCGTCGTTCTTATATATAAAATCGCCTCAATGAAAATGAACGATCACACAAGTACCACCTTCAACGCATCAACATAAAAATGTGGCGATCCATAAACCAGGCAGCATCTCATTAGCCTGAAAGGAAAATAAAAGGTGATGGCAACCCGAAGTTCCAACCACGTCACACAATGGTCGATGATCCAAAAACTAGGTAATGACACCAACCACATAATAATATAACTCAAAACTCATTCTGGTCAGGTTTAGCGATTCGAAAACTGATGTGAATCAACATGCAAACAATGACAAGTTATTAGAGGCTCAATGACAAAATCAAGAACAAAGAAAATGCATGAAACTTTACATTGATTGATTCTAGAAATCCAAGCGAAAAATTCTTTTCAACAAGAGCTGAAATTAATAAATTTGTTAAATATTGATGATGATGCTTGGGAGGAAAGAAAGACCGCAAATCCTTGAAAAATACCTAAAGTTGCAAAATCTATGCAGAGTTTCATTTTCTCTATCAAATTGATAAGCACTTATTTTTTAATTCTTGAAGGAAGGTGGGCACGAATTTAAAAAGAAGAGCCACAAAATTCATCAATCAAATTAGTTCAAGTTTCCTTTTATTAATTTGGTCAAAGTTTTCTTTTGTTTAGTTACCTAATTTTTCTTTATCTTAATATATTTTCCTTTTATTAATACGTTAATTTTCCTAATCTTTAGATGTTTTCTAATTACTTTCTTATTACATTAGGATACTTTATAGTCTATTTAATGGCATAAACTCTACGACATTATATAATAATATACAAGATTTTGAGTTACTCTTTGTGAGAATTTATTCTTTGCTTCTTTGTGAGGAACTAGATCTTCTTCAAGTCAAAACTTAAAAGATCAATTTGATAGATTTAATTCTAACCATAAATTTTGTTATGGGTCAAACTTTTTGTTTGATAACTATGGTTCTGTCGACAAAGTTTGATTATGGTCAAATTTCTTATATTTGATTTCAAAGGCGTTCTTGAGTTTTTATTCTGCATTGTTGAAGGGTCTAGAGTTTAATATATTTTTAGTTCTCATCAATTCGAAACCAAAAGAGCACGTCATCTGTCACAACCCCAGTGAAAGAGGGCCCCGCGGCCGTGGCGGGCCACGACAATGCATGCTCAACCCAATCTAACTATACCTTTTTATCTAATTGTTTTCAAAGAACATTTGTAAACATAAAAAAAAATTTCAAACTCGGTAAAAATATACTACGGAAAATGTTTACGCACCATTGGGGTTTGAAAACAACGTAAAAGAGGTTTGAAATAAAGAACACGAAAGAAAATGAGAGTTAAGCCCAATGCAGCACGCCGCGCGTGCTTTGCCTAGTCGGTGCTGGCGCGCCCTCGACATTGCGCGCCCCACTCTGTGTAGCGCGCCACTTCTAAGCTCGCGGCGTTCTTCTCGAAATTTTGGCATAGTAACCCCTAAAAATGGCAACTCCCAAATCAAAACAACACTAAAAACCTGCATAACAAAATATTCTCCAATCACGACTCAAAACTATAAATCAGAACTCAGATGAAATTACCAAAGAAAACAGAGTTTTTAAGAAAAAACTGAACTATCAACTGTACCCTCCATTATAAAATCCACAAAAATCTATACACAATCTATGCACGAGATCTATACACATGACATGTACTCCTCAAAATGAACCCTTAAAAGACCTCACCATACCCAAAACATGTTCCACGGGTCAGGTCCCCCTAACACTATTTGCCAAGCCAATACCTTGGTCATGCGCCGCCAACTGCCTACTCACCCTGATTAGGCTCTCGAAACTCACCAGCTATATCCACAACATCTACACTACAAAATACAAAACGTAAGCTTAATACTCAGCAAGTAGTGCAATATGAAATGTAAAAATGGTTAATGCAATCCTATCACATTCAATCCCTACTTTCTCACACATGTTGCTGTTTTCTGTCATCGTTCATACGATACTGCTACTGAGTTTGGAAATGGATCAGTTTTCTCAAGTCGATTCTTTTACTGCGTCGAAGAGCGAATCACTTCCTTCGAGGCCACATCGTACAGCCGCCCCAGATAATTGGTCCTTACGCCACATCGCCCCTGACACGTCACCACCATCTCAGCTCAACAAACGACAGGTCCCAAGAGCTGCACACGAATCTCATACCAACTATTCTCCTACAGAGTTGGGAAGCGGATCAGGTTTCTCAAGTCGATTCTTCGTCTGCGTCGTAGGGCGAATCACTTCTTTCGAGGCCGCATAACCGTTATCCTCACCGTTCACATATCACACTTCACATTCTTACTTGAAAACATGTTCAAAATTCATTTTCGTTACACTTTTCAAAACATGATGCATGACTAAAACAAAACATACGAAACATGCAACACATGCAAATCATCCCTACCGTCCTATAGTGTAGGCCCATAAGGGCAACGCACATGCAAACACTACTTACCTGATGTCCTTGGCTTTTGTGGTGCTCGATTCTACTAAAACTTTGGGCTCAATCTAAAACAAAACCATCACTCATTAACATTCATATCAAAACTCACCATATGCGCTAAAATCATGGTTTCTAGTTAAACCCAAAACAAAAACTCAACTAAAAAAAGTCCACCAATTAGGTTCGGCCAAAAAAAAAAAAAAACCAACTCAACTTCGAACACGCATAACTTTTGCTAGGGCTATCGGAATAGCTCGATTCCAGTGACTAAACGCTCCTCTAAGAACCTAGTTTAACATGCTAAAGGGATTTTAAAACAATAAACCACAGCTAGATGAAAAATACCAAAAACAGAATCGGTTTTTAGCGCCTAAAATTTTTCAAATTTGGAAAATCCAAATTGCATAGAACACCTTCTCGGTTTTCTCCCAATTATCGGGCATTCACTGCCCACGATTCAAACACCAGCACTCCCTCCTTTTAACCTCTCAGACTTAGCATAAAATCAACAGAATTTAACTCCAATCAAACCCTTAAGCAATCGGCCAATAGAAAGAGAGAGAGAGACAGGAAATCGAATGGAAGCTCGGTTCACCAAAGAAAAGGTCGGGAACGGAAGGAAATCGGCTAGGAAAGGAGAATCGTCTGGGTTCGGATCTTCCCTTGTCGCGGGAAGCTTCGGCCGAGAAAAGAGGAAGCGAGAGTGGCTTCCTGCCGAAGCCACTCTTGTTTTATTATATATATATATATTTTAATAAAAAAATTACCAAACGCTCTTACATTTTTAATCCCTTAAAAAACCCGTCAATTCACGTCCTTTCATTTTAAAAATTCAGAGATTTTCTTCAGAGTTTATTCCTAAATTTTTCTCTAACTAATTAATCTGTTACAATCTCTCGCAGAACTTATGCAGAACCTTAATTAGTCTGGTAAAATTTTCAGGTTATTATATCATCACTACCTTATTAACCTTTTCGTACTTGCAAACAAGACCACCTTCACGCAGCAGAAGAGGTACTAGATATCCTAATGATACTTTGACTCGGACACCATTAAAAGTATCACGAGAATCATCCGCACAAGATATATCATATTAATATCAAAAACTATGCATTAATAGTGAATGTGGAAAACTATATATAAAAGCTGCGTGCTGGCAACAGGCCTTGTTAGGTTTTATACAGTTGACAACTCACCAAATTAGGTTTTCATTAAAACTATACAATGCAAATACTATAAAATCTCTACCTTGACAATAATTCTTCTTTGGTCTAGTCATAAAAACCACCTTTGGTACCGGTTAGTCCACGAGCTCATACAAGCCTATAAAGAAAACCAAAACCATAAATGTCTCACTCAACACTAGGGAAACCAATGGATGGGTTTTGTACCGAGACTAGGAACTCAATCCAACAACTCTATAATCAGCCACGAACTTCTAAAATGATCTATGTGGTCGACCTCTGCAGCCGACCAAACCAGCCTACAGTAGACCTCGCGATCTTCTGGGCTAGTGAAGTTTTTTCACAAAAGTCATTGCTTGGAGTATGGGGAATAAGCTTTCGGCCTTGGAAGTCGACAATTCTCACAACTGGATCTCAACCTCTCTCGCTCCCCTCTTTCTTTGTGTGGCTGTGGAACACAAAAAGGGAGAATACGATTCTTCTAACCCTATTCCAACAATATTTCATTTATTTGCATTTTTACCCAAAACTTACCACTTGATTCATTTTTCTCGCCTATTTTATATTTAACAAAAACTCATCAAATGTCATTCTCCACGATACGAACATACTCTAAACTCCATAAGAGAAATTTGTTCTGAATCATAATCATGGAAAAATTAGACACGTGGAAATTAATTAACTATAAAAATACTGGTTTTTACATATATCAATAGTAAAAAACTATGCATCAATGGTAAATAATATATACATACACATAAAAATACTGACGCGGGAAAGACCAGACCCGATCAGGTTTTCAATAAGTGACAACTCACCAAAATAGGATTTTATAAAATAATGATGCAAATGTCATGCAAATAATATAAAACCTCTACCTTTACGTCGAACGCTCATTCTTTCAGCTGACTCTAAATCCTCAAAGCCGTTGGAGCAAAAAACATAACCAATGTTATGATTATCCCACTTAACAATAAAGAGAGACACAAGGATAGGTCTAAAACTAGGGCGGCTAGGAACTTAATCAATAATACTATAAACGATTGCGAACTTTAGGAAGGATCGCTCAACACTTATAAATGAGAGTTGACCCACAGGTCAATACTTAGAACACTTAAGTTTAGCTGCAGTCAACACTTCATCTTATCGGTTGACACTTTGTAGCTCTCGAGTTAAATCATCAAATGGCTTAGTGATTGACACTTCCTTCTAAAGTGTCGACACTATTTGAAATAAAAATTGTACGTGGTTGACAATTCCTTTAAGCGATCGACACTCATACTTCTCTGTTCCAACGTCAGCATTTGAAGTGTCGGTCAACACTTATACTTCTCTGTATCTCCTAGCCACAAGACGTGACGAATCGCTCGTCGAAAATTTTCACTCTCCCCCTTTCCTTGGTGTTGGCCACACACGAATGAGGGGAGAAGGTCCTCCCTTCTATGAATTCATAGAAATTACCAAATAACACTAAATTCTTAAATTAAATACTAAATTCAACACTAAATTCTATAATTATCCAACGATAAATTCTTTAATTAAACACGGTAGTTTCCCAAATAACCAATTTTGAAAAATTGACCCAAAAATCTAATGTCGTCGCTAAATGACAAAATTGATCAAACCACGATTCATTCACCATTAACGAAACGACAAATTTATTCGAAAATTAATAATACCATAAAAAAGCAATTTTTTTACAAGTAATACCTAATTAGAAAAAACATGTGCGGTCGAAATCTATTGACATTTAGTATATTGAATTTGCAAGACTACATATTACCCAATATCAATTAGCTAATTGTAAGTGTACGCAGTCGTAAAATGTGTCATAGTGATCAATGATCAAATGTAACCACATAATAATTCATAAAAGTTTCTTTTAAAACAAATTATGCTTCTGAAAACCAAAGAATTGGATTTTTATTAGGGATAGATTAACAACCAAATAATATAAAAAAGTAATTTATGAATGAGATAAATCTATACGAAAGATAATTGAGATTCGATTTTATGCGTTTTATACTTTTTTGTTTACATGTCACTACAATCTACAATAATATCAAATAGTTAGAATTTTGATTACATAACACAATATTATGTGGGAAGGTGGCTAGCGAGACCTTATCCTCCTCTTCCACCTTCGCGTACTTGAACGTACTCTCCATGGTACAGACCTACTCTTCTACAGTTGTTGGATCCAACGACTGTCCTTCATACGTCGGGGGTCGTAACCTCCGAAATCTATCTCCCAACCGATCATGGGCTGAACTAGAGCCTGCACTTCCTTGCACCTCCCGATTCAACAAGATCCTTAATTGCTGAGACTGCCTATTCACCAATTCGGTTAATTGCTTGATCGTCATTGAATCGTCCTCACTTCTCGTATCAGTTGCCTCTCTCGGTACCCTTGGACGTCCTGCTCGTCTAGACATTATGGTTAGTTTCCAGGAAAAGTTTAATTACTCTCATAAACATCTAATAACTAAAGCTAAATTTAAACACTTACAGTTGTCGAAGCACATCGTGCGGCAATCGGCGCTGTTACGTAATCGTTTGAACGTTTTGACTATTTGGCTCTGATACCATCTCTGCCATGCCCCAGAAATCCTACACGGTTCCCAGTTTGCACACTTCTACTACTCACTCACTACACTAGAAAGAAATTCGAATAAAATTTAAAACTTTTGTTCCTCGACTTGAAATGACATTTTTTAAAATATTTTAAACAGCATCGCAGCGAAAAACTCGATTAAAATCAATTTAAATGAAACTTCATTTTATAAAAACATAAAACAGAGAAACTGGTCAACACCTGTAAACATTGATCGACAATTGGGTTGTCTCGGGTTTTTCATCGGTCGACGCTGGCAAACGCCGGTGGACACTACGTTCGTTTCGGGTCTTTTCATCAGTCGACATTGAGAACACCAGTTGACACTTCTACACTCATCTCAGAGAGCGGTCGACACCTTGATCCTCTCTGTGCACGCAGGTCTACCCTCGCGATCAACACCGTTGCCATTTGTACACTACCGGTCGATACCTACAACCATAGGTCGACACTTACTTTGGCTCTGCCCGCGCAGGTCGACCCTCGCGGTTGACACTTGCAGGGTCTGGTCGACTACTAAGCCTATCGGTCGACACTTACTCCCCAGAACTCTGTTTAAAAACCTTAAAAACTTCACAAAAATCGATCGGACTTCGACTCAATGCTAATAACAACCCAACAAATATTTTTCCATCAACTCAAAATCATAATTTAAGTAAAGAAAACGACTACTAAAGTTTAAAATTCGTCTCTACATTCAATCGATTTAAAACAACTAAAATCATTTTGATTACACACCCAAAACCCGTATCTACACCTACCACAGTCAAAACGCCCTAACAGCCGACCAGATCGTCCACATGCGTACTCCTCCAACCGCCTCCTAATCTTGGGCATGCTCTGAGTACTCACCGGCTATGTTATCGTCACCTACATCACAGAACTCAACTATTAACTTAATGTTAAGTAAGTAATGCACATAAAGCTTAAACACTGAAAACAAATACATCCTAACATATCCAGTTTCTACAATTTCGTCTCTACTTTTGTTTTCGTTTCTTTCTTACATCTTCTTTATCTTCTTACTACTAGGTTCTTCTTTACGTGCTAGATCAAGGTGACACACCTCGCGTTCCATCTCTGGGGACAAGACCAACCTCAATCTAGTAAAGTGACACACCTCGCGGTCAACCTTTGGGGACAAGGCCACCATGTAAAGTGGAGGAAGAGTGATATACCTCGCGGTCCACCTCTGGGGACAAGACCACTCAACCTCACCTTTATTATCTTCTTACGTATCTTCTCATTTCATTCGTCTCATCACATCCTACTGTTTCACTTCGTAAAACATGGAAATTCATTTTCGTCTCGTTCTCCTAATTTAAAACAATGATCCACAACCATGAAAGCATAACGTAAAATAAATGTGCAATGCATCCTACTGAATTGTGATGTAGGCCCGAAGGCAAAACTCCTACTATATTACTTACCTGATGTCCTAAAAATTCCTCGCACTTCGTAACTTGGTATGCTAAATGGGAAAACTTATAAAACCACACATCTATTAGTTTTACTTTCCATTAAATTCATAAAACTCTAAAGGAAATAACAACTAAACCTCCACTCGGCCTAAACCGGAATTCTAACTCAATTTGTGACTAATCTTCGAAAATTCATAACTTCTCCAATACTCGTCTGAATTGGACGATCCAAAGTGCTATAGGCTCCACAGGATGTCTAGTTCCTAACGGTCTCATCCATTTTCTTCTTCAACACCTAAAACTTGGTCAGACATGGCCGAGCGAAAACCGTTCCACAATTCGAGCACTCGGCTATCTAAACACTCAATATTTTCCATACAAACCTATAATCTACCCATGCTTCTAGTTTAAGCACCAATACACGAACAAAAATCGACTATAACTATGAAATCACATTCCTCTGACTTAGATTTTACCGTAAAGTCCAATAATTGCTCTAACTCCACTTTTACCACCCGAAACAACTAGAGGACTAACTATCTATTAGAAACTTACCTTAAATTTGAAGGAACGGAGGAGAATCGTCGGCTGCTGGAAGGAGAGATCGCCGAGGCTTCTACGCGGGGGAGGGGAAAACATGAAGGGGAGGAGGGTTGCGCTAGGGAGAAACATTGTACGGTGTTTTGATATATATATTTTATAATAATAATAATCATAATTACTATTTCGCCCTTAACTCATAACTGTTTAATAAATCTGTTATACGGTCCGATTGCGATTTGATTCTTAAATTTTTCTCTCTTCCATTAGCTTCAAAATAATCTTTTACTTAGGGGTAGAAATTCTCTGTTCACAATTTCGACCAAAACTCCGCTGATTACAATCACGAATTTCGAAATTCATTTAACGAAAATCCAGGTGTTACAACAACAACCATGGAATGTAGTAGCTCAAACATACCCTAATCAGGTTAAGGGATTCAAAATCCAAGAAACGCCTCATCACCTCCCTATTACCCATTTTCGTTAAGTGCAAACAAGACAAACTTAATGCAACATAAGATGTCCTCAAGATGCTTTGAAACTGAAACTGAAACTGTCTAAAGCATCAAGAGAATTCATCCACCAATAAATATATTACAACAGAGCCAAACGACATGCATTAATTTTAAACGTACAAAACATACGTACATGTAGATAGAAAGATGACATGTTGGTGACCAAACCCCATCACATTTTTTTAATTGGTGACAAATCACCAAAATAGAGTTTTGAAAACTATGCAAAACAGGAAATTAAATGTTCAAATAACTCCTAACTAACTAATAGTAAAAAATTAAAGCGGAGGACAATCTGGCTCTCTTTGACTAGATGACACATCTAATCCCACCGGTGGTTGATCTTTGTGTGCGCATGTCGAGCGAAAAAGATGGCTCCATACGAGATTGAGTAGGGAAATTGGGGTTAGATACCAACAATCCCTGCTCGCGCGTCAGTCCCTGCCTGAATGGAATGCCTATCTCCTTCGTCTAGTCGAGAAGGTAGAAAGCCCAGGGAACTTGACTGTGACTCTTCTATTACATTACGGAGAAGTCAATTCTCATCTTGCTTGTATAATAGTAGTGATGGGTGAAGATAAGGGAAAAGGGGGTGGTAGGCTTAGTAGGGCTCGAACCGACAATATAACTGTTATGAGCAATACGTTTCAACCAATTAAACTATAAACCCCTACGGATCATTTGAATTTCTCTTACATTCTACTTTCTAATTTTTATGGAAACTTTAACAGAAAAACTTTTTTCATTGACCTGGTTCGATCCACTTTTTCTATGGATCACCTTCGTATCTTTTTCAGTTCTTGTTTATGTGTTCCTAATGGGAGACATTCGCAATCATCCCTTGCCCCTCATAGGAGACACCGTCCTTACTTAACAGCAAGGCGCAAAAGCCTTCGCCTATACTTCTACTTAGCATCCAAAGAAAGTACCCCTACTTGCTAGCTCCCTAAAACCAACAGATGATGCAGAAAGAGAAGATGTTTATATATTGGGGGCAAGAAGTCCCCGAATAAAGAAATGTGGCGTTTAACTTGAGAATATATCCAAATCGAATTGAGGCGAACCTTATCCATCAATTATGGTGAAGAGTGTTTTGTCTATTGTCTATACTTTTTGGTTTTGTAAATGGTTTGCCTCTCATCCATCGTCTATTACGCTCTTCTCAATCAAGGAGCAAAAAGGGGCTTTGCTCCCCTTTTGTGTCTATTTGCAATCGTGCCTATCCGAGCAAAGGTGCGTAGCTAAAAAGGGTGTTTTCGTGAGAGTCAGTGGAGTTGGGCGGTCTACTCTCCAGGAACTCATTTCTAGGTGGAGGAATGGCTTATACATTGAGGAGGAGGAGGGAGGGTTGACTCAGTAGGGAATCGTATACTATACTAAATGCATATGTAAAACTGGTTTGATCATTTTCTTTCAAACTATGATCAATTGTTAAAAATGTCATGCGTGAATTTACTTTCAAAATATTTTTCTTTTTTTTTTAAATAGGCTCCACAAACCAAGATTTTCAAATTATTAATTCCTTATTACTATTTTAAAAACAGGCTCAACAAGTCATGGGTGGGACAGATTCAAAAACATTGCTATATACGTAGGTAGTTATATATAAAGTAAGTCTTCACTATTTCGTTATAAAAATAGTCTCAGTGAAAAATGTGGGTTACTCAAAAACCGCTCCGGCATACTATTACAGATAGGCGACAACCTTAGATCTGACTAAACCTTATGAGTTAGAGAACCCTATACTATACTAAATGTATATGTAAAACTGATTTTATCATTTTCTTTCAAACAATGATCAATTGCAAAAATACAATACGTGGATTTACTTTCAAAACGTTTTCCTTTCTTTTTAAAAGGGCTCCACAAACTAAGATTTTTAAATTATTAAATCCTTATTACCATTTTAAAAACAGGCTCAACAAGTCATGGGTGGGATATGTTCGAAAATATTGATACATACATAGGTAGTTATATATAAAGTAAGTCTTCACCATTTCATTATAAAAATAGTCTCAATGAAAAAGGTGGGTCACTTATGAACAGCTCCGGCATACTATTACAGATAGGCGACAACCTTAGATCTTACTGAACCTCATGAGTTAGAAGAAGCTAAAGAGTGATGGCGATCCAAAAATCAAACCAGGTCACCAAGGACTACCAGTGAGCAACTCAACAATGGTAAAACTCGTAAATCAAAGGGTGGTCGGCGATCTGAAGACCAAGCAGGGACACCACAAGCAACATTAAAAAGGGTGCCTAGTGATCCAAAAACAAAGCAGCGACACCACCCATAAAGTCATATCAATCAAAAATACCCTGGTCAAGGTTTAGGGATTCTAAACCCAAGGAGCGCATCATCACTACTGTAACACCCAGAATTTTTTGTTAAAACTAATTTTTAAATTTACGTAATTATAATCGGCAGAGTTTTGGTCGGAATTGAGAACGGAAAATTTCTACCTTTAAGTAAAAAATTATTTTGAGGCTAATGCAGGAGAGAAAAATTTAGAAATCCAACCGGAATCAAACCGTATAACAGATTTATTAAACGATTAGGGGTTAAGGACGAAATAGTAATTAGAATTATTATTATTATTATTATAAAAAAAAAAATATATATCAAAACACCTTACAGTGTTTCTTCCCCAGCGCAAAACACTCCTCCCTCCGCTATTTTCTTCCCCTCCCCCGCACAGAGAAAACCCTTTTCCTTTCTCCTCTCTTCGGCGATTCTCCCTTCCAACGACAGTTCTCCTCCGTTTCTTCAAATTAACGATAAGTTTTGGTTAGTTCTTAATAAATAGTTAGTATTTTAGTTGTTTTGAGTGTTAAAAATGAAGTTAGAAAGGGTGTTGTGTGGATTGGTGAAAACCTAAGAGGGAGTTGTAGAAAATTGAAGTTAGAATTGAATTCTATCCATATGCTGGTGTTTGAGCTGGAAGTAGGAGAAGGTTACGAGATTGTGTGGGAAAGATTGAGCGCTTGGATAGCCGAGTGCTCGAATTGTATAACGATTTTCGCTCGGCCACGTCCGACCAAGATATAGGTGTTGAATTAGGAAATGGATAAAACCGTTAGAAACTAGATGCCATAAGGAATTCGTAACATTTCGAATCGTCCAATTCGGGCGAGTATTGGTGGAATTATGGATTTTCGAAGATTAGCTGGAAATTGAGTTAGGATTTCGATTTACACCGAGTGGGGGTTTAGTTGTTGTTTCCTTTAGAGTTTACGAATTTAATAAAAAGTAGAGCTAATAGATGTGTGGTTTTATAGGTTTTCCCAGTTATCATACGAAGTTACGGAGTGCGAGGAATTTCTAGGACGCCACGTAAGTAATGTAGTAGGAGTTTTATCTTCGGGCCTACATCACAGTTCAGTAGGATACATTGCACATTTACTTTATGTTATGCTTTCATGGTTGTGCATCATTGTTTTAAATTAGGAGAACGAGACAAAAATAAATTTTCATGTTTTTACGAAGTGAAATAATAGGATGTAATAAAACGAACGAAATGAGAAGATAATGCAAGAAGGGTTGAGTGACATTGTCATATGAGAGATGTAACACCCCGCAAAACCCCGCGTTCTTGGTGCGCTACAGTACATCCACACACTACACACACTAACACTTGACATAACTCACTCAATTTAATACCCCTTTCGTTTTCAAATCATTTTCAAAAGAATATTTGTGAGTATGAAAAATTTTCGACTCGATTCGAAAACAACTCGTGTTCCGAAAAGGGTACACGAAGTCCTCAACATAAAAACTACACAGCGGGAAAAGAAAAACATTTAAAACAATTCACGATAAAACAGTAACACTTGAAATCCTAGAGAAGAATCCAACGCACTTCTCGAACTACACATCCCAGTACCGCGCACTCACGTACCCACTTCGACACCCCGCGCGCACCCTTGCGGTGCCGTACGTGCCAACTCAACGTTACTGTGTCTCGCGCACGCTCACAGCGCCGCGTGCCCCACGCACCCTGCCACTGTACAGCACGTTCGCGCACACGCTCTCACCCGGCGTCGTATGACCCTTGAGTACCCGCAGGGCCGCGTGCCCCGCGCACCTGCGATCACGCCGCACTTCCACACTCATCTACACTTCTCTAGCATTCATTGTACACACCTCAACTTGTTTCATATCCTCTCGACTCCCAACCCCCTCTCCCGAAATTTTGGCAGAGTAACGCCTAAAAACTGGCTATCCCAAAAATTAAAAATCCTGCACACAGTTCACCAAAACTAACAGTATCTATCTATCCATCATCCAGAGAAAACACCATAACCAAATCAGAGTATGAAAACAACGAAAATTCATCAAATACAATTGAAAAAAGTTCACAATATAGAGCAATACTATACTCTAACATGTAAAATATATGCGTATTTTGCCAAAATCACACGCACTCCATATACACCTATATACTGACGCATATACAACTCATCTCATCGACTGTACATAATCACCATAAAAGAAAGAAAAACCCCCAAACCAACCAGGCCACAACCTACCATCTCTACGGGTCGGGTCGCCCTAACAAAAATCCGTCATCCGGTGCCGCGGTCGCATGCCGCCAACCATCCTACGCCTCTGGACTAGGCTCTCGAGGCTTACCAGCAGTATCGTCAGCACCTACACCACACAACACACGACATAAGCCTAACGCTCAATAAGTAATGCGATATGAAAGTAAAAGCCAACAATTCAATCCTATCACATGCAGTCTCTACACTCACACTTATGTTGTCACATCTGTGACGCGTAGTACAGCCCCACCAGGGTAAGGAAGAACCTCACGCTGCCCTACACCCTGACACGTCGCCACCGTCCTAGACTCTCCAGTAACGAGGCCCACAAGCTACACACACGCATCACCACACGGCAACCACATCAGGGTAAGGGTGTACCTCGCACCACTCTACACCCTGACACGTCGCCCCCGTCCCAGCCTCCCCAGCACGGGGCCACAGTTGCCACACACACACATTTCGCGACAGCCCAGCCGGCCCACCCCTCGAGTAGGATCCGCGACTGGTGTTGCACCGGCCCACACACTAGTAGGATCCGCGGTACCACTGCCCATATCCTCACTGTCAACACATTCACGCCGCATGACGGCCCAGCCGGCCCACCCCTCGAGTGGAATCCGCAACTGGTGAAGCACCGGCCCGGACACTACCAGGATTGGCGGTACCACCGCCACACGTCTCGCCACACGTCTCACCGCATGCTCAAAACCATTTTCGTTCACGTTTTTAAAATATGATGCATGTCAAACAATACGCACACCTAAAGTTCTACAGTGTAGGCTCACTTGGGCAAAACACATGCATGCACTACTTACCTGGCGTCCTAAGCTCGCTCGACGCACAGCTTCGCCAAAAGAAAGCCTCAACCTAAAACACAACCAAATCTCTCATCAGTATTTATGTCAAAATTCACCAAATAGCTAAAAATAATCTTCCTTAACTCCACTCATGAAATTTCAACTGAAACGGGTCATCGGTTTGGTCCGGCCGAAAACCAGCTTAAAGTTTGGACGCGCATAACTTTTGCGTCCGTCAACGGAATCGAACGCTTCAAGTGGCTAAACGTCCCCTTAGGAACTTAGTTTAACATACTAAGACGGATTTTAAAACGATAAGCCGCAGACAAGCGAAAAACGCTAAAAACCGAATCTGCTACTTTTATCAAATTTCACATTTTCACTTTTTTTCAACCAAAACTCACTCGCAACTAGTTATATGCATCAAAAATGGCTATGCTACTGTCACACATCGAATTTCCACAAAAAACGCCCGCTAATTTGACTTGAACCAAAATCCGGCATAAATTTCCGACGCGCATAACTTCTGCGTCGGATATCAGAATCGAACGATTCTAGCGGCCATAAGTCTCTTTAATAACCTATTTTATCCCACGAAAACAGAATTTGAAACGATCAACCGAAGCAAGGCCAAAATGGCTAAAAACGGAACTGCCCCTGTACAAACAATGGTTGATTTTTGATTTCAAACTTAAATTTAAGAAGTTCAACACACAACTAGCCCTATTTCGTTCATATCTTTCGGCCAAGCTCACCGCAAATGCAAGAAGGCCGAGCACTAAGCTCTGCCAAAACAGGAAACCGACAGGGCTCACCTTCGGTTTCCTTAGATTCGTGGCATCTCCCTCGTGGTACACTACAACCTTGCACCAATTCCATCAACGAGTGTTCGGCCAAACCAAAAATAACGAGACGGGCAGCAAGAGGGGAAAGACTTACTGCGGAGTTGCTGTGCGCTCGGTCGAAGGGAGAGCAATGCACAGCCGAACACTTAGTCACCGGCGGTCTCTCCCACACTCACTCGCGTCGGCCGAAGAATCGGAGCTCAAGGATTTCCTCCCCTCTCCCGCGTCTCCTTCTCGGTTTCGCTCTCTCGGCCACGTACAGCACAGGGTGGAATGGCTTCCACCCGAAGCCATTCCACCTTGTTATTTTTTTTTTAAATTTTAATTTAATTACAAATTACCAAAATGTCCTCACGTGTTTCAATCGTCTATAATTTCGTTAATTTTCCGACCTCCCGACTTTAAATTCCGAAAACATCGCAACAGTAGGCTCCGAGTCTTAAAATTAAATTTTCTCGTTGAAACATTTCTAAAACTCTGGCCGAGATTAAATTAAAATTTCAGAAATTAAAATAATAATAATAAAAATATCCAAAATTTCTGGGTTATTACATCCCCCCCACCTTATAAGAATTTTGTCCTCAAAATTTACGTACCGAATAAGTCAGGATACTGCCGCTCCATGTCATCACGCCTCTCCCAAGTAGTCTTCTCTACACCATGGTTGCGCCACATTACCTTGACCAGCGGAATCTCCTTGTTGCGCAGCACCTTCACCGCTGATCCTAAGATCCTCACTGGCTTCTCCTCATAGGACAACGTCGGCTGGATCTCTATATCCTGTTGTGGCACTACCTGCGAGGGGTCGCGTATACACTTCCTCAGCATCGAGACATGAAAAATATCATGGATGGCATCCATCGACGCAGGCAACTGAAGCCGGTATGCAGTTCTCCCAATCCGCTTGACAATCGGGAACGGTCCCACAAACCGAGGGTTGAGCTTCCCCTGCTTCCCGAACCTTACCATTCCCTTGAACGGCAAGACCTTCAGAAAAACTTCGTCGCCCTCATTAAACTCCAACTCTCGGCGTCTCTGATCAGCATAACTCTTCTGTCGACTCTGTGCCGCTTCAATCCTCTTCCGTATCACAGAAATCTTGTCGACAGTCTACTGTAAAATCTCAGGGCCTATCAATCGGGGCTCACCAACCTCATCCCAATATAATGGCGACCTGAACTTCCTTCCATAGAGGGTCTCGTATGGCGCCATACCAATGGTGGACTGCAAGCTGTTACAATACGAGAACTCTACTAGCGGTAAGAACTTGCTCCAAGTTGCCTGAAACTCCAACACACAAGCTCTGAGCATATCCTCCAAAATCTGTATAGTCCGCTTCGACTGCCCATCGGTCTGAGGATGAAAAGCCGTACTGAAATCTAATCTTGTGCCCATAGCCTTATGCAGACTCCTCCAAAACGTGGACGTGAACCTTGGGTCTCGGTCTGAAACAATCGATACCGGGATCCCATGAAGTCTGACTATCTCCTGAATATACAACTGGGCAAACTGATCCATCGTATAAGTCATCCTTACAGGCAAAAAGTGAGACGACTTCGTCAACCTGTCCACAATCACCCAGATCGCGTCATGGCCCTTGGCAGTCCTCAGTAGCCCCACCACAAAATCCATGGTGATTAGCTCCCACTTCCACTCCGGTATAGGCAATGGTTGGAGCATCCCCGACGGTCGCTGATGCTCCGCCTTCACCTGCTGACAGACTATGCAGGCCTCAACATACTCAGCCACTGCTCGTTTCATGTTAGGCCACCAATAGTGCTGCTTCAAATCCCTGTATATCTTAGTGCTCCCCGGATGCACAGAGAAAGAAGCTGAATGGGCCTCTGATAATATATCCCTCCTCATCCCTCGGGACGTACCACCTATCACGAAATTTCAGAATCCTGTCCTCAGAATACCTAAACTCAAAATCAGGCCTGGCCCCCATACTCGCCTTCAGCTCGCTACACTCCGAATCAGTCTCCTGAGTCTGCCTGATCCTGTCCAGAATAGTCGGCCTCAATGTCAAGATAGAAAGAGTGGCTGCCAGATCAGAAACTACCTACAGACCAAAACTCTGCATCTCTGTCACTAACGCAACAGGCAGTATCGTAGTCATGGCAGACGTCGAAGCTGTCACCCTACTCAAGGCATCCGCCACCACGTTCGCCTTCCCCGGGTGGTATCTGATCTCCAAATCGTAGTCCTTGACCAGCTCGAGCCATCTTTTCTGTCTCAAATTCAGCTCCTTCTGTGTGAAAATGTACCTCAAGCTCTGATGGTCTGAGTAAATCTCGCACTGCTTCCCATAAAGATAATGCCTCCAAATCTTGAGTGCAAACACAACAGCCGCCAGCTCCAAATCGTGAGTGGGATAGTTCTGCTCGTAAGCCTTCAACTGCCTAGAAGTATAGGCAATGACTCTCCCACTCTGCATCAAAACACACCTCAAACCAATCCTGGAGGCATCACAATAAATGCAGAACTTCTCTCCTTCCACGGGCAGCGTCAGTACAGGAGCCGTACTCAACCTCTGCTTCAATGTCTGGAAGCTGTCCTCACACCTGTCGGTCCATTCATACTTTGCATTCTTCCTGGTCAGCCGGGTCAAGGGGGCCGAGATCTTAGAGAACCACTCAATGAATCTCCGATAATATCCAGCCAACCCCAGAAAATTGCGTATCTCGTTAGCACTGGTCGACCGCGGCCACTCCTTTACAGCCTGAACTTTCCCCGGATCAACTGAAATACCCTCAGAGGAGATCACATGCCCCAAGAAGTGAATCTTGTCCAACCAAAACTTGCACTTCGAGAACTTAGCATACAGCTGATGCTGGATCAAAATAGTCAATACAATCCTCAGGGGCTCCCTGGGTTCCTTCTCACTCTGCAAGTAGATCAGAATGTCGTCGATAAACATGATCACAAACTTGTCCAGGTACTCCCTGAACACCTGGTGCATCAGATCCATGAATGTTGCAGGGGCATTGGTCAACCCGAAAGACATAACCAGGAACTCGAAATGCTCGTACCTCGTCCTGAAGGCCGTCTTCGGTACATCCCTCTCCTTCACCTTTAACTGATGATAGCCGGACCTCAGGTCGATCTTAGAAAACACTCGGGCACCCTGTAGCTGATCAAACAAATTGTCAATCCTTACCAATGGATACCTGTTCTTCACCGTCAACTTATTCAGCTTCCGGTAGTCAATACACATACGTAGAGATCCCGTCCTTCTTCTTGACAAATAGAACTGGCGCTCCCCAGGGTTAAAAACTAGGGCATATAAATCCCTTGTCTGTCAGCTCCTCCAACTGAGCCTTCAGCTCCTTAAGTTCAGTAGGTGCTAATCTGTAGGGGTTCTTGCACACCGGCTCGGCACCTGGGAAAACATCTATCTCGAATTCAATCTCCCTATCAGGGGGCAACCCCGACAATTCATCACGGAACACCTCCGGGAACTCCTGCGCAATAAGAATATCCTATATCCGAGCATCGCTCGGTGACTGCGCATCCTCAACACATGCCAAAAATCCCTGGCAACCCATGCCTAACACCCGTGGAGCCTGACGAGAAAATATAGCAGAAATCCTGGCAAGACCCTTACCTGCTTTAAATGTGTAGCTCTCCCCACCGGGGGCCGAAAATGAACCTGTTTGGTCCTGCAGTCAATCTCTGCATGATGTCTGAACAGCCAGTCCATTCCCAAGATCACCTCATAACTGCTCATATGGAGAATGACTAGCTCGGCATATAACTGCTTGCTCCCCACTGTCATAACATTGCCCCGCACCACCTGTTCTGAATACAAATGCTCCCCAGATGGCAAGGTGACATCATAATGTCGCTTGGCAGGACTGAACTCCAAGTTGGCCTTCACCACAAAGCCCGTCGACACAAACGAGTGCGTAGTGCCCGTATCAATCAAAGTATAAGCTGCCACACCAGAAACAAAAATATTACCTGCTATCACTGATGGCTGGGCAGCATCATCTGGCTCAAACAGGGCAAAGACCCGCGGTGTAACTCTGGCTGACGACTTGCTCGCCACTGAGCATCTGCTGGCAAAGTGTCCCACCTCATTGCAGTTGAAACAGCGGCTCTGACGCGGTTTCGGGCACTCTCTAGACATGTGGCCCAGCTCGCCACAGTTATAACACCTCACCGAGCCCATCCTGCACTTGCCCGGGTGGCTCCTCTGACACTTCGGGCACACTGGAAACTGTCCCGATCCCTGCGGCCTTTTAGTGCTCCCCTGGCTGGTAGAACTGTCACTAGGTCTCTTCAGGCCTTTCTGCACGGACACCTCGCCACTGGCTTGTGGCAGCGACTCTCTAAATGATCTGCGAGGCTGCTCTCTAGATACCTCCCGATAACTAGGAAGCTTCGCCCGAGCCTCCTCAATGTTAAGGGCCTTCGCTACCACCTCCTCGTACGGCATACCTCGGGTCCTCGCAATCCGCATGCCCATATAAATATCTGGCTTCAGCCACTGCACAAACTGGTGTACCTTATTCTCATCGAGGCTCACCAAATGTCCTGCAAACCGTGACAAGGCCTCGAACTGCCGTACAGATTCGGCCACAGTGCCGGTCTGCTTCAACTATGCAAACTCCATCATCTTCTGTGTCCTGACTGAATGACTGAAATACTTGCCGAAAAACACCAACCTAAACTCCTCCCACGTCATGGCCTCCACATATCTCATGGTCGCCACCGTATCCCACCAATGGCTCGCATCCTTAGTAAGATAGAATGCCGCACTAGAAACTCTGTCATGCTCCTCTACCTTGGAAAAACTCATCATCCTCTCCATACTCCGTATCCACTCCTCAGCACTAAGAGGATCCGGAGATGATCCGTCAAAGGTTGGGGATCTAAGTCTATGCAGCCTGTCAACCCCCTCTGTCGGACGAACCCTGGGCGCTAGACTGACCCTGGTCGTCCCTGCTCATAAACTTCTCCAACTGCTGAGACTGACGGTGGACCAACTCGGTAAGCTGCCGGACGGTATCATCCATGTCGCCCACAGCTCTAAGAGGCGCCTCTCGTCGTGGCTGCCCTCTACCTCTACCTCTCGCCTCTCCTGACATTTTTTACCTTTAACAAAAATATAAAGGTCATATTAGTACTACAATAAATTCAAATATAAACACTTACAGTTGGTGGAGTGCTCCCGTGCAGCGACTGGCAGTGTTAGGTAATCCTCTGAACGACGTCGATCCCGTGGCTCTGATACCATAACTGTAAGACCCCGCGAAACCCCGCGTTCCCGGTGCGCTACAGTACATCTACACACTACACACACTAACACTTGACATAACTCACTCAATTTAATACCCCTTTCGTTTTCAAATCATTTTCAAAAGAACATTTGTGAGTATGAAAAATTTTCGACTCGATTCGAAAACAACTCGCGTCCCGAAAAGGGTACACGAAATCCTCAACATAAAAACTACGCAGAGGGAAAAGAAAACCATTTAAAACAATTCAAGATAAAACGGTAAGACTTGAAATCCTATAGAAGAATCCAACGCACTCCCTGAACTACACATCCTGATACCACGCACTCACGTCCCCACTTCGACACCCCGCGCGCACCCTCGCGGTGCCGCACGTGCCAACTCAACTTCACTGTGTCTTGCGCACGCTCACAGCGCCGCGTGCCCCACGCACCCTGCCGTTGTACAGCACGTCCGCGCGCACGCCCTCACCCGGCGTCGTATGACCCGTGAGTACCCGCAGGGGCGTGCCCCGTGCACCTGTGATCACGCCGCACTTCCACACTCATCTACACTTCTCTTGCATTCACTGTACACACCTCAACTTGTTTCATATCCTCTCGACTCCCAACCCCTCTCCTGAAATTTTAGCAAAGTAACGCCTAAAACCTAGTTATCCCAAAAATTAAAAACCCTGCACAGTTCACCAAAACTAACAGTATCTATCTATCCATCATCCAGAGAAAACACCAAAACCAAATCAGAGTATGAAGACAACGAAAATCCATCAAATACAACTGAAGAAAGTTCACAATATAGAGTAATACTATACTCTAACATGTAAAATATATACGTACGTCGCCAAAATCACACGCACTCCATATACACCTATACACTGACGCATATGCAACTCATCTCATCGACTGTACATAATGACCACAAAAGAAAGAAAAACCCCCAAACCAACCAGGCCACAACCTACCATCTCCACGGATCAGGTCGCCCTAACAAAAATCCGCCATCCGGTGCCACGGTCGTACGCCGCCAACCATCCTACGCCTCTGGACTAGGCTCACCAGCAGTATCGTCAGCACCTATACCATAGAACACACGACATAAGTTTAACGCTCCATAAGTAATGCGATATGAAAGTAAAAGCCGACAATGCAATCCTATCACATGCAGTCTGTACACTCACACTCATGTTGTCACATCTGTGACGCGTAGTGCCGCCGCACTAGGGTAAGGAGGAACCTCACGCCGCCCTACACCCTGACACGTCGCCACCGTCCCGGACTCCCCAGCAACGAGGCCCACAAGCTACACACACGCATCACCACACGGCAACCACATTAGGGTAAGGGTGTACCTCGCGCTACTCTACACCCTGACACGTCGCCCCCGTCCCAGCCTCCCTAGAACGCGGGCACAGTTGCCACACACACGTGTTTTGCGACAGCCCAGCTGGCCCACCCCTCGAGTAAGATCCGCAACTGGTGTTGCACCGGCCCACACACTAGTAGGATCCGCGGTACCACTGCCCATATCATCACCGTCAACACATTCACGCCGCATGACAGCCCAGCCAGCCCACCCCTCAAGTGGAATCCGCGACTGGTGAAGCATCGGCCCGCACACTAGAGGGATCCGCGGTACCACCGCCACACATCTCACCACATACTTAAAACATGCTCAAAACCATTTTCGTTCACGTTTTTAAAATATGATGCATGTCAAACAATACGCATGCACACCACAATCAATCACATAAACCCTAAAATTCTACAGTATAGGCCCACTTGGGCAAAACACATGCATGCACTACTTACCTGGCGTCCTAAGCTCGCTCGACACACAGTTTCGCCAAAAGAAAGCCTCAACCTAAAACACAACCAAATCTCTCATCAGTATTTATGTCAAAATTCACCAAATAGCTAAAAATAATCCTCCTTAACTCCACTCATGAAATTTCAACTTAAACGGGTCATCGGTTTGGTCTGGCCGAAAACCAGCTTAAAGTTCGGACGCGCATAACTTTTGCATCCGTCAACAGAATCGAACGATTCAAGTGGTTAAACGTCCCCTTAGGAACCTAGTTTAACATACTAAGACGGATTTTAAAACGATAAGCCGTAGATAGGCGAAAAATACTAAAAACTGAATCTGCCACTTTTATCAAATTTCACATTTTCACTTTTCTTCAACCAAAACTCACTCGCAACTAGTTATATGCATCGAAAATGGCTATGCTACTCTCACACGTCGAATTTCCACGAAAAATGCTCGCTAATTTGACTTGGACCAAAATTCGGCATAAACTTCCGACGCGCATAACTTCTGCGTTGGATATCGGAATTGAACGATTCTAGCGGCCATACGTCTCTTTAATAAACTATTTTATCCCACAAAAACAGAATTGGAAACGAGCAACCGAAGCAAGGCCAAAATGGCTAAAAATCAAACTGCCCCTGCACGAACAATGGTTGATTTTTGATTTAAAACTTCAATTTAAGAACTTCAACACACAACTAGCCCTATTTCGTTCATATCTCTCGGCCAAGCTCACTGCAAATGCAAGGAGGCCGAGCACTAAGCTCGGCCAAAATGGGAAACCGACAGGGCTCACCTTCGGTTTTCTTATACTCGCGGCATCTCCCTCGTGGTACACTACAACCTTGTGGCCAATTCCATCAATGAATGTTCGGCCAAACCAAAAATAACGAGACGGGCAGCAAGAGGGGAAAGACTTATCGCGGCGTTGCTGTGCGCTCGGTTGAAGGGAGAGCAATGCACAGCCAAACACTCAGTCACCGGCGGTCTCCCCCACGCTCACTCGCGTCGGCCGAAGAATTGGAGCTCAAGGATTTCCTCCCCTCTCCCGCGTCTCCCTCTCGGTTTCGCTCTCTCGACCGCGTACAGCACAGGGTGGATGGCTTCCATCCGAAGCCATTCCACCTTGTTATTTTATTTTATTTTTTTAAATTTTAATTTAATTACAAATTACTAAAATGTCCTCACGTGTTTCAATTGTCCGTAATTTCGTTAATTTTTCGACCTCCCGACTTTAAATTCCGAAAACATCGCAACAATAGGCTCCGAGTCTTAAAATTTAAATTTTTCTGTTGAAACATTTCTAAAACTCTGGCCGAGATTAAATTAAAATTTCAGAAATTAAAATAATAATAATAAAAATATCCAAAATTTCTGGGTTATTTATAAGAGAGACAGCGTCCTATGAGGGGGACCGCGAGGTGTGTTACTCTTCCCCCGTTTTACGTGGTGACATTGTCCTATGAGGAGGATCGCGTCTTATGAGGGGGATCGCGAGGTGTGTCACTTTACTAAAATGAGGTCGGCTCTGTCTTATCAGGGGGACCGCGTCCTATGAGGGGGACCGCGAGATGTGTCACCTTATTCTAGCGCGTAAAGAAGAACCCAATAGTAAGAATATAAACAAGATGTAAGAAAGAGACGAAAACCAAAGTAGAGATGAAACTGTAAAAACTGCATATGTTAGGATGTATTTGTTTTCAGTGTTTATGTTTTATGCATTACTTACTTAACATTAGGCTAATAGTTGAGTTCTATGATGTAGGTGACGACGCCATAATTGGTTAGTACTCTAAGCATGCCCAGGACTAGAAGGCGGTTGGAGGAGTACGCAAATGGATGATCTAACCGGCTGTCAGGGCGTTTTGACTATGGTAGGCATAGGTATGGATTTTGGGAGTGTAATTGATAGGGTTTTAAGTTGTTTTGAGTCGAACGAGTGTATAGATGGATTTCAAACTTGAGCAGTCATTTTCTTCATGTAAATAATGATTTGAATTGATGGAAAAGTGTGTGTTGTATTATTATTAGTGTTGAGTCGAAGTCCGATCGATTTTGTGAAGTTTTTAAGGTTTTTAAACAGAGTTCTGGGGAGAAAGTGTCGACCGATAGGCTTAGTGGTCTACCAGACCCTGTAAGTGTCAACTGCGAGGGTTGACCTGTGCGAGTAGAGCCGAAGTAAGTGTCGACCTATGGTTGTAGGTGTCGACCGGTACTGTAAAAATGGCAGCGGTGTCAACCGCGAGGGTCGACCTGTGCAGACAGAGAGGATCAAGGTGTCGACCTGTGAAAGCAGGTATCGACCACTCTCTGGGATGAGCGTAGAAGTGTCGACTGATGAAAAGACCCGAGACGATTGTAGTGTCGACCAGCGTTGCTAGTGTCGAACGATGAAAAAAAACCCGAGACAACCCAAGTGTCGATCGATGCTTATAGGTGTCGACCGGTGTCTGTGTTTTATGTTTCATAAAATGAAGTTTTATTCAAACTAATTTTAATAAATTTTTCTGCTGCGATGCTGTTTAAAATACTTTCAAAAATATCGTTTTAAACTGAGGAACAAAAGGTATAAATTTTATTCAAATTCTTTTGAGCGTAGTGAGTGAGTAGTAGAAGTGAACAAACCGGAAACGGGTAGGTTTTCGGGGCGTTACAACTACCCTATTCTCCATTTTCGCAACATGTAAATAGCAACCTTCATGCAACAAAAGGTGTGCACCAACCGACTTCAGTTACTTTGGTTGCTCAGCTAGACACAACTCAAAGCAACCGAAGATCAGTGATAAAAGGCTTTATCAACGCCAACAATCATCAGATCTGACTCTAGTTTTTTTTGTTGCAAAGTCCGATACAACCCAAAACAATCGAAGATTAATACAAAGAGGATCAATTAGCCCAATCAAAATTAGCCAATTGGGAATGCATATACAACAATGCAAAATTAAATACCATGCAACTAAAATTTAAACGTGTAAACCCTACGTACATATATGTAAAAATTGACGTGCTGCCGACCAGGCTATGTCAGATTTTTTATAGGTGCAATCCACCAAAATATGTTTTGAAAACTGTGTACTGCAATGTAAAATGGTACAGTATAGAAAGCTCTACCTTGATGATGACAACAGTTTACCGACTAGCCGAAAGGTGATATCAAGTATAGATATCAAACGTTGCAACCTAAAATCAAATTACGATCGAAATTCCAACCCAGAAATTAGTGATATGACATAAGCTCTAACTCGATACTAAGAATCTCAACTAGGAACAAATGACAATTATCCTAACAAATAGTCAATTCACATGTGCAACAGTGACAAAATTAGAAGTTTCGATTATGCACCCTCGCCCTCAAAATTTCATAAAATTTTTTTTATAACTCACTTACCTTGAGTCCATAGTACGTAGACTCTTGCTAACAATGGGTATCTTCCACCTTTGAATTAACCTAGTCACAAAGGTGTCGTGTATTTTGATTGTATAAATTAGTTCAAACTTGGCATTTAAATGAGATGCAAACAAATCTTAAAATTAATAGTAAATAGCTCAAAATAATCGTAATAACTTCGAAAATATAAAATATAGAAATCCTAAAACATCAAAAACTTAAAAAATACAATTTTAGAAAATTTAAGCTCGCAAGCTGCATTCTTTTCACACTCGCATCGTCACCTGGGCACACCTACCTGCTCATGTCGCGCGCCTGCCTACTGTAAAACTTGGTATTTTTGTAAGCGATTAAATTTTCAAGTGTCAAATTTTGCTTTATTGACTGACAACGTGTTATAGTTTGATTCGTTTTGTCATTTTTTGCAACATCAGATATTTGGGAAATTTTGAATGAAATTAGTAATTAGGTAATTTATCATGTGATTAAATTGGAGAAAATAACATTGGATAATTTGGAAACTTACCTTGAGCCATTTTATGATTTAATGTTCAGGTTGTCAAAACAAAACTTGAAGAATTTTTGTTTAATGTTAAATATGGGTATTTAAATGAATGAAAGTGAGAGGTAATAGTGTAAATAGGGTAAGGTTTAATAAATTGGAGTATTATAATAAGATAGGGTTGGAAACCCTAATTCATTCTCTCCTTGTTCGTCGTGGAGAATATTGAAAACAGGGAGATGATTGATTCCCAATTATGCTAATCGTCAAGCTTGGAAGCCAAGGTTGTGTCCGCACGTTTACGAGCACCAACTTTTGTGAAGACATTTCGAAGGTCAGCCAATTTTGCCTCTCAATTTTTAGGTTAGAAGTTACGCTTTTGGGTTGGATTTGAATTCAAGCAAAGGAGCTCGAATCCTTGGTTATCTACAGTATTGTTGGTATTTTTGGAGTGATTGTAGGTCCATTTTTCGTTTGAAGGCAAAAAACATAAGGCAAACGTGAGTTTCACGAACTCCCTTTCACTGGAATCGACTTAGAAGTCGACACTTTGAGGGAAGTGTTGCCCGGTCGTGTATTTCAGTAAAAACTTGAGAGTTTGAGGTATCGAACTTCAAAGGAAGGATCAACCTATAATGTATTTTGGGTTGGAACGTGAAAGGTACGAAATGTCGACCATGTGAAGAAAGTTTGTGGTGGTTCATAGGTTTTCGAAGTGGGTTCTTATTTCAAGTATAGGACCCCTCCTTGTGTTTTTCTCTAGTATGGAGTGGGATGTTCATGGATTTTGTTTTTTCTTATAAACTTGGATAAGTTGTTGATTTCGAGCCAGTGCCAAAGGTTGCCGCTCTTGTAAGGAAGAGAAGTAATCATCGTCGAGGCAGAGATTTTATGTTTTCTACTTTACATAATATGTTTTCAAAGGCATCACCATTCTTTAGTGAATCTTTACCCATACTTAAAAAATATTTAATTAAACAGTAGCACAGTCGCCCATAGCAGCGCTTTTCAAGCCTTATAGGTTGAACGTTCCTCCAATAAAGAAATTAACTTCAATTCAGTTAATTTATCTGTTTATTACATCATTTAATTTTCATTCAGATTGTATTATTTTTTTCAAATACTCCATAATAGTAATGTAAAACATAAACTTGTCTCTCAATACAACATTAAATCTTACAAGAGTTCTTGGGTGTTACACCTTGGCTTCTTCGTGATCTAATAATCTATTTGAGAACTTGTTTGGTAGAATGATCCACAATGAGTGAAGAATTAGGTTTTTTATGCCATTTAAGAAAGAGAACCATGGTTGAAGTTCTTCGATGAACAAAACTTGGTATCATTCAAGTAGTGTATTAGCCTGTGCCGCTGTTCCTCCTAATTCCAAAAACATAATCATTATCAGGGTTCATGACTAATCAAAGCCTTCGTCATCTCGTGCTTTGACATAACAAAGAATCCTTGTATTTCTTTTTCTTCATGATTGATGGTTCAACATAATTTGCTTAAGTGGAAGAGGAGCTATTCTTATGGTTTTCTTATCAAGCTTTTAAGAATAGAAATTGGTAAAACCATCATGCATGGCTTCTTTGTCATTATGTGCCCTTCCAAGCAAAATATGGCTAGAACCAATTGGAAGCACGTCACAAAACCTACTACATCAACATACTTGCCAACGAAGAATCCACAATTGGTTGGAAACTTTGATATCTTCATTGTCATTTAGCCAACATAACTTATAAGGAGCCAAATGCAAACATTTCTCCAAACCAAACTTCCTAACTAAAAACATGGAAGCTTAGTTGTCACAAATTTCTCCATCAAAGAACAAAGAGTAAGAGTGGCCCTTGTTCAAGCATTTGGCTATGTAAATATGATTTCTTTGAAAATCTTCTTCTTGGGTTTGGGAAATTAGAGACTTTTGAATCCCCATGAGTAGAGCTACCTTTTGAGTATAAAAAAACTATTCATATTTATTTTCTCATTTAATGGTTGCTACCAACAAATTATCTTCACTCTCTATACGATCATCTTGGTGAATTTCATCTTTCAAACAATCTTTCTAATGTACTTAAGACTCCAACATACGTATCGAGCTTTTGTGGGGATAAATGAGTTCTTCCTCTCTAGTTGAACATATTCCTTCCCATCTTGTCTTTGATTGAACATCTCCCACTTTCAAGTTGCTTTAAATCATCAAAAGCTTTGGTAGAACAACTCGGGCTAAGCAACTCTTCAAAATTGTTTTCTTTCACCTCAAATTCTACCAACATAGTTTTCAAAACTTGTCTTTCCCTACTCATGTTGCTCTTCCTATTTGTTTAGAAGTGTTTGCAGACTTTATGTAACAACCTGTAGCGTAAAGCTATATTTTTTTCTAAATCGTTACAAGCTACTTTTTCCTTTAGAAAATTAATTTAAACATTTTGAAATACTTTGATCGTGCTTTTGAAAACTTTAAACACATAAGAAGTTTTTCAATCATAAACTTAACCAACCTTTCATAGTGATATAGTTAATGTCTTAGATCTGCTTACAAAATCCCTCTGCATAAGTTCTTGGTACTTAAGCAAAATGTTTAACATGAAAACCCATAATTCTTTGTGCTCCCATTGCTTAAGGAACCTATTTTTTGCCAAATGCCATTTGTCCATGCAATAGTGACAATCCAAGCATTGATCCATTGAAATAATTTATCAACTTCATCATTAACAAAGTCGATTCGTATGTAAATCCTTCTTCTGTTATTTCTTTACATCATTGGATTCATTTATAAGCCTAGTGCTTGGTAAGTAATATAACATAGTTGTAAACATAATGTAAGTACCATATACTTTCCTTTATAAAAACATTTCATGATTTACCATTATTTGTTTCTTTTCACTTAACTATGCGATTGACGGGGCAACCATTATGAGGGAGTTGACACTATTTGAAACCTCATGGGACAACCTAACTTGAGCTTTAAGAAATAGCAAATATCATTTGGTTCGTCTCTCGAGACAATCCAACTCAACTTCGCTCATGACTAATTACGTACTTTATTTTTGTTTGTCTTACTTAATGAAAATGTATGCATGAAAACTTTTCTTTTTCAAAAAACACGATGCATAAGTTGATGTGAGTGAAATATCATACATGCCAACCTATCATTATTCAACAAAGCACAACTTCTATCTATTAATCAATTTAGCATTCTTATTCAATTAACATCTGCCAAAATTGAACATGAAAAATATATCAACCAAACTTTATAATATTTTTCATCAAATCATTAACTTAGCATCTCATGATGTAGGCTCGAAAGGCACACATATGCAGCATTAGTTACTTAAATTTCTTAGCACGTTTTACCACAATTAAAAAAGAGTATAATTGGCTTGATCAACCTTCAAAATAGATTTATTACATTAGCATCTATCCATCCATGAGTACTTGTATAAGACATGCATAACTCCTACTATAGTTATCCAATTCTTTTGATTCCAAAACCTATATTCTCCAAGAGAGCGTGCATTAACGTACCAAATCAGCTCATAATAACTCATTATGCATGTTCAAGATAATCTCATCAAATTAATTCAAACATGCATAATATCAAATTTTTCCTCACTATCATACTCAAACTTTCAAAATTCATAACTCACAATATGAGATTGATTTCATCAATTCTAGAGTCTATAGCAATGCAGCGCTCACAAAACAAATACTTCAACAGCTTAATGGATGCTGCAACACCAAGAAGAGATACCATCACACCAATGCGTTTGTAACGCCCCAGAAACCTACCCCTTTTCGGCTCGTTCACTGCCTAGAAACCACATCTGTAACGCCCCCGAGTATTCCCCGGACCCGGGTCGCCAACCATACACTTACTTCTCATCTCGACAGAATTCGTATAAAATTTGAAACTTATGTTCCTCGACTTAAATCAGTACTCTTTGAAAATTATTTAAGAATGCCATAACGAAAAACTCAATTTAAAACCGGTTTAAATAAACTTCACTTTTTAAAACATAAAAATAAAGAGATTGGTCGACAACTGCAAACATTGGTCGACACTTGAGTTGTCTCGGGTTTTTCATCGGTCGACACTACGTTTTTCTCGAGTCTTTTCGTCGGTCGACACCGAGAACACCGGTTGACACTTCTACACTCATTTCAGAGAGTGCTCGACACCTGCTTTCACAGGTCGACACCTTGATCCTCTCTGCCCGCGCAGGTCGAACCCCGCAGTCGACACTCTCACTGATTTTACACTAACTGGTCGACACCCACGGTCACCGATCGACACCTCATTTCTCTCTGCCCGCACAGATCGAACCTCGCAGTCAACACTCACCTTCTAATTTACACTGACCGGTCGACACCTATGGATTTCAGTCGACACTTCGCACCAACAATATAAAAATAACACCAGTTCGAAAGAAAAACGGACGACGAAAACTTCCAGGAATTAAAACCATGAAGTAAAGACCTGCATTTTTAAGACATAATCCCCTCACGAAATTTCAAAAACACAACCTTACACCAATCCCAACTATAATCATTCCAAACAAACCTATATTCTCAAAAATCTATACACTTGATTTATACCTCCCAAAATACAACCCCAAAGAACCACCATCTAACCTCGCCCCACGGGTCGGGTCGCCTTGACGAACTCTACCTGCCAGCACACGGTAACACGCCGTCAACCGCCTACTCATCCTGTCTAGGCTCTTGCAACTCACCTATTGAAATCTCTACACCAACACCACGGAACACACAACGTAAGCCTAACGTTCAATAAGTAGTGTAATATGAAACGTAAAACGACAATGCAATCCTATCACATGCAGTCTCTACGTTCTCGCTCATGTTGTCACAACCGGTACTACGTGGTACGGCTGCACCATGGCGGGGCTGGACTCTCTCGCCACCTCACACTCTGGCATGTCGTTATCGTCCACGTTTCTCCTGTAACGAGGCCCTTAAACCGTACCTACGCGTCACTCTATGCACCGCAACCATTCTAGGGTGAGGCTGGACGCACTCACCACACCACCACTTGGCACGTTGCCATCATTCCAGTTCCTCCAGCAACGAAGCCATAGTTGTCCACCACCACACACAAACCGCAGTAGCCATCTCAGGATGAGGCTGGACACACTCGCCACACCATACCCTGGCATGTCGCCACCCTCCCGGTTTCTCCAGCAACGGGGCCAAAGCTGCCCCCACACACATCGTCCTCACCACCGCACATCGCACTTCACATTCGCACATAAAATCATGCTCAAATTCATTTTCGTTTTACTTTTCAAAACATGATGCATGACCGAACACAAACAGGCAAACACATGCAATACCTCCCTACCGTCCCATGGTGTGGGCCCGTAAGGGCAATGCACATGCACACACTACTCACAATACTTACTTAGCGTCCTAACTTTCCGTCGTGCTCGTTTCACCAAAAATCGGCTCAACCTATCACATAATAATTCACATTATAAACTCATCACACAACTCGTTCCACGTACTAAAATTATGTCTACTAACTCACTCCACCAAAGCCCAACCAAGTCGGCTCGCTAACTTGAATTTCGACTAAAATCAACCTAACTTCCAACGCGCATAACTTTTGCATCCATTATTAGAATCACTCGATTACAATGACCAAACGCTCCACTCATAACCTAGTTTACTTACCAAAGCAGAATTTAAAACCAGTAAAAACTCAACACATTCCTCATCAATCTATCACATTTATTCTTAATAACCCACAACAATCAATAGTAAATCCAATACACACTCTAACCCTTAAATCCTAAATCTCTATCCATCAACTTCTTCCCCACACTCTTCCGTTAACCACAACTAAACCATAAACCACCAAAATCTACCTTATCGTTGAAGGAGAGCAGAAAACAGAGGTCGGCGTTGGTTGAACGTTGTCGGAAGGAGGGTTTGTCGCGGGAGGGTCTTCTTCCGTTCACCGCTTCCTTCACGTGGGTTGGGGAGAGAAAGAAATAGAGAGGAGGGGGAAATTCACGATCCTCCCCCTCTCTGTTACTAATTTATGTATATAATAATAATAATAAACTAATTACTTTGTCGCCCTCACACTTTAATCTTTTAAATCAACGACTATTCAATCTATTTCCGGTTGGATTCTTACAATTTTCTCCTCACCATTAGTCTCGAAATAATCCCCCACCTAACCTTACAAATTTTTTGTTCTCCATTCTGACTTGAACCCCGCCGATTATTGCTCCGACAACCCAAAAATTAGTATCGCAAAAATACGAAATGTTACGGCGTTAAATTTGTACTTTAAGTTGAAGTTTTCAACATGTTTGGGGGATGGTTTCCACCTCTTATATAGCATGTGTCAAAGACTTTGCATTTCATTATACAACATTAATTGGCAGGGTGGCAAGAATAATGTTTGAGTAAAGATGTATGAAAAAGAAACAATGATCAACATTTAGAGAATGAATTGTTCTTGTATGCAAGACTCTAAACCTCATTTTGAGTAATGGCCACTTGGCCAGAGTGCTATATTATGGCAGTGAGGAGTCCTTAAAGCTATAGCACGTGCGTACTATGATAAATATAGCAACGACAGGGTAGTACAACCAGACGGTGAGGAAAAGAACATCAACCTAGCGAAATATTACCTGTAGTGATGAGGAGATACCAAAAAGTCACGGACAACTTCATTCTATTTGTCAGTTTCAGCAAATCTACATACAACAATGCAGTTATGACTTTTTCATAAATGTTCAATAAAGCTAGCTACCTATATTTACAGGTAGGTGAATGATAGCTACAACAGACTGTCAATCAAATGTTATAGACATTAAAGTATCATCGTCCAGTATATCATCAAAATCAATCAGTTCCTCATCAACAATGGTTTCTGAAGTGGTAATAGCCACACGAGACACCTGCGAAATTTGCAAAGACAACAAAACATCAGATGGACTTATCATGCACTGTGCAAAACAACTTGAAAGGCACATATTAATCGGGCTCTCTTTCTATTTCTAGTCTATTCGACCAATAATAGTTGACATACAACAGAATGACCTGAAAAAAAAAAAAAACTATAGAAAAGACTAGCACAATTTACCTAGCACCAAACCATAAGCAGTTGAAAAGCTAACATTCCCACAGTTTCGTACAACAAATTCAAAAAAAGAACTTAGTAGGGAGGAGATGACATGAGTTGCTTGGTGTTAGGAAAATAGTTGACGTTAAGCAGCAGGGACGAAAAGAAAAAGAAAATTAAAAGAAAAGCCTTAACTAATTCCCAAATGGCAAGATACAAATTACAAACCAAATAGAGGTGAGTAGAATATGCCTCTACTTTTGCAAATATAAGGTGAACTGAGTATTGATGTTTTGTTGCTCGCAAATTCATGTATTGAGTCCAGAGGTGGAATTTATGAGTGGCATCTTAAGTATTTTAAGATATAAACAAGCAATTTAGAATTCTTCTGGATTTGACAGACGAGAGAAGTTAAAACCAATTTTTTTTTGTAAGCATCGACATTACATGTCAAGATTGTCCAGAAATATGAAAGGCAACGATGAGATTTCTAATGCCCATTACTATTTTTCTCAGCCAGGAGTATAGAAAATCCTTCACTTTTATTCAAGAATTTCATAGCATCGATTTACAAAGAATCAAATCCAGCTACTAGGACACCACTTCACAGGTATGCGAGACCCTGGAATCTTCCCCTTTTACTTCCAAATTCTTCGGTTAACCTCTTTTCTTAACTGTAGCAGTATTTAACACCTACAGGTAAAACTTCTACCTACGGTTTAACAGCTGTTAACCCCTTACTTCTACCTACAGAAATATCTTCCCATACATCATCAGGAATTGGAAGTGGTTGAATTCAACCAACAGGAGACAATGCTTCATATTTACTTTGCTGGCAGACCATGCACTGATCAACAAATTTCTGAACATCTTGACACATGCCAGCCCAGAACAATTCAGCCGCCAGCCTCTTGTATGCCTTAGTGATTCCTGAATGACCTCCAATAGGGCCAGCATGACACAATTTTTAAAATTTTGAAAATAAATGACAATAAACAATTAATTAATGAATATCCATTGTCTGTAGGTTCATTTTGTCTCAGCTTCTGTTTAATTTTCCCCATTCTTTCATCCAATTCCACTTGCTTCTCCAAATCATCTATTTGCAACGCTGATTGCCAAGATAAATTCATGAATTCTCCTCCAAAAATTTCATGACTGGGTTTCCTGTTCAAGGCATCATCTGCTTTGTTTTTAATACCTGGTTTATGGTGAACTTCAAAATCATATCCCATGATTTTGATAAACTGTTTTGATGATCCTCTGCCAACATTCTCTGCTCCAATAGGAACTTCAAAAGAGTACGAAGTTGAGCATTTAGTGAAAAGAGTACGAAGTTGAGGTACAAAAGGTAAAACAAATTGAAGAAGAAAGTGAAAAAAATAGTATCATGTTAGAAAGAGAGCAAACACTTGTTACTTGTTTCAAAGTTTTGATTTTTCTTAACATTCTTAACCCATTTTCTCGTATGAATTTCTTTGTGTATAATCCAAGAGATTTGAGGACAAATATTTTCGAAGGGAAAGGGAATGATACACACCAAGGGGGTCAAAAATTAAAACTACAATCAAATATTTTCCAAGCACTGATAAACATTCATTAAAAAAGATGATGCAAGCGTAAAAAAAATATTTTTAAGTCAAATATCACAAATAGAATCCTAAAAAATATTTGGAGTACAACTTCTAAGTCAAACAAATGCAAAACATGGCTAAGTGCACCAAACAAAGAGCGGGAGGCGAAACTAGGCAGGCAGCAGGGTGCAAAATGGGTGTTGTAGGGCCAGCACGGCCACCTGATGCAAAATCTTTCTGAATTTCATTTTTGTTAAGTTTTTTGATGTTTTAAGATTTTCATATTTTATATTTTGACACTTATTAGGGTTTATTATATTTTTAGAAATATTTTGGACTATTTACTACAGTTTATTTATATTCTATTTAAATACAATACTTGTAATCTTTGAAAACAATTATAATGAATAATATTTTATTAAAGCTTATGTTTTTTGAGTGATTATTTTTTTGAGAATTTTCTTCCTAGTTCTTTGCAAAGAATTAGATCTTATTCAAATAAAATCTTGAAAGATCAAGTTGATAACTTTAGTTTTAACTAAAAGTTCGATTAAAGATCAAGTTTCTTATTTGATAACGTTGGTTCCATCGTTAAAATTTGATTGGGGTCAAGTTTCTCATATTTGATTAAAAAACGTTCATAAAATTTTATTACGCGTTGTGGAAAGATGTCGGATTTAATATACCGTGATTCTCATCAAAGAGATAGACCTAATAAACTTAAAACTGATTAATAGCCTAGCTGAGATTGGGGAAGGATTTGGATTAGACTAATAAGTATAGGACTTCATATCAAAGACGAGAAATGAAAAAACAAAAACTCTCAAATTCTTTTAAGAAAACACCAAATTTAGGTAGGTAACTAGTCTGAAAGATATTGAACGTGCACGCAACTATATTCACAAGTGCAGACCTTGTTTTCACAAATCCCGTGAACTAACGTTAGCAGCCGACGGAATTGGTCTCGTCCCTTGGGATCCTGAGCCATGGAGTTAACTCTGGTGAGTGCCTTTTGGAACCTCTCCTCTGCTTGTCTTCTGCCTTTCTTCAGAAAAGCATAGCCATCCTCTTCCGTCTTGCTTTTTAGAAAAGGAAAAGGGTTTCCTTAGGAAGCGCATCTGATGTAAAAGCCTCGAATGCTGCTTCTTTTCCGACTCCAACGCAATAAAGTATCTACAACTCCGACCGACCACATCATTGATGGATATTTCTTCCTCACCTGCTGTCCCCTTACATGGGCCTTCAACCAGTGATAGATATTTGTCAGCATTCAAATAAATACTTACTTATATATTCAGATACCAATGAATGTTAAGTCTGTGAGAAATATCAGGCCCAAAACTGCTTCAACTTGTATAATCAGCAATAAAAAGATGGTCCACGTGACCTTTTCCATTTTAACGAGTGCAACGGCACAACAATACCATCTTAGCCGCTGAAATAAATAAGAATAACAAAAGTATAGAAAAAGTGCACGAAACAATGTTTTTCTTGTTGCCAATCCAACTCATTACTTTCGCTATTTTAAAATAATTCTTCCCACTTGGAGGGAAATCCTTTTTCACCGATGTCTAATCTTTATATATTCTTTTTTTAATAAATTTTTCTTTTCTATTAAAAAAAACCAAAGATAAGAAACAATGTCAAGTCATTATTCATGCTAATGAAATCTCATATCAGGCTACAAACAATAGCGACTGCATTCTTTGACTCCACCTTTCCTTAAAATGAATGAGCAACTAGAGATTTAAACACACCTAGGAATATGTCAATCACTTAACCAAAACCTAGGAATTTTTTATCACCATAGGAGAATCAGAGGACAATGTGTAACAATGTAGGGTTCAAATTGCAATAAAAAAAAAATTTAAATTCAAAAACTCCCAAATCAATTCAATATTCGGATTTCAAAATCAAAATTTCCAAATCAAACTTAATTTGGAAATTCAAATTCAAATTTCCTAAATCAGAATACCACCACTTTAACTCAAATTTTAGGAAACAAATCTAAAGAATTTAACCTAAAAATCATCCCGGTACAGAAGAAAATTATATTTCCATTAAGATAATATCTCTGGAGATTTAATTTAAAGATCAGATTGCTGATTTTCAGCAATAAATCCGGGATGAACCTGAACGTTCTGAGGAAAATGTTCAGAATCTAACTGAACAATCATTCCAAAAATCCGGCGCCAATCAGATGACAGCTAGGAAATTTGAGTAGAAGCTGAAAATCTTGGAGCAGTGAGGTGCAAACATCTTTTATAAATAGAGACACTCATGAAGGAGGAAAGCAAATCAGCTCTCCCTCACGAGTCTTTCAAGAAAAGAAGCAGTACTTACTCAGGCCTCCGACGCGGCAAGCCTCCCCAACACGGCAAAACCCCTCTCGGCTGAGCTTCACTTCGCGATAGCAGAGAGCACCCTCCGATCAAACGATTTCCCTCAACAGCGTAAGCTCTCCCTCGTTCTGTCCCTCTCAGTTTTGCTCTCCCTCACTCTCGATCTCTCGCTCACTTTCTCTCTTTCTCTCTCGGCAGAACAGGAAAGGGAAAAGATTTGGTTTTATTTAAAAATCAAAATCGATTTTTTTAGAAAGTCCAACCGAACCGACCCAATTGACCCGGATCGGCCCAATTGACCCGGATCGGACCAGTTGACATGGATCGACCCAGTTGACCTGAACTAGCACTATTCACCCAAACCAAATTTCGACCAAAATCTTATCGAACCGATTCAAGATTAAATCGGTAAGAATTTTCTATCTAAATTCTTTTAAAGTTGGAATTAATTAAGTAAGATTTTAATATCGATACTCAAATTAGGTAGGAAAAATCCCGGAAGTCGTTCGAATTGATTCAACTAACTCGATCTGACCTAAGAGTACAATGATATTATTTAGAATAGTAAACGAATCCCGATAACCAAACCGCTCGGAATCCAAGTAAGTAAAAATACAGTTTTCTAATGTTTTAGTTATGACCCTACGTCGCAAGATATTATATTATTTTCTTAGAACTGTTTTATTACACGAGTTGATATTTGAGCACGCTTGTTTTGGCATGACTTATAATAGTATAAAGATAAAATTGGTAGGATATATTGTATATGCATGAAAATGATGAAATTAACGGAAAATATATGATAGCAAAAGTCTGAAAGACAATGAGATAGTGAGATTGAACATTAATGGTACTGACGTGATAGCAAAAGCTGAACGATAATGAGATGGTGAGATTGACAGAAACTAAGTTAACAAAGCCTGAACGACAATTAGATGGTTGAGTTTAAAGTTGAGAAATGAGTAGTAACTAGTTCTGCAATCAATATTCGGTAAAAATAAATGTTAATTTTGACCCTTACATGTATTTTTGTTTGCTGAGTTAATTGTCATACTTTGAATAATTTTGTGATATAGTTGAGTTTTTATTTGAAAAATAACTAGTTGTGATCGAGAATCTCCTAGTGGCAAACGAGCATACAGAAAAATATATTGATTTTCTCGATAAAGTAATTTAAAATATTATATTTTAGTTTTTAAAAGTATTTCAATTTTTAATTTAATTCTGAATAAATTATGTTAAATTTTATTATTAAAATTTTTATGAATTATTTATGATTCTGCATTTCTTTGTAATAAGTTTAAGGGGTTTTTTAAAAAAAAACCATAAAGTTTGGTTTTTTTTAAAAAAAACCTAAAAATATACTATTCATCGTAAAAAAACCTTAACGTTTGATAAACAATCATTTTTAACCTCGGAGGAGAGGTGAGGAGGCCGTCTTCCTCATAGAGGACGGCCGGTCCAGTTGGACCGGCCGTCCCATAATTTTTTTTTCTATTCTTAGGAGAGAGGACGGCTGGTTCATTGAACCGGCCGTCCTCGCCGAGGAGAGTACGGCTGGTCCGAGGACCAGCCGTACTCTCCCCCGCCAAACCCGTGACAAAAGTCACGGGTTTGTTTTTTTCCCGCCGTACTCAGCGGGCCTATTTAAAGAACTCCCCTGGTTCCTCCATCCCTTCCTCTCTCTCCTTCTCTCATCCGCGGCCAATGCTCGGTTTTTTGCACTTAATTCTTCGATTACTTTCTCTATTTTCTTATCCTGTCGATAATTTTCTACGTCCAGGTGCCAGGTACAAGGGGTTTTTTTATTTTTTTATTTTAGCATTTATTATAGAAATAAAAATAATAATTCATGTACGAGTTGTCAAAACAAATTAAATTTCTTATTACGTAGTATTTATGCGTTGTATTTTGATTTACAAATTTATAGCACAATTCTGAAAGTATCAATATTTTATACTACGTTTATTTATTTAAATATTTCTAATACTTTTATCTTGAATACGGACGACTATTTTACTGCTCCGACGGTATTTCTCCACGTGCACCTCACAGGTACGAATGATTTTTGGGTTTTTTTTTTACATTTACTTTATACATTCAATTAAAAACATTTTAATATATTTTATTATTAATATATCTTATTGTCATTTCTTTTAATAGTAGGAACGACGATTAATTCCGGTTCAAGTAGATAAGATGATGTAGACGAGAGATCAACTGGTGATGCCGAAATGGATTGGTATTTGGATGACACACCTGCACATGGTGACGTACGATCATTCGATCACATGGAGGAAAATGAAGAAATGCCCGTGTATTCAACCTCTAAAACTCTAGACGAAGAGCTTCGAACACCGATCGGCGCAGATGAGCAGGAGGTGGAAAGTAGACCGGTAAGAGAACAAATTACAATGGACTTCTTTTTGGGTAGAGAATATGGTTCTCTCGAACAAATTAAAGAAGAAATACGCGAATATTCTGTGAAAAACGGGTATGCTATAAAATTCTCTAAAAGTGAAGCGAGACGACTCATAGCTAAGTGTGCAAATGGATGTGGGTGGCGACTGCATGCTTTGAAGAAGCAAAATGAGCATACGTTTCAGATAAAGAGTTTGATCGACTCTCACAGCTGTTCGAGGATAGTTGAGAACAGACATGCTTCAGCAAAATGGATGACGAATTATTACCTGGACAGGTTCAAAAGTCACCCTACCTGGGAGATTTCTTCTATTATCGAGACAGTGAGGAAAGACTTCACTGTTGACATTTCACCGAGTCTTGCTACAAGAGCAAGAACCGTAGCTCGAAACATAAACGAAGGAAAATCCGACGAACAGTACGGGCAACTATGGTCCTAGGCAGCTGAGATATTTAAATCAAATCCCGGTATCACACTGAAAATTTATGGTAACCCTGTGGAGCCTAATTCATTGCAATTCCAGAAATTTTATATGTGCATGACTGCTTGCAAAGAAAGTTTGCTGCAGTGTGGTAGACCACTTATCTATTTAGATGGTTGTCATCTCAAAGGGTCGTGTCTCGGGCAATTACTAACGGCCGTCAGTATTGATGGCAACGATGAAATATATCTCGTTGCTATTGCCAACGTCGAATCTGAGTGTGCGGACTCGTGGACATGGTTTTTACAAATATTAAAGCAAGATCTAAACACTGAATCGGGCCGTGGTTGGACACTTATTTCAGATCGACAAAAGGTATAATGCACTTCTTTATGTTATGTCAATTTTTGGGTGTCGTCGTAGTAATATTATTTTAATTACCCAATTTTTCGCGCAAATATCAGGGGCTGCAGAGAGCTATTCGCGAAGAATTCGAACATGCTGAACACCGCTTCTGTCTCCGACATATTTATGCGAATTTTAAAAATAAATTTCGGGGCAGAGCATACAGAGATCCAATGTGGAGTGCGACAAGGGCACTCACGGAGCGTCATTTCGAGCACGAGATGCGAAAATTATACCGGCTTAATCCGGATGCCCACACATGGCTGCGAGCAGAAGAGCCTAAATTTTGGGCCAGTCATGCATTTTCTTCGATTTCCAAGTGCGAATTGGGATTGAATAATTTGTGCGAGTCATTTAACGCACTTATTTTGCCGGTCAGGGACAAGTCGATCCTGACCATATTTGAGATCATCCGAAAGCGATTGATGACTCGCATCGTGCAGAAATTTGAGAAGGTGATAGAATCAACCGACCTCCTGTGTCCCCAGATACGGAAAAAACTTGATAAGCTTATAAGCGCGTCTGGAAATTGGAGTACAACGCGTGCGGGAGCTGGACGATTTCAGGTCAGCAATGGATACGAACAATTCGTTGTAGACATGAATTTGGGTGTGTGCAACTGTACAAGATGGGAGCTGACAGGAATCTCATGTGTCTATTCTATTACTTGCATGTACTGGATGAGAGTAACGCCAGAAAATTACGTGCATCCATGCTATCACAAGGCAACATATCTGCACATGTACTCACACTACATTCGCCCAATTAGCAGACAAGTAATGTGGCCACCCGTTGAAGGTATGAACGAAATACTCCCGCCCAAAAGAAAGCGCCAACCTGGTAGGCCAAAGAAGACAAGAGTTCGAGATGCTGATTAGCCGTCAAGCTCGAGACTTAGCAAGAGGAACTCCACTGTGCGGTGCCGTATATGTTGGCAGGAGGGGCATAATACTCACACATGTTCTAACCGGGGATCAACTTCAGGCGCTGCTTTGCAAGACACATTTATGGGCTTTAACACATTTTACGGGACGCAGGAATCTTTTACACGCAGTCGTGGCAGTAATTGTTGACTTTTTTTTATTGGCAGAGAAATTTAATTCGTTTTGACAACTCGTACATGAATTATTATTTTTATTTCTATAATAAATGTTAAAATAAAAAAATAAAAAAATTCCTTGTACCTGGCACCTGAACGCAGAAAATTATCGACGGGATAAGAAAATAGAGAAAGCAATCGAAGAATTAGGCGCAAAAAACCGAGCGTTGGCCGTGGATGAGAGAAGGAGAGAGAGGAAGGGATGGAGGAACCGGGGGGGTGTTCTTTAAATAGGCCTGCCGAGTACGACCGGTCCAACTGGACCGGCCGTCCTCGGAGGGGAAAAAACCCGTGACCAATGTCACGAGTTTGGCAGGGGAGAGTACGGCCGGTCCGCGGTTGAACCGACCATCCTCTCTTCTAAAAATAGAAAAAAAAAATTATGGGACAGCCGATCCAACTGGACCGGCCGTTCTCTACGAGGAGGAGGGCCTCCTCACCCCTCCTCCAAGATTAAAAGTGATTGTTTATCAAATTTTAAAGTTTTTTACGATGAATAGTATATTTTCAGAATTTTTTAAAAAAAAAAAATCAAATTTTAGGGTTTTTTTGAAAAAAATCCTAAGTTTAATTAATATTTTAATTATAACTTTTGCGTATTTAACGATTTTTATTTAAAATTAAAAAAATTAGTTAAAAATTTAACGCTCAATTATAAATTAAATTTTAAAAAAAAATTTTAAGATTTCAAATAAGGGTTTGAAAATTATGGATTTTAAATTCTATGCTTTACGCAAGCACACAGCTTAAAAGATAATAAAAGTTTGTCAAGTATAGAAGTTTCATGAACTGTAGTTTAACGATTCTTTGACGAATCAAAAAGAATTCTTTTTTTCCAACCACAATACTTTTTCTGTATGTGAATTGCGATAGCATGAGCCAGCCCATTGCCTTGTCCAGTCTTAAGAGCTCTGGCAGCAACGATTGAAAGACTACGATCATCTAAAAGTCCATATTCATCACCATAATGTTCTGCAATCTGTGAAAAGACTGTATCCTAAACATTAGATGTATTCGATCGGCCACTTGTGTAGCATTACTAACAGCGGTGAGGGAATCCTTTAGAGATAGTTCACCAGCTAAATAACGATCATGGGAGGTGTTGCAATCCTTTCAGAAACAGAATGCAAACCTTTGGTAGATGAAACTTCTGCGCCATCTGGCTTGGTGTCATTCATTGTTAAAGTTGAGAGATGGCTATTCAATGGAGATTCTGCAAGAAACCCAGAGATCTCTTTGTGACCGTTGGCAGAAGCAAGGTCTGCAGGTGTTCTCCCTAAAGGAAACTCAGGAGTTGGGTCTGTCAAAACACCAGCGCCAGCACCCAAAGCAAACAGAACTGCAACAGTTTGCTCCCTACATTCATCGTTTATAAAGCAACAAAGTTTAGAAACTTAGATAAAATATACAGGATAGTTCATCATAGCTGTACATAGAGGTGTTCATGGCACTACCATCTTACATTCTGAATGTATCAATAAATATTGACATCGATACAATTTTAGTAATTACATACAGCTAGAATATGAAAGATGAGAATCACATTTTAATCACCTTTCCTGGTCCTAAGTTATCTCCTACAACATAAGGTTGCGAACTCTAATTTAGAAAGTTGTATTTTTCCATCACTTTTTGTTTTAATGCTCTCACGAGAAGGTGATTAAAGTGCGTGAACTTAAGCTCCTTATTCTTGCCTGCCACAGTACGCCGCCCAGTGAAGTCCAGTCCATCCATTAACATCACGGAAATTTACACTAACTCCTGCAGTAACAACAGGTTTTATGGCCCAATCATAACCAAGAGCCGCAGCCAAATGAATTACCCCTCGCCCATTTTCATCCAGCACATTAGGTCCCTTCCCATCTTCAACAACTTTATGGAGGAGCCACGAGTACAACATTTCTTGCATCAGTTTTTTGAAGAAAAACTTTTTTTTCTCCTGCTGGATCAGTTCTTGAGGATTTGGGTCATTATAAACTTCTTCCTCCTTCAGTGCAATAAGTTTACGGATTACACTTCACTTATCCAAATCATCTAAAAGAGATTGTTAGGAGATCCGAGAGAATTAAGAGACAATAAGCTGTCTAGTTGCAAATGCAGAAGTAGTTCATTTGTCCCACCTTCGTATATATCTGTAACATCCACATCTTTGACCGAGCCAACTAGATACTGAAATTCTCGCACTTCACTGCAAGCTAATCGGTTTGAGAATATTACATAAAAAGAGACTTGTCCGATGTTTTGTGGTGGAGCATGGCAACAAAGAATTCTATCAGCCAAAACCGTGGCAGGAACCTCTACTTCTCCAAACATACATGACCAGTTACAACTGACAACGTCTTGTTGAATCCCCAACAAGCTTCCAACAATCAGAACCTTTTGTTTTTTTTTTCCAAAATAAAGAGGGTAAATCAGTTTCCAAATAATGCAGATTATCTTTTTCTTATAAAAGATATATACACCAATTCGTATCATCAACCAATTTCTTTCTAAAAACCATGTCATTCACCTGATACAGTGTAAGCTCAATCACTTGAGATTATATGATTATATTCAAACTTCTTTAATAATATAAACAATATTCATCGGTGCGAAAAAAGAACAAAGATATTAAATATAAAATAGTTGATCCGTTTGGAAAAATTGTTGAGTTGTGGAGCCTATGAGTTTGAGGGTATTTTGGTAATATTTACCATGTTAGTCGGTAACCCTAAATTGTCTATTATATAAATACGTATTTAGGCTATTGGAGAGAGAGATTGTAAGACAAAAACTATTGTAACCCGTTCCTTTGTTCTTAGTGAAATCTGTCAGCGGCCAGTGTACGTAGCTATCACAACGAAAGTGAACCACTATAAATCTCTCTGTGTTATTTTTCTTTTCGCTTTTCGATCGTTCGTTACAGGTAGATTAGGGTGTATAATCCTAACAACTGGTCATCAGAGATTTAGGTTGAATCTGTTTTCGAAAATCAGGGTTTGATTTTCTCGAAGGTTTTGAACGAATCAGGTTTGTAATTTTTTTGGTGTGAGAAATTACAATTTTTTGAAAATAAAAAGAATTCTATTTTTTTAGGTTGCTTGCCGTGGAATTTAAAAAAAAAAAAAGAGATTTTGCTTTTGGTTACTGTTCTTGATAGCAAGAATAGAGAGGTTCTCTTCTTCATTACGAAAAGGAACAAAAAAAAAGGTGAATTTTTTTTGTCTTCTTCGCACAGAGACAAGAAACAGATAGATGTGTTTTGCCGCCGACACGAAGAAAAAAAAAAGAGACCACCGTTTGATATCCGTCATCATTCTCAGCGATTGCCGAACTATCTTGCTGTTCAACCATCGCCGATCTGATTGTGTTTCTTTGTTTTTAGGGAGAAACAGAGATAAAAATATCTGTTTTTGTTTTGGATTATTCAAATTTGAGAAGTTGTTTGTGTGGAATTTTTTGAGGTTCAAATTTTGATATTGGGCGATCGAAAATATTTGGGCAAAATTATTGATTCAGAAACTTTTGCAGGATTTACTCTGATTTTAAAAGGGTGCGATTTAGATATTCTGTTCTGAAAATAATTTTGGGATACAAATTTGATTTTCAGATTTTTATTAAATATTTTGAATATCTATATTGTTTGTCGAATTATTCAGAATATTTTTGGGTAAATTTCCTTTTCTTGATAACGATGACAGGCGATAATAGTACAGGACACGATATTGGAAAATTCAATGAAACACATTTTGCATTCTGGAGAATGCAAATTGAGGATTACTTGTACGAGAAAAAACTTCATCTTCCCCTGAGTGCGAAACTAGAAAAGATGGAAGACGGTGAATGGAATCTCCTTGACAGACAGGTTTTGGGAGTCGTCTGATTGACGCTAGGCAAAAGTGTTGCTCACAACGTAGCGAAGGAGAAAACCACTGCGAGCCTGATGAAGGCTCTGTCTGATATGAACGAGAAACCCTCTGCGAATAATAAGGTATTTCTTATTAAGAAGTTATTTAATTTGAAGATGATTGATGGTACTTATGTTGTAGCGCATTTAAATGAATTTAATACTATTGTAAATCAATTGCTATATGTGGATATTGATTTTGGGGATGAGGTTCGTGCCTTAATTTTGTTAGTATCTCTATCGAATAGCTGGGAACCTATGAGTGCAGCAGTTAGTAATTCAGTCGGAAACGCAAAATTGGTATTCACCGATGTGAGAGATTGTATTCTTGCTGAGAAGGTTCGTAAAATTGATTCTGGTGAAACATCAAAAGGTTCAGCCCTGAATGTTGAAAACAGAAGCAAAGTCAATAATAGAAACTCCAACCGGGGTAGGGGCAGATGTAAGTCAAAGAACGGAAAAGGTCAGTCCAAAATCCGGCGAACACTTGAGTGTTGGAATTGTGACAAACAGGGTCACATGAAAAAGGATTGCAGAGCACCGAAGAAGGACGAAAATGACAAAGATGATGGAGCAAATGCGGTAACAGAAAACATCACTGATGCATTACTTCTTTCCGTCGACAGTCCGATAGACTCGTGGGTTTTGAACTCAGGAGCATCTTTTCACACCACCGCACACAAGGAATTAATGAAAAATTATGTGACCAGAAAATATGGGAAGGTCTACCTTGCAGACGGTGAGCCATTGGATATTATGGGCATTAGTGACATCAAACTGAAGATGAAAAATGGGTATGTTTGGAAGATTAGTAAAGTGATACACGTGCTAGGGTTGATGCGAAATCTGATTTCAGTTGTACAGCTTGATAGTGAAAGTCATCATGTCAGTTTCGGAAACAGTGATTGGAAGGTTACTAAAAGAGCGATGGTCGTCGCTCGAGGTCACAAAACAGGTACCTTATATATGACATCTACATGCATAGACACAGTTCCTATAGTTGATAGCTCGAAGAACACAAAATTGTGGCATTGCAGATTGGGCCACATGAGTGAGAAAGGAATGAAGCTTCTTGTCAAGAATGGTTAGATTCCGGACTTGAAGTCTGTCGAGCATCAGTTATGTGAAAATTGCATATTTGGAAAACAGAAACGTGTCAGTTTTCTAAAAGTTGGGAAGAGGTTGAAGAAAAAAAGACTGAAATTGGTACACACCGACGCGTGGTGACCCGCACCTATTTCTTCTCTTGGTGGATCATTCTAGTACGTGACGTTCATAGATGATTCAACAAGAAAGGTGTGGGTTTACTTCATGAAAAACAAGTCTGATGTATTTAGTGTTTTCAGGAAGTGGAAGGCCTTAGTTGAAACGAATCTGAAAGTAAAATGTTTGAGGTCTGACAATTGAGGCGAGTATATCAATGCGGATTTCAAAGAATTTTGTGTTATGAATGAGATCAAGATGGAAAAGACTATTACTCGAACACCTCAAGAGAATGGAATAGCTGAAAGAATGAATAGAACACTGAATGAACGTGCAAGGAGTATGAGATTGCACGGTGGGCTGCCTAAATGTTTTTGGGCAGATGCAGTCAACACCGCAGCCTACCTGATCAACAGAGAACCCTCCGTACCTCTAGATTTCAAACTTCCAGAAGAAGCTTGCAGCGGTAAAAAGGTAAACTTTTCTTTTTTGAAAATGTTTGGTTGCTTATCTTATATTCATATTGATGATTCTGATAGAAGCAAACTTGATCCAAAATCTAAGAAATGTTTTCTTATTGGTTATGGTGACACCGAGTTTGTTTATCGTTTCTGAGATAATCAAAATCGGAAGATCATTCGCAGCAAGAATGTCATCTTCAACGAATAGTTCTTTTACAAAGATACTGTTGGCAAGACTTCTGACAGTGGGATTTCTGTTTTGAAAGAGTCTACTATGGTCAACTTAAAAGATTTTTCAGTTGATAATGCTCCGACTGCCAAAGAAGATCAGAGTGTTGTTGAAGAAGAAATTGATGAAAATGTGACTCCAGAGGTAAATCCGCAAACGCCAATTGCAGAACTGAGAACATCATCCAGAGTTAGTAAACCAGTCCATAGATGGTCTCTGTCTCTTAATTACATCATTCTAACCGACAGGGGAGAACCGAGATCTTATGAGGAAGCATCACAGTATGATGATTCGATTAAGTGGGAGGCAGCCATGAAAGATGAGATGGACTCGTTGAAGTCAAATCAAACTTGGCAATTGGCTGAGTTGCCGAAGGGTAAGAAATCACTGCACAAAAAATGGGTTTACCGAATTAAAGAAGAGCATGATGGGAGCAAGCGATACAAGGCTAGATTGGTTATCAAAGGTTTTCAACAGAAAAAGGTATTGACTACACTGAGATCTTTTCACCAGTTGTGAAGTTGACAATGATCAGAACTGTCTTGGGTCTGGTTGTGAAAGAAGACCTTCATCTTCAGCAAATGGATGTGAAAACTATTTTTCTTCACGGTAATTTAGACGAAGAAATCTATATGCAGCAACCAGAAGGTTTCGAGGTGAAAAATAAAGAGTAGTTTGTGTATAAGCTTCAGAAGAGCTTGTATGGTTTGAAACAGGCTCCAAGGCAATGGTACAGGAGGTTTGATAGCTTCATGAAGAGTAACAATTTTGTGAGATGCGAAGCCGATCACTGATGCTACATCTAAAGGTTTGATAACTCTTATATTATTTTGCTCTTTTACATTGATGATATGTTAATTGCTGGAGCAAGCTTGCATGAGATTGACAGGCTAAAGAGGAAGTTATCTGAGGAGTATGCGATGAAGGATTTGGGTGCTGCAAAACAAATCCTTAGGATGAGAATGTTCAGGGATAAGGAGGTTCTCAAACTCTCACAAGAATAGTACGTAAAGAAGTTTCTTAGCAGGTTCAAGATGCACAATGCTAAGCCAGTCACTACACCGGTGGCTAGTCATTTCAGACTATCCAAAGATCAGTCGCCCTCGACCGATGAAAAGAAAGACTACATGGCTACTGTTCCATATGCCTCTGCTGTTGGTAGTCTTATGTACGCGATGGTTTGCACACGACCAAACATTGCACATGCAGTGGGAGTTGTCAACAGGTTTATGAGTAATTCAGGAAGAAAACATTGGGAAGCCGTAAAATGGATCTTGCGATATTTGAAGAGAAGTTCAGATTTCACTTTATGTTTTCAAAAGTCAAACTTGGGTCTAGATGGATACATTGATGCTGATAATGGTGGTGATACTGACAGCAGTAAAAGCAGAACTGGGTATGTCTACACCTTGGGTGGCACCGCAATCAGTTGGGTCTCGAGGCTTCAAGATGTAGTTGTTTTTTCTAGTTGTGAAACTGAGTATATTGCACTGACAGAAGCTGCAAAGGAAATGATGTGGTTGCAGCCTTTCTTACACGAGTTAGGTCAAAACTACGATGGAAGTGTATTGCATTGTGACAGCCAAAGTGCCATCCATTTGGCAAAGAATCCAGTTTATCATGGCAGGACAAAACATATACAAGTGCGTTATCACTTCATCAAATCCGCCTTAGAAGATGGAGTATTGACACTTGAAAAGATCTCAGCGAGTCGGAATCCAGCTGACATATTGATGAAAGCTGTGACGAGTGAGAAGCTGAAGTTGTGCGCAACTTCAGTCGGACTTCTTGGATGAGATATGACAATGAAGCCACTACAGATGGAGAGATGATAAGATTAGTCTCCAAGTGAGAGATTGTTGAGTTGTGAAGCCTAATTTAGATTTAAGGCTATTTTGGTAATATTTACCCTGTTATTCTGTAACCCTAAATTATCTATTATATAAAAACGTATTTAGGCTATTGGAGAAAGAGAGTGTGAGGCAAAAACTATTGTAACTGGTTCCTTTGTTCTTAGTGAAATCTGTCAGCGGCCAGTGAACGTAGCTCTCACAACGAGAGTGAACCACTATAAATCTCTCTGTGTTATTTTTCTTTTCTTTTTTCGATCATTCGTTATAGGTGGATTATGGCGTTTAATCCTAACAAAAATTTGAAGGAACAAAGTCTGCATGGCGTTTGCCATCAAAGCATGTAATTTTTTCTCTTGCATGTTACCTCAGTTTCCAAGTCTGTGAATGTCCACTTTGGTGAAAAGTCAGTTATGCAGAAAAGCTAGTCTTGAGAGAGCAAGGGGCTCAACGATGAATCATCACTAATGTTTCCACATTCCTCTGCAATCCATGAAACTCCAAATGGACGCATATGCAAATCATCTACATCCTCTAGTTTTCTAGATATCCAGCGAGAAAAACTGTGTACTTTTTTGAAAGAATCGTCTCCTCCTAATAATGATTGTGTAAAATTAAAGCATAGTGAATATTTATTTATGTGATCAAATCTTTTTCAGAATTAAACTTCATCAAGCAAGATTCTCTATTTGCTAGCTGGAACTGAAGATTGCTTAACATATTTTGCTCATTTTGCATTTCAAGATGAGAGTGAAGTATCTTCTGAGAATTTTCAAAAGCTGCATCGTAATTTCTGTGCCCACAAACACTTGCACCTAGATTATAAACCATTTCTAACTCTGATAACTGCTCCATATGCTCTTTTGGAAAGGGTAACGAATTGTCTACAATGGTCTGCAAACAGAAACTGAGATTTGAGAGCACAATAACATAATTTAAGAAAATCAAGTTTGATGGTAAGGAAACACATGCTAGTATATATAAAATCCCTAGTTCATGCAGAGTATGGATGAATGCAAAGTATAATAAGCTATTGGGGGCAGTGATAGATGCACATGCTTTTGGGCAATATCACAATACCATAAAGAAATCTTAAGTACTAAATTCTTCAAATGAGAGAGAGAATAGTTTGTTACTACCTTTGATGTTCTAATTTTGTGAAGAATATTGAAGACTCTATCATTTTAATGATTCTAGTATGGTCTAATAGAACGGAAACATGTTATAAGAAAAGAATATTCCACACCGCAGCTAATTGCCTCAAGAAATGAGAACCTCAAGATAACTTTGGTTTCACAGAAAAAAGTAATACAGCCAGCAAGTACCAGAGAGACATGTACTCTCCTTAGTCTCCCCTTAAAAGTAATCTTTTCCCGTATTTGGCCTCCTTGCTCCTATTTCTAGATAGCTAGTAGCCTCCCTATCTAATTTCCATGCTTCCAATACCACAAATAAGAACCTAGCATATTTACTCAAGACTACCCAAACTGCCCTTTTTCTCATCCACTGCCTTGACAGCCCTTGCTCATCTTCTTCCTAGTATAGGAAGCTCATTGAATTCAATAACCAACTAATAGTTGAAGAATTGTTTAAAGTTTTTAATAAGAACCAAAATATGTATTTAAAGTATTTAGTGTACAAAAAGGGACAAGAAATAGTTGTATACAGCTTTTACTTAATGCGAGTTCTTTCATTAATCCAAAAGTAGAGAGTAAAACCTACCCTTGACCATGTAAACAAGTATTAAAGATTTAAATCCAAAATAAACAACATGGAAACGTAAAAAAGTTAAGACTCCTAGTGCTTTTATATCTTTCATATACATGCCATATATAGATGTTGCATATGATAGCAAAGAGGATACTTTTTGGTTTTTTTGCTGATTTGGCAAGATAGTGGCAAGCAATTTTGGAAAGTTGTGCAAGAGGTTAATAAAAAGAGGATAAGGAGATGGAGGATAGGATTTGGGGAGCATCTTCATTGGAGATTATCATTAGGTTTATCTGTAATTTTAAGGGGTACTCGTGGTAGGACTCTGGATTGGTGATCCCCGGGCCAGTGGTGTTTCTTATTATGTTTTTATGATTGTTGTTAAATGGGTGTTAGTGTTTGCCCAGTTAAATGCTGAAGAAATATCAGTCATATACCTATTGTGATTCCATAGTTCATCAATAATATGAGTCATTCGATCGAGTGGAGTTTTGGGAGAAACTTACTGTCACGCCCCAAATGAGACCAGCAACAGAACGAGGGACGGTCAACTCAAAAATCGAATCAATCGTCCATCTCTTAATCTTATTTACTTAAGAAACGCAACGAAAAATTCTTATAATTGAAAATATATACAGGATCCAAAACAGATAAATAAATAGGTTCAACAAGTGTCACTAGATATTATGATTATATAAGTCCAAATAAGTGACAATGTACAATAAACAAATTAAAACTTACATGTTTTCAATAAATATCCAACTTTAAAATTTAAAACGAGTCCACAATAAATTATTTATTAAAATTAGAAAATCTTTATTTTCGATCCGGGACTAGAGCTTCTTTTGATTAGATTCTGAAAAAAAATAAAGTCGTTTGGAGTGAGTCGACTAAACTCAATAGAGGTAGTTTATTTCCAGCAACAATAAAATATGTATGTGTATTCTCAACAATTGATAACATTTTATGAAAAAGATGCAACGAACACAACGAGTTCGATTATGATTTAAAACTTCGACATTCGGCGGTCGCACGCCCTGATTTAAAAACATCGACGGTCGTAACCACATAAATACCCTGATCAGGTTTATGGTTTCGCACTCAAAAACACAACTCATTCAGCTGTCTTATTACTTCTAGTTAAAACATATAGTTCAAATCAAACGATAAAATATGAATGTGGTAAAAGTGTGAATAAAACAAATGACATAAAATTAAATAAATATTTTATGTTTTAAATATATTTAACCAAAAATAAAATAAACCCCTATTTCGAATGTGCTTACATTAGGTCAAACCCGATAATTGTAAGTCTCAACAATAAATCGTCTAAAAGTCCAAAATAAATGAATCCACATTTTAATTGGTTAGGTTGGTACCTAACCAAAAGTAACATTGTTTATTTTAGAATTAAAATCGATACACTTAATTTCTAAAAAAATTTCCTCAAAGTATTCATCTTTAAATTGGTTCATTATGCAGTTCAAGAACTGTTTGACCAATATGGGTCGAAGTCCAAAAGTATGGCCCATTTATTTTACCAAACTGCAGTATAAGAAAAATAGTTTTTAACCTTCATAAATAAAGAAGTTTAGGATATCTTTGACGATCAAAACAAAGAACTTTTCCCTCTGAAGTTTCGATAGCAGCTCAAAAATTTCTCCCTTTCAAAATCGCTCAGACAGTAGACAATAATCCTCTTCAAAATAGAGAAGAAAAATCACGTAAAAATTTCAGATGTTTTTGGTAGTCCTAGAATCTACAGAACGACGACAAATACTTTACCTACAATTTGGTCTTTTCCCGGTCAATGCTGAAAACGGCAACTTCAGATTGTCTCTAGAAATCATCAAGAGAAAACTTTCCAATTGTTGAGAAAGGTTAGAGATTTTTGGTGGAGAAACTTTCACAAAAAGGGAGATCGAATCGGTTGATTTTTCCCTCTTTGTTTCTCTTTCTCTCTGTTTCTCTTCTTTATGTGTGCCTTCAACAAGGAAAAAGAGTTCTGTGGAAAACAATCTCAACTGAATGAAAAATTTGTAGAGACGAGAAAATGAGTTTCTGCAGAGTGAGAGAGAGAGAGAGCTTTACAGACAGAAAAAAGGCGTAATCGGGAGGAGCAGAACCTTCAATTTTTTTAAAGAGAGGGAGAGGGCGACAGAGAGACAGAGAAAAAGATTGAGTTAAATGAGGGGAAGAGTTTTTTTTCTTCTCCCACCTCACCTCTGTCGATGTGCTCCCACATAAAGAGGTGGCTCTCACACTTACAATAGATCTTAAGGAGGTGCAGAGTTTTTTACGTTAACTGAATGTAAGGTCCCTGAAGAACAACCTCGTGCAAAGCTAGAAGCTAACTTAGGCACATCATCAAACCAGAAAAAGAAATAGAGTTCCCCAATCTTGTCAGCTGACCAACAAAGCAGTGTTTTGAAGATGCTAGTTAGCAGGAGGACAACATAACATTGTCAGTTTTTTTGGGTGTAAATGAGAAGGGAAGGTTGGGTGATTTTTTGCGGTCAGATTGACAGCGAGGGAAAGAGGTTCTGAAAGGCCACTCACTCCTAAGGGATAAGCAGCAAAACCCAGATAATATGCACCAGAAACCAATATTGAGAAGACCAGACTGGGGGAGAGGGCAATCATTTCGTCAGATCAGCAAGGTGTGTGACAAGCTCCTCAAAAACCAAGACAATATCTGGAAAAGGTTTACTCGCAACATTTGTCAGAAAAACACAGCAAACGAGGAAAAAGGTCTCGCGAAGGACAAATTAACAAGTTTTTGGGGTATTCCGAGGGAAACCGGGCAATTTCACTAGCTGGCTAGGTGTACGTCGATGGCCAATCATGGGCAGTTTCCATACAAGGCACCTTCACCTAGAGGTGTTAAATGAGCAAGCCGAGCCGAGCCGAGCCTGAAAAGGTTTGGCTCACCGAGCCTGTCGAGCCTAACGAGCCGATCCTAACGAGCCTGTCGAGCCTAACGAGCCGAGTCTAACGAGCTGACCCAAAAATTTTTTTAACCCGAGCCGGCTCGCGAACCACGAGCCTAACGAGCCAAGTCGAGCCGGTCCAACGAGTTTAACGAGCCGAGCCTAATGAGTTGATTGTATGTAAATATTTTCAACTTATATTAATATAATATAATTTTTTCAAACACTTTACTATCAGTGAATGATAAAAACAACTCGGATTATTCGAATCGTCATTTCTTATGGGTGATAGTAGTTGGGACGATCCGCATTTTAGAAAAATTAGAACCGGACTACTAAAATTCAATTTTTAAATTTTTGTATCAATAAACCCAAAAATGTTTTCAGAACCGGACCAGATTTCTGGTCTCGGTTCTGCTCCTCTCGTTTTTTTTCTCTTTCTAAACTTGTCTGGTAATTACTAGTTAAATTTTTTTTTTGTAACGCATAACAAGTTAGATATAAAATATCAAAATCAAAATCACAAGAAAAGATAAAAACAAATAAATAATATATGACACAATGTAATTAAATAAAAATTAAAGTAGAAAATAATCAAACATAATTAGAAGAATTAGATGTTCTCGCTATCCACTAATTTCCACAGTGATTACATTTAACTCTGGAATTTTTATCATCGCCATTGTTAATAATATTAAAATAATTCCAAACATCAGATGTCTTTATTCTTTCCCTTCGAACACTAACACTAGAACTAGTCATAAGAAAAATCAAAACTAGATAAAACCTTAAAAAACTATCAAACATTCAATTTTCACAATGATATAGCAAAAATCACCAATCAAAAGAAACAATAAATAAATATAACACCGTGATCATCATTTGATTCATTCCTAGAGTCGCCTAATTCAAACAGCAAGCAAGGTGGTGTTTTATAGCAAAAAACATAATGTTTTCTCAGTAAAAATTTGTTATGACCCAAAAATCGTAAAACCCTCAACTGTGACTCACTTACTTTTATATAGATTATTATCTTTAAATCAATACATTTTTTAAATCATTTAAATTTGTAGCGGAAACGTTTATATTCGTAGAGAGTCATTTATTTAAATTGTCATTTAAACTCAAAAAAATATTTTTTTTATTATTAACGTGAACAGTGTCAGATACTGTTCATGCACTGTTCACATGAACAGTATCTGCACTGTTCATATACTGTTCACGTGAATAGTCTTACACTGTTCACGTGAAAAGTGCTTGCAAGTGGAAGTGGGGTGATCAATCGCCCCACCCAGTTGCCCCCCAATAAATGGGGCGATCAATCCCCCCAATCGTCCCACCCAGTTGCCCACCCAGCAAATGGGGCGATCAATCACCCTTGGAGCGATGTATCGCCCCACTTCAGCAAAGTAGGGCGATCAATCGCCCCTTAGGGCGATGTATCGCCCCACTCTAGTAAGTGGAGCGATGTATCGGGCGATATAATACGCGATTTGCATCACCGAGAATGGGGCGATACGTCGCCCCTCTTTGGGCGATGAGGGGCGACGCATCGCCCTCCTCGACACACCGTTGGTTCTGGCCGCCAGGGGAGTGGAGGTGCGGGTTGGCTCGCAAGCCTGACCTGCCAAGCCAACGAGCTGGCTCGTTAACTCGTTCGTTTGGCTCGGTCTCTGGCGGGCTCGCGAGTCCAACGTGTAAGCTCGGCTCGACCCGTCTCGTGAAACCGGGCCAAACTCGGCTCGCTACAGTAGCGAGCCGAGCAGACTCAGCTCGCCACTGTAGCGAGCCGAGCGGGCGAGCTGGCGAGCTAGCCCGCTCGTTAAACATGTCTACCTTCACCACCTCTGATCATCAGTTCGTGGAGGGCTGGATGAGGAAGGCTAGGAATGAGCTCTACTAATTTTTGGTGATTATTTAGGTTACAACCAAATTGCTATAGCATTAGAAGATCAAGAGTATGCCACCTTCACTTGTCCCTGTGGATCTTTTGCATTTCAAAGAATGTCATTCTGTTTATGCTATAAACCAACAACTTTTCAAAGGTGCATAATTACTATATTTTATGTCATAATGGATCACATTATAAAATTTTTATAGATGATTTTCTCATCATTGGAGATTCTTTTACTAACTATTTACACAGCTTGGAGAATGTTCTACATAAATGTGAAGAAATTGACTTTATATTAAAATGAGAAAAATGTTGGTTCATAGTGTTTGAAGGAATAGTTTGAAAAAAATGAATAGTGGTTGGCAATGGTATGGTGAGGGGTTACCTGATATTGTAACAATGGTAGATTAGTAGAGCAAAGGTTGAAAGAATCGAGAAGCTACCACCTCGCACATCAGTGAAGGGATTAGCAGATTCTTGGGGCATGCAAGTTTCTATAAATAATTCATAAATGTTCGTTGTTAGAGAAAAATTTGAAATTTGACTTATTAAACATGTCAACCTACCTTCAAAGATATGAAAGGAAAACTCTAATTTATTGGAATTTACCCTTTGAGTTGATGTAAAATGATAGTGATTACGTTGTTGTATCATAGTTAGGAAAGGAAAAACAAAGTCTTCTAATTAATATACAATCATAGAGAATGAGATGTTTGTAAAACACTACCAAATGCGTAACTAAATTATACAATCATAGAGAATGAGATGTTTGTTGTGGTGTTTGCATGCATTTGAGAAGTTTAGAGCATACTTAGTTGAAACCTAAGTCATAATAAATAATTTTATAGCCAAGAAAAATATAAAATCAAGGCTCATAAGATGGATGCTTCTACTGTAATAATTCGATCCAGAGATCTAAGACACAAAAGACATGCAGAATCAAATTGTTGATCATTTATCAAGATTAGAAGATGTAACTGAAAAATAAAACATGACTCTGATACCTGATACTTTTCTTGATGAGAAACTGTTTAGTTTGTGATTATAAAAACTCCCTTTAGTATGCTAACATTGTGAAATACTCTTAGTCAATGGCATCGGTCCACCTAGTTTTTTGAGTCAAGAAAAGAAGAGATTTTAGCATGAGGCAAAATTCTACTTCTAGGATGAGCCTACTTAATTTGGTAATGTGTTGACCAAATAATTCACCAATGTGTACAAGATGAATAAAAGGTTGGTATCTTGTAGCACGACAACTCATCACCTTATGAGGACATTTTAGAGAAGCAAGAAGATCAACTAAAGTATTATACTTAGGGTTTCACTAGCCTAGCTTGTTAAAGATGCACAAAAATTTGCAAAGGCATAGCGATCGACACTTCATCCATAAATTACGACATTTTTTCTTAAGTATCGATATCCCAAACTTTTGAATTTCAATCCATTTACCTTGACGGTCAACTCTTCCTGATACGACTCAGCCTCAGATATAGGCGAGGACTCAAAGCAATGCATAAGCTTAAAAGAAAAGGAAATAAAATATGAAAATGATCTCAGTTACACCCTAAGGGTATCCCAAAACATAAAAGTAAATCAACATAAAACAATAAGGAAAATAAAAAATAGTGAGGAGAAGGAGGAATGTTACCCAGCGAATGAGGAGGTGGGTATGCATGCTATAAAATCCGTCAAAATTTATTAAAGAAAATTTCGTATAAATTTTTTTCGAATTTTTAAGTGTATAAATTAAAGTCGAGTGCTCGAATTTTCAAAAACTAGCGACCTAAGAATTTTGGTCTCTTATGACCCTTACAGAGAAATTTAAAATAAATAAATTAAAGTTTTAAGTTGACGTTCGTGTATTTCAAATAAAGTAATTCACAAATAAAGAACGTCGGAATTTATCGAAAGGAATTTTTTGAAAAAATTCAAAAATCTAAAATTCAAAAATCATTAGATGGTTTAATATAAAAATAAATTAAATTAAATAAGAATAAAATAAATAAATAAAATAATTTTTTTTTATTAAAACAATAGGTTTTCTGAGAGAGTGAGAGAGAGAGAGAGGAAAACCCGATGTGGAAAACGACCACCGTTTGGAACGATTTTGGTGTCAAACTCTTCGTTTCGAAGAGTAGATCAACGTTCGTGAAAAATATTTTCGAAGGCAACCTCTCAATTTCCCAATTTTTGCCCCAAAAATTTTGGATTTTTGAAAAATCGTAAATATGATATTTGGGTAATTTTTTTGGTGTTTTTGGCAGGAAATGACTAGATCTAAGGTAAGAAACACATTGGGGACGCAATTTGGCAAAAAAAGGGGTCAAAAATTACATTTTTCGAGACCTTGAGCGCTCGCCATCGATCAACCGTTGCTGGCCGAGTTAACGCGGCCACCAGTGAGTTAACTTGACTGTGGGCTGAGTCAACTCAGTCTCTGGGTCGAGTTGGACCTACGTCGATCCAAGACCCAGCCCTTTGGGTCGGGTCCTACCCTAGCCAGTTGGGCCGGGTTCGTCCGAGCTGTGTCGGATCGACCCGACCCGAGTCGGGTTTGATCCGCAGATCCGACTCGAGTGGTCCGACTCGACTCGAACCAAGTTTGATCTACAGATCCGACCCGAGGGGTCAGACCCGAACTGAACCAGGTCTGACCAGACCCGAACCGGAGGTCAAAGTCAACGGTCAACTTTGACCGTTGACTTGGCTGTGACCGGTCAACGTTGACTTTGGAAACCTTTGGATGTTATCATGGGGTTCAAGGTTCGACTCGATGAGGAGGGCAAAAATTCCTCTACCTATGGGGGAAAAGGTCATAAGTAGACAGTGGCACCACATATACTAGGGTTGACCTAGGCCGATGCATAACTAGTCGTGGATCCTCTGAGGATGGAGTCAGCTGGGTTGTCACAGTTTCTGCTAAGCCCCTTTCCAGATCGTGACACATGCAAACCTCTTAGAAAGCGCCGATAGGTTGAGGTAAATGCTATAGAGGGGATAGAACGTCGAGGGACCAATGCTGGATGAAAGATGATCTCTGCACCTTCGAAAAAGAACTCCCCTGAGAGGAAGAGTGCTCCAGCAACTGGGACTATCCAGCGAGCGCTGCTTTGCCCTCAAAAGAGGTCGATGGAGGAAATGGTGTTGGCCCATGGCTGGCCCAAGGCAGTCGGGTGGTTGCTGGCGACGTTTTCACAGCGTAAGGGCGAATGGTGTTTGCCCACCTTCTCCTTTCTTCAAATTCTTAACAGAGAGGAGGGAGGAATGGACTAAAAGCACCTCCAAGCAACTATGAACTTGGGGCACAATTTTGGTTGATCATCCTGGTGCTACGCACATGAAGAACGCCGAGAGAAACCTCACTAGAGGACACTCCAAACAATGAGGATATAACACTTCGTGTAACAAATCTCTTCCTCCCAGTAAAATATTATCCGCTTTGGGCACCCTCACGGATTTGCTTTCAACGAAGACTTCCTAAGTGGTCACCCAACTTGGTACTGCTCTCAACAGAGTACTCTTAATTTCAGAGTTCTTATGGGATCCGATGTCATCATGTTCTCAAAACGCTTCTTACTTTCTAGGGAAAACATCTTTTTTATATATGTTTCATTTCTAACTCCCCCCAAGCGATGTGGGATTGTGTCTAACCCCCCTTTTGTAACGATTTGGGATTTACTTATAGTCGAATCTAAAATTTTCCTATACTCGAGTTTCTCAGAGGTTTGCCCCGCAATCACACTCATGATCTTTCGGGTTGTAACAATCACCCCCCTCATGGGACCTAACTTCCTCATTGGCCACATCTCAAATTGAGTAAAGGCTCTGATACCATTTGTAACGAACCTCTTACTCTCAATAAGATATTGTCCTCTTTGGGTCACCAATAGAGCCTTCACAGATTTGTTTTGGTGAGGACTTCCCAAGTGGTCACCTAACTTGATACTACTCTCGCTGAAACACTCTTAACTTTGAAGTTCTTATGAAATCTGATGTTATCGTACTCTCAAAATGCATTTTATTTTCTAGAGGAGGCATTCTTTTACATATTATTCATTTCCATCTTCCCCCCAAGCGATATGGGATTGCACCCGACCCCCGTAACGATCCGAGATTTGCTTATACTCGAATCTGGGATTTGTCAATACTCGGGTTTCTTGAAGGTTTGCCCCAATATTCGAAGTGTGCCCTACAATCGCACTCATGATCTTTTGGGTCGTCCCTCTTCGATTTTTCAAATATTTATAAAAAAACTTCTTAGAAAATGTACAGATCACCCCTAAATAGAGAAGGGATTGATCTGCTAAAGAAAAAGAGGGAGAAAGGCTCGAAAATAGCTGTTGGAAAATTCTACCCGTTTATAGCCGGGCATAGTCTATGCGCGCGTGTGATGCTGCGCCCTGCTGATGCGCGCCTGCGCCTGCGCCTGCTGATATGCGCGCTAACGTACTGTCGCACACCAGTAATGCGCAGCCACTGCTGATGGTCTTCCCCGCGCATGCCATGCTTCATCCGTGTGCGCGCTATCTCTCTTCTGTGCATACACCCTTAGCTATCCCGTTGCGCCTTGCTGCTCCGCGCGCTGTTTTTGCTTCGTGCGCCAATTGCTCGACCCTCTTGTGTGTGCATTGTGGTGTTTCGTGCCCGCCATGCCGTTAGTTCCTTGCTATTTGCACGCATCACTTGATCAACATTTTGTTTCGCTCGCCAACTGTTCGCTGAAATGCTCCTTCCATGCGCCACACTTGATCCTTAAACTTTCTTAAGACTAAATAAAATATCTAAATATCCTAGCAATAATAACAACTATAAGTTTGCCAACAAACAAGGTTTAAATAAAAATAAAGTTTCCTAAAATATATAAAATAGTTAAGTTTGTTAAAAGGAAGACAAATTCTCTCTTTAAAGATCCAATCCAAGCTTAAGGATACTTGTAACACTAGCAAATTTATTAGAACACAAAACGCTCAACCAAGAGTTTGGGCAAGGTTGAAGATCGCCGATCTGGGGCACATCACTTCTCTTGAAGTGTCGACACTTACAGCTCTTTGTTTCAAGCACAATGCTTGAAGTGTTGACTGACCGTCTACATTGTCGACACTAGGGCGATTTCTAGCGACGGGAAGTCGTGGAAATTGCTCCTTTTCAACAGTATTTTCCTCCAAACGGCTACGTCTGCACACTCTTAATATACTAATATAGCTAGAAAGATCAGATGGAATCGAATTTCATTGCTCGGATCCATCCCTAACCGAAGACTTTAAGCTTCAATCACAAAAATAGAAGTCAAAGACCTACACTCCATCAAAATCCTTTCACAAAAAGTGGTGCATGAACCCTCACGAACAATCCCTTATCCACCGAACGTGACGAAATGAACAAAGCAAAATCGACATTCGCTTCCTCTCTTTGGCGGCTCTAAGCAAAATGAGAATAGAGTTTCTTTTACCCTATTTATCAAATTTTTATAAATTTACACTTAACTTCACAACTTAAAATCTATAAATATCGCCTAAATTTAATATTACACTAAAATTTTTTATAAAAATACTTATTTTTACGGTTTTAGTGATGGGGGAGTACACTTTTGCAACAAGCAGAGAAACGTTTAGCAAAATATGGAATCAGACAGGATTGCTACAGCATACCACCCGCAGACTAGTGGCCAAGCTGAAATATCAAATAGATAGATCAATAAATCTTGGAGAGAGTGGTGAACCTCTCCAAAAAAAATTGGGCCTTAAAGTTAGACGGTTCTTTATGTGCATATAAGACAACTTATAAGGCACCTTTGGAAACCTCATCATATCAAATTGTGTATGGTAAAGCTTGCCATTTGCCTTTGGCTTTGGAACACAAAGCACATTGGGTTTTATCTTAACGGATATTTGAATAAGTGAAAAGATAATGCTACAACTTAATGAACCGGAAGAGCTTAGAATGTGGAGTTATGAGAACACAAAGTCTTACAACGACAATCAAAAAATTCTGCAATGCAATTTTCAAGCTGGGCAACTGGTGTTATTAATCAGTCTAGGTTATTAATCAGTCTAGGTTAAAGGTGTTTCCAGGTAAGTTGAAATTACGTGGTTCAAGACCCTTTAAAGTAGTTGAAACCTATTCTCATGGAGCTATGAAAATACTTGACATTAACTCTAAAAGAACTTTCAAAGTCAATGGTCAAAGACTAAAGATTAATCATGGAGGAGCTTTCAGTAAGAAGAAAACTTTCATCCCATTGTATGAAGCAAGCTAAGCTTTAATTGAGAAAGAAGTCAAGTTGAAAGACTCAAACTTCAGTGCTACATTGAGGTAACTCAAGGTTTTATGTGTTTCTGTTCTAATCATTACACATTTAGGATACTTGCATGCATGTAGTTTAGTCTTAGCTAATAGGTTTTTTTTTTTCAATTACACCTTCAAGGAAACGTTTGGGGGAGTACGTGTATCAGAAAAGAAATCTAACAAGCAATAAGACAAATCTCTAATACGGTAGCTTTGCTATAGCAAAGTAGAGCGTGAAGAAATCGTACCTACAGAGTTGAAAGTGTTGTGTGGCACATCAAGACGAGGAGCCCATAACACACGTGCAATCATGGCTACCTTGGAACAATACACTCAGCTATCAACACCCAAATGAAGGTATCCTAGTATAGGAACTCAAAGAGAGTGGGAGACTGTGGGAGTGTTAGTATAATGTACCCAACAAATAAATGTTACGTAGAATTGTACCAGATGAAATTTTATTATCTTTATAATATCCGTTAAATGAACAACAATTAATTTTATCATAATTATGGTTTTATATTATCTTAATTCATTGTATTTAATAGACTTCTATTTTATTTCAATTTATTTTTTTGATTTATCGGTATAGTTTTGTACGATCTACATTGCATAAATCTTATATTTTAAGAATAAATTAAATGAGTAGCTGAGAATACTAACACTGATACAATGAAATCTATAAAACAAGATTCCCTTGTTTGTTAGTTCAGAAATTGAATAATTAAGTCGCATTCATAAATGTTATAAATTAATTATTCAATTACTAACTAATGGTAGTCAATGATAAAAATGTAATATGAGAAGTTAACGAATTTTATACCTATCTCTATTACGAATATTAATGTAGAATTAATATATATGTAATAACTATATTAATGTACATTACCTTGAGTAAATATATTCTATAATTCTAAAACTGCAACTATATGTATTTAGTGGAATTACTATAAAGTTAATAATTATGTTAATTAATATAAATAGTTTATATTAATTAACAAATATTATTGAATCTTAGTACTATAGGTCCATCGGTTCTTCTATCATCTTATATCATTATAAAAAATTTTATTTTATAAGAATAAGTATATAAATAATTAATTATTTATAAACACTCAAATAAATACATTATGGTTCGATTAAATGAATAACAATTAATTTTATCATAATAATGTCATATATGATCTTAATTTTCAATTTATTTTTTGATTTCTCGGCATAATTTTGTACGATCTACATTGCATAAACCTTATATTTTAAGAATAAATTAAATGAGTAGCTGATAATACTAATATTGATACAATAAAATTTATAATACAAGATTCTTTTGTTTGCTAGTTCAGAGATTGAATAATTACGCAGATTCATAAATGTTATGAATTAATTATTTAATTAAAAACTAATGGTAGTCAAGGATAACAATGTAATATGAGAATTAATACATATATAATGATTATATTAATAGACATTACTTTGAGTAAATGTATTCTATAATTCTAATAGTGCAATTCTAGGTATTTAGTGAAATTATTATATAATTAATAATTAAGTTAATTAATATAAATAGTTTTATATTAATTAACAAATATTATTGAAGCTTAGTATAATATGTCTATCGGTTCTTCTGTAATCTTATATCACTATAAAAATTTTTATATTATAAGAATAAATATATAAATGATTAATTATTTATAAACACTCATATGAATACATTATAATTAAAAATATATAAATAGTTTTTATATTTTGAATTTAAAATAAAATATCTCATTAGATAATATTATTTTAAGAGATTTAGTTTAGATTTGAAAAATCTCATCATACGAGATTTCATCATCAAATTTAAATTGAAATTTGTTACTTAACAAACTGTCAAAATCAAAATTTTAAAATTTGATTTAAAACTAGATATAAAAAATTTGATCAAATAAGATTTGATTTTCCATTGACTTATAGTTTGTTTAAAACTTAACATAGATCTAGAAAATTTGATGAGATTATTTTGAAAAATTATTTTTGTAAATATATTTTAAAAATTATTTTTAAATTTTATGATTAATCGATAAATATGATTTATTAGATTAATCAACTGCTAATAAAATGTAGTAGATTTAATTAGATGAAATTTATTTTTAAATTAAATTTTATTAAAATATATCTAGAAAATTATTTTTTAAGTAGATCTATAAAAAATATCAAATGAGATTTTAACAAATAGAGAGAAAAAAGATCTAATCCTTTAAAAAAAATGTATTACTTTTCTCAAATTTGATTTTAACAAAACGTTATCTAAAATAGCAGAAAGACGTCTCATATATTAAATTTGTTTTTAAATTAAATTAAGAACAAATTTATCCACAAATATAAGAGTATTATTCTCGTAAATTTAACGCTCAAAGTTACAAATTTAAATAAAAAAAAATTTCAAAAAAAACTCGACAATTTCAAAATTTTTAAAAACTACTTTATTGTTAGTTAAAAATATTAAAGTTAGACGAAAATACCTGAATAAAAAACATTTCTAAAAAAATATTATTATTTTTCTTATTTTTTAAAAATATTTTTTTTTACACTAACAATTTAATTTATGATTATTAATGATTTTAAAATTACAATAATAACGCCCGTCATTATTATTATTAATAATAGTAAATTTTGCGAGGTGTGAAAACCATCAAAACCAACAGGGAGGCCATTCCAGATTTTTGAAAGTTTTAAAGATTCAAAAATGGATGAGAAAAAGAGAAGTGGAATACGAAGTTGCAACTTCCCACTGCACATTCCTGCTAAATAGATTTTCTTAAACACGAGTTGCCAAAAAGAAAGCGAGATTAAATCATACACAATCTTTAAAAGCAATTAGAATGGTGATGGAATGGACGAAGCTCAGTCCATTGAAGAGCTGCTAAAGAGGTTCGTGAGAAAACCATCTGGAAGCCATTGCAAAGCATTCTTTTGGGTTGTACTCTGGAGCTGTGTGCCCTGATCCCTGCAAAACACCGACATCATTTCAGCATTCCCTTTTCTTTCATAACAAACCTTTCTTTCACTCCAAATAAGAACAATGCTCGCCTTCACAGTCGCATACGTCCACTCGTATTTTTTGCCCGCATATTCCGTCAAGTATCTACAAAACAAATTCATAAGCACAAAACTTGTTTCTTAGTTTTCAATTACAAAAACTTGCAAGCATTCAAAAACGACACAACTGATGTCATTACACTTTCGTACCTGAAATGAACAAATGCCTAAAAGTAAAAGAAAAAAAAAACTAACCCAGCAATCTCATTATCAACAAACCATGGTCTCCAATTATCAATAATAGTCAAATTTAAAGACTCTATCCACGCTTGTGTGGACAAATGCGAGACGAGCATGTCATGGTCACCGCTGTATTAAGATGGAGAGAAACCAAAAACTATGGTGAATAATAATAGCTCACGGTAATAAAAATAATACCCTCATCATTTGAAATTTTTACCTATAGATAAAAATTCGATAACCTTTATGGAGGAGATTCTTGTGGTAAATAGTAGAACTAAAAACGTTAAATGTATAAGCAAGACTTCGATTGCATCTCAACCACTCTTCTATACTCCCCTGATGGTCAAGGTTACACAAATCAAAACGAGTTAGCAAAAATAAGGATTAGCATTACGTCTCTAAAATAAATTACCTCGCGAATATGCAGAGCATTTTGAACCGATTGATCATTCGCCCAGTAGTATGCGTACATGTAATTATGTCTCTACAAAAATAAAAAGAAAAATATGTAAATGTGTTATGCAATTTATAAATATCTAAACATCAATGAATCATAAATGATAGTAAATAATGTTTTTAATGGGATCTCTCTCTCTCCCTCCTAATCTTTTTTAACATGGAATTTACCATCCGGACAATATCAACGGCATATAAATAACACAACATTGAGATTTATAACAGATCAACCAAAATGATAGAATATGAAAAAGAAAACTCCATCTCTGTTGGGCTGTGCTCGTAGACATGGGAGTAAAAAACACATACTCGACAGGTTGGATTTCGAGGAGGAGGAACTTGTGGAATCAAGGCAATGAAATCCTTTCGTGGATGTGAGTTTGGATCCCAATTAGATCGCATATCTGGATCTGTGAAGTTATAACAAGAATGTTCCAATATGTTGTGAAAACTTAGTTTTTCTGTGCACTGCATAACAAGCGAGGATGAGAGTCCATTCATGTACATAGAGTGGAGTCTTCAAACAAATTCATGTTCATGAAAAAGAAAAAAGACGAGATTTCGCTTAAGAATGCACCTTTGTGAACTCGTTCATACTTGCTTGACACAACGAATCATTTTTTCCAGCGAAGTTATCATCATCGCTTTTGCAGTTTTCTGTGAGAGACTGCAGGGAAACCAAAAATTTTCTTCATTTAATGAAAAAATAAAAAACAAAAGGGGGAATGCATGGATCTGAACGTAAAGGGTGAAATTCATAGAGCAAGTAGAATATGAAGCCACATACTAGTTCTTTCCTATTTTCGTCATTGTTTCCATTCACAGAAAATGTTTCTAGTCACACAAAGAATTAAGTAGGAAATGTAAGAGTTGGAACAGAGGTTCTAGTTATGGAAGAGTTTCACCTGATAGAGTCTTTTTGATATGAGTGACTTTTGGTACGCAAATTCATGTCTTGACAAGGCTTCAGCAGGCCTGTCAGTGACGGGGTTTCCAATCGTATAACCCTTTGCGAAAATAGAACCGATGGTTTAAACACAAGAATTGCATAATTAAACTATGATTATTAGCATTAGAGTTGAATTTAAAGAACTGAATCGGCCCAAAGAATATACTTTCAGATTCATCAGAGGCTCATGTCCAGCTTCCATACCTGAAAAAAGAGGAAGTGATAAAGAATTGATGATGAGAAATTAAACCGTAACGTATTTGATTATGCAAAACGGATCAGAGAACGATCAATAATCAGTTTAATCTTGCTCGCGACAGAATATATATCCAATATTTAAATGGAATCGGTACAAGGATGATGGAAGTACCGTAAGTAATTTCTTGAACGATCATCGGAATAATTGTGCCTGCATACGAATCACCGGAAAGAAAAAGTGGATTCTTGAGGAAGTCAGGATGTGCCAGAAGCCACTGCGTAGCAACAAAAATAAGAACTTGATTAATGCATCTATTTCTAATACGTGATTGAAACTTGAAGAGAAACAATATGGGATATTCATAGCTCATCCACCTTCCTGAGAAATTCACAAGTGTGTGCAACTTGTAAAGTATCCGTGACTACATAAGCTTCCGTCGTTTTTGCGTATGAGAATCCCGTGCCGACAGGGGCATCTAGAAATATCATGTTGAGGAACTGCAAATACAAGATAGAAGCCTCAATGTTTCGGAGATAAACATAATATATTTTTTCTGTTTCAATGGAAGCCAATGCCATATAAGAAATAACCTTTGTCCATGAATATGGATTCAATCCTAAGACTGACCATTCTCCACCCACATTTGCACTTTCCCAATGAGCAGCTGGAAAGTATATAGGACCTACAAAACGTACTGACTGAAAGTTCTTTCCAAACGTTCAAGAATTCAAACAAAATCTCTAATGGAGCTTTATTAGAACAGCCATAAGTGCCCGTCAGAAGTTTGGATGATCAGCCAATAAATGAGAAATTAAGAAGGAAAATTACCAACTTCAAAAGCCAACCCAAAAAATGAGGAACACCCAGGACCACCAGTGAGCCAAAGCACGACGGGATCGTCCTTTGGGCTCCTCTCGGATTCAAAAAAGTAGTAGAACAGCTGAACATCTTCTGAATCTCCCACGCCCACATACCTTCATCATTTCAAACACCCACAACAGAGACGTCAATCTACGACTATCTGAGCCCAAAAAAAAGTCGAGAAAACGCAATCGCTACCCAGTTTCAAGATTGAAGGGAAGATCTCCAGAGTAGCCGGGGAGGTTTCTGACGATGCTTTGAGACGCCACAAAGGTGGAGACTAACAGTAGATAAAGTAGAATGAAAAGCTTCGGATCCATGGCTGCGAAACGTTGGTGGAGAAAGGTGAAATGAATGTGCAAGGTTTCAAGGTAGTGGCTATGGCGGCAAGGAAAATATGTGGAGGGAGACCCTTCCATAATTGAAACTGCAGGTCAATTTAGAAATACGAGAGACAGCTGCGGTGCCATTAACTTGTTTGCACTGTTTGTTGTCCGAAATCATTAATTATTACTGATCCTGCTTTAGCTTTTTTCATTTTTTTAAGTAGAATTTGTCGTAACGATATTCAATACTTTAAATTATCACATCAATCAAACCATGGACTTAAACAAATGATAATGCATCAGCTCTAGAGAGATGATAAACGTGTAAGTTGGCTCGCCTGCATGCTGGCGCTAATTATTATTGCGAGCTCAACTCAGCTGGGATCATTTGAATTAAGTGTTTGAGTCGATTCCTATTAAAATTTTTTTTAATAGACTGGTTAAGTTTGGTTTATTGAGATAGTTAGGTTTGTTAGGCTCAACAAATTTAATTGGTTAGATTTGATAAGTCGAATTTTTTTAAAATTGGCTTAGTTCGTTTGTTACATTAATTATAAATTATTAACAATAAGATAAGTAACATATATAATTTATAATGATATAACTGTAAAATATTTATAATAATATTTATGTTATACTTGTTATTAAATTATCTCAAATAAATTTTTTTTTAAATACATTATATATTAATAAAAATAATTTTTTTAACTAAATAATTAATTATTATATTTTTATATTATTATAATAAATAGTTATTATAATTTTTTAGAAATATACATTATATTTTTTTATAAATGGACAATATTTATATATATTTGATTCGTTAGTCTCGACTCGTTAAATTAGTTTAGTCGACTTGGTTCGACTTGTTTAACGTTGACTCGCAAGCTAGTTTGAGTTTTTTTTTTGTTCCATTTGTTAAATTCAGCTAGTTAACTCGCTCGGTTCGATGAGTCAGATTTTTTAAACTCGGCTGGATTGTTTGTTATCTCTACAGCTTCAATGCCAAAAATATTTTTCAATCTCGGCTCGATTCATATATATATTGTATTCCGATACAAGCATAAATAAATGATTCCCACAAAACCTATGACTCATTTGTATCATTTTTATTTCAAATGATAGATCGTATTGGATTGAATCATGAACTCGAGTACGAAAGTTGTGACCGTTCTAGACTTGCACTTGAGTCGGTCTCTCTGTCTATTCAAAGATCTGAGGTGCCTAACGAAAAAAGCGTAATGAAACATGTTTTTGAAAACTATTTGCAAAAGGGTAATTTCCTTCAAACAAGAAGGGAAGAAAAAGAAACTAACCCAACGATTTCATCCTCAACAGACCAACGTTTCCGATCATCAACAATAGTCAAATTGAAATACTCCATCCATGATTGTGTTGATGTCCGTGGAAGAGACAAATCATGATCCCCGCTTCATGAAGATGCAGAAGGAAAGACAGTAAATATGGTGAATGCTTCAAGAGAAAACAATAATAAAAATACGATACCTAATCAAGTTTAATTGGAAGCTTTTGGTGTTTTCATTTGGAAATCTTCTGATGAATATATTGACCGGAGTTCTTACCAGATGCTAATACTAAACTTACTGGGAGCTACATATCCAGGTGTTCCGGCAACGACGTGAGTCCATTCTCAGTGGCTAGCTTCAGCCTGCTCGATCTTGGCGAGTCCCAAATCAGCAATTTTAGGCATCCAAGTGATGTCCAATAAAATGTGGTTGGACTTCACATCTTCATAAATCACCTCGTCGATCGCAACAGTGACATAGACATTCTAGTCCCCTTGCAGGCCCTAAAGCAATCTTGTGCCTTAATTTCCACCCGATTTCAGCTTTTCCGATCGTGTGGAGGTGATCGTATAAGCTGGCGTTCAACAAGTACTCATACACCAAAAGATTGCAATCATTGCTTTAATACTACAGTGCAGCTTCACCACATTGACATGCCTTATCGAGCTTGGGGTAGCCACGTCAACATCATATTCGAGTGACCGGAATTTTTGTTTAGCCAGGATTGGTGTGCTGCTCTGGGAAGTCATTCCCTCCCTTTCACTTAACGTAGAGATTTGCTTCAGAGCCAGTTCTTTGCAATTACTTACATTTCACAAACCCACCTTTGCCGATTAAATTCTCCGTTTTGATCTACTTGATAATTTCTTTCTCCGTGAACCTTGAGGACATGATAAGGTTTCATTTTCCAAACATGGGTCTTCAGTTGATTCTCCATTTGTTTTTTTTTTTTTTTTTCTTATTTTGACTACAAGAAACTGATACTAGCAAGGCCATTACTCCGGCTATGAAACATGACATTAGTGACTGAAGATGGCTTGACTTGTCGTAACTTGATGAACTAGGACTAGGATGTTTATGTTGGTTTTGATGGTTCCAAGTTCGGCGGAATTCGTGATTATTTATAATAATAGTAACATGTATTATCTTTGTAATTTTAAAAATCACAAATAATCATAAATTAAATTCGCGATTATTTATAATAATAGTAACATGTGTTATCTTTGTAATTTTAAAAATCACAAATAATCGTAAATTAAATTGTTAGTGTAAAAAAAATATTTGAGAAATATATAAAAGAAAAATATTTTTTGAGAAAAATTTTTATTCAGATACTACTGTCTGATCTTAACAGCTTTAATATAGGATCAAATATTTTTTGAAGATTTTTAAACCGTCGATTCTTTTCCGAAAATCTTTTTACTTAAATCCCTAACGTGTGAGCGTCTAACTTACCACAATAACACATTTTTATATTTGTGAAGAGACGTGTTTTCAACACATGAGACATTTCTCTTCGTTTTTAGAAAATATTTTTCTAAAACCCAATCTGAGAAATGTCACATATTTTTTCTCAAAGGCATTAGATCACTTTCTCTATTATTCTTTTCAAAAATCACTTTTTGACATTTTTTTTATATATCTATTTTAAAAAATAATTTTACAGATTTATTTTAGTAAAAACTCATTTTAAAAATAAATATTATCTAATCAAATCTCATTTAATCAAATTTTTCAGATTCACTTTTTAAATCAAATTTCAAAAAACTGATTTGAAATTTTATTAAATAACAAATTTAAAAAATAAATCTTATCTAATAATATCTCATTTTATCATATTTTTTTCAAATCTACTTTTTAAATCAACTTTTAAAAATTAAATTTGATACTTTATTAAATAACAAATTTTAATTTAAATTTGAAAATAAAATTTCATCTGATTTGGTTGCGAGAGCTTCCTTAACAAGCCCTCTGAACATCTGAGTGGTTGGACTCCAAAAAAGAGTTAGAAGTGATATCCATAAAATTTGTTTTTACTAATTCTACCATAGAGGCCAATGACAGACAATAACTCTCCCCGAACACAGTTTACCACTTTCATCGTGCTGTGGTCTCCAAAGAGCAACTCTTCTCAAAAGGTGCTGAGTTAGAATCTCATTCTAAAAATTTTGGATTTATCACTTCTAACTCTTTTTTTAGAGTCCAACCGCAAGGTCTTATAAGATTCCTTAAATTTAATTTAATTGTTTTGAAATAATCTCATCTAATAAGATATTTTATTTTGAATTCAAAATATAAATACTATTTATATATTTTGTGTAACACCCCGAGAAACCCCGCGTTCTCGGTGCGCTACAGTGCATCTACACACTACACACACACACTAACACTTGACACAACTAACTCAATTCAATACTCCTTTCGTTTTCAAATCATTTTCAAAAGCACATTTGTGAGTATGAAAATTTTTCGACTCGATTCAAAAAACAACTCGCGTCCCGAAGAGGAAACACGAAGTCCTCAACATAAAACTACGCAGCGGAAAAGAAAACCATTTAAAACAATTTGAGATAAAACGGTAAGACTTGAAATCCTAGAAAAGAACCCCGCGCTCCCCACGAACTACCCAGTCCGGTCCCAAGCACTCACGTCCCCACTCCGACACCCCGCGTACACCACCGCGGTGCCACAGGTGCCAACCCAACGTCGCTGTATCTCGCGCACGCTCACAGTGCCGCGTGCCCCACGCACCCTGCCTCTGTACAGCACGTCCGCACGCACGCCCTCACCCGGCGCCGCATGACCCGTGTGCACCCACAGGGCCGCGTGCCCCGCGCACCTGCGATCACGCCGCACATCCACACTCATATGAACGCCTCTAGCATTCATCATACACATACCTTGACCTATTTCGTATCCTCTCGAACCTCAACCCCTTTCCCGAAATTTCGGCAGAGTACCGCCTAAAAACTGGCTACCCCAAAATTTAACCCTGCACACAATTCACCAAAATCCAACAATATTTACCTATCCATCATCCAGAGAAATCATTCCAACCCAAATCAGAGTAAGAAGGCGACGAAAATCCGTCAAATACAAATGAAGAAAGTCTCCAGTATAGAGAAATAACTTACTCTAACATGGAAAATATCCGCGTACGTTACCAAAATCACACGCACTCCATATACACCCATACACTGACGCATATATAACAATCAATCCCATCCTCCTTACATAACCACCGCAAAAGAAAGAAAACCCACAAACCGACCAGGCCACAACCTACCATATCCACGGGTTGGGTCGCCATAACAAAAGTCCGCCATCCGGTGCCGCAGTCGCACGCCGCCAACCATCCTAAGCCTCAGGACTAGGCACTCGAGGCTCACCAGCGGTATCGTCAGCACCTACACCACAAAACACACAACATAAGCCTAACGCTCAGTAAGTAATGCGATATGAAAGTAAAAGCCGACAATGCAATCCTATCACATGCAGTCTCTACACTCACACTCATGTTGTCACATCTGTGACGCGTAGTGCAGCCGCACCAGGATAAGGAGGAACCTCACGCCACCCTACACCCTAACACGTCGCCACCGTCCCGGACTCCCCAGCAACGAGGCCCACAAGCTACACCCACGCATCACCACACGGCAACCACATCAGGGTAAGGGTGTACCTCGCGCCACTCTACACCTTGACACGTCGCCCCCGTCCCAGCCTCCCCAGCATGGGGCCACAGTTGCCACACACACGCGTCTCGCGACAGCCCAGCCGGCCCACCCCTAGAGTAGGATCCGCGACTGGTGTTGCACTGGCCCACACACTAGTAGGATCCGCGGTACCACTGCCCATATTCTCACCGTCAACACTTTCACGCCACATGACGGCCCAGCCGGCCCACCCCTCGAGTAGGATCCGCGACTGGTGAAGCACCGGCCCGCACACTAGCGGGATCCGCGGTACCACCGCCACACGTCTCACCTCATACATCAAAGCATGCTAAAAATCATTTTCGTTCCCGTTTAAAAAAATATGATGCATGTCACACAATACGCACACACACCGCAATCAATCACATAAACACTAAAGTTCTACAGTGTAGGCCCACTTGGGCAAAACACATGCATGCACTACTTACCTGGCGTCCTAAGCTCGCTCGATACACAGCTTCGCCAACAGGAAGCCTCAACCTAAAACACAACCAATTCTCATCAGTATTTCTCCCAACATTTACCAATTAGCTAAAAAAATAACCTTATCTAACTACACTCATTAAATTCCAACTAAAACGGTCCATTGGTTTGGTTTGGCCGAATACCAGCTCAACGTTCGGATGCGCATAACTTTTGCGTCCGTCAACGGAATCAAACGATTCAAGTGGCTAAACGTTCCCTTAGGAACCTAGTTTAACATCCTAAAATGGATTTTAAATCGGTAGGCCGCAGATAGGCGAAAAACGCCAATAACCGAATCTGCCATTTTATTAAAATTTCACATTTTCTCTTCCCTTCAACCAAAACTCACTCCCAACTAGTTATATGCATCAAAATGGCTATGCTACTCTCACACGTCGAATTTTCCACGAAAGACGGTCACTAATTTGACTTAAACCAAAATCTCGCATAAACTTCCGACGCGCATAACTTTTGCGTCGGATATCAGAATCGAACGATTCCAGCGGCCACACGTTCCTCTAACAACCTATTTTTAACCCGCAAAACAGAATTTAAAACGATTAACCAAAACTAGGCCAAAATGGCCAAAAACAGAATCTGTTTTTTATATGAAAATGTGAAATTCAACCTTAACCCGAACATTTCCAAATTTCTCCGCCAATCCATCACATTCTAACCTATTAAACATGAACTAGCTAAAATTGAAGGCCTCCAATTCAGAAAACAAAGTTTTGAAAATCACAGCCCCTCGGTTTATCCTTCCCCCTCTCTCAGCCACCGATGCTCCCCACCACTCTTAACTCCACAATTATCGACAATTCCCGCCACCAATTGGTCGAACAGGAGAGCAGCATCACGCCCTGTTCCCCTCGACCAACAGAATAGACAGAAGAAAAACAGGGAGGGCTCCGAGCTCTCGGCCCTGTGCCCTGCTGCCCCCCGATCACGCGGCACACACACGCCGCTTACACCAACCCCATGTTCGGCTTAGCCTTCAGAAAGCTAGTGGGAATGCGGCCATAAATTCTACCAAGCAAATTCAGAGCAAGGAAGGGAAACATACCTTCAGTATTAAGCTCGGGAAACCGAACTCAATCCCCTCCCACCGCAGTCCTCTCGGCGAATTAGCGTTCGATTCTTCTCCGTCGTCGGTGTCGACCGACCACCGGCTCTCTCTCTCTCTCTCGGCTACCCGCGCTCCCCCTCTCGGTTTCGCTCCCTCTCGGCCGCGCACGACACAGGGTGGAATGGCTTCCACCCGAAGCCATTCCACCTTGTTATGTTTTTTTTTTTTTTTTAATTAAATTAATTACAAATTACAAAAATGCCCCCACGTACTTCATTCGTCCGAAATTTCGTAACTTCCCGACCTCCCGGCTTTAAATTCCGAAAACCAATCGCAAAAGTAGGCCTCGAGCCTATAATTTAAATCTTTCCCGTTGAAATATTTCTCAAAACTCCGACCGGGATTAAACTAAAAATTTCAAAAATAAAAATATAAATTCAAAATTCCCGGGTTATTACATTTTGAATGATAATATATTCATTTGAATGTTTATAAATAATTAATCATTTATATATTTATTCTTGTAACATTAAAATTTGAATAATGATATAAGAACACAGAGAAACTGATGAACCTATAGTCCTAAACTCCGATAATATTTGTTAATTAATATCAACTCTTTAATGGGGACCGCGAGGGAGGTCCCCATTCGGTTCTGTTGCCGGCAGCCAAGTAGTTAGATTTTAGTCTACTTCCATTCCCCCACCCGAAGCAAAGCGACACCACCCTGTAAGTCTCTCTCTCTCCCTCTGCTGTTCTGTCCAGTTTGGCCGAGACTAAGGTTTGGCTTCCTTCCATTTTTCTGTGAATTTGGCTGAAATGTTGAGTGGATTAGGAGGGTGAGTGTCTTAGTGGGTGGACAGTAGGAGACCGGTGAGAGGGAGAGAAACCGAAGGAGAAGGTTGAGCCAAAATTCAGATTTTGTGCTTGAATTTCTGATTTCGGGTTAGATTGTGCTTAATAGGTTGAAATGTGATTGTTCAATGAAGAAATTGGCGAGATTGGATCGAAGTTGAGATTTCGGCTATTTTTCGTATAAAAACAGATTCTGTTTTTAGCCGTATTGGCCTGGCTTCGGTTGATCATTTCCAATTCTGTTTTTGAGGGTTAAACTAGGTTATTATAGGAACGTATGGCCACTGGAATCATTTGATTCCGACATCCGACGCAAACGTTATGCGCGTCGGACGTTTATGTCAGATTTTGGTCCAAGTCAAATTAGTGAGCGTTTTTCATGAAATTTCGACGTGTGATAGTGGCATGACTGTTTTTGGTGCGTAAAGCTAAATTTGAGTGAGTTTTGGTTGAAGAGAAACGAAAATGTAAAATTGGATAAAAATGGCAGATTCAGTTTATGGTGTTTTTCACCTGCCTGTGGCTTACCGTTTTAAAATCCCTCTTAGTAGGTTAAACTAGGTTCCTAAGAGGACATTTAGCCACTTGAATCGTTCGATTCCGTTGACGGACGCAAAAGTTATGCACGTCCGAACTTTAGGCTGGTTTTCGAACGAATTCATTGTTGGTGACCGTTTTAACTGGAACTTCATAAGTTTAGTTAAGGAATATTATTTTAGCTTATTTGGTGAATTTTGAAGTGAATATTGATGAGTGATTATTTGTTTTTTTAGGTTGAGACACTTTTTGGCGAAGCGGTGCGTCGAGCGAGCTTAGGACACTAGGTAATTAGTGTATGCATGCGTTTTGCCCAAGTGGGCCTACACCGTAGAACTTTAGGGTTTATGTGATTGATTGTGGTGTGCGTGTGTATTGTTTGACATGCATCATATTTTAAAAACGTGAACGAAAATAGTTTTGAGCATGTTTTGAGTATGTGGTGAGACGTGTGGCGGTGGTACCACAGATCCCGCTAGTGTGCGGGGCGGTGCTTCACCAGTCGCGGATTCCACTCGAGTGGTGGGCCGGCTGGGCCGTGATGCGGCGTGAATGGATCGACGGTGAGGATATGGGTAGTGGTACCGCAGATCCTACTAGTGTGTGGGCCGGTGCAACAATAGTCGCGGATCTTACTCGAGGGGTGGGCCGGCTAGGCTGTCGCGAAACGTGTGTGTGTGGCAACTGTGGCCCCGTGTTGGGGAGGCTGGGACGGGGGCGACGTGTCAGGGTGTAGAGTGGTGCGAGGTACACCCTTACCCTGATGTGGTTGCCGTGTGGTGATGCGTGTGTGTAGCTTGTGGGCCTCGTTGCTGGGGAGTTCAGGACGGTGGCAACGTGTCAGGGTGTAGGGTGGCGTGAGGTTCCTCCTTACCCTGGTGCGGCTGCACTACGCGTCACAGATGTGACAACATGAGTGTGAG
>CM039531.1:6898374-6930447 GCA_022433055.1 Begonia peltatifolia | reverse complement strand
AAAAATAACCTTATCTAACTACACTCATTAAATTCCAACTAAAACGGTCCATTGGTTTGGTTTGGCCGAATACCAGCTCAACGTTCGGATGCGCATAACTTTTGCGTCCGTCAACGGAATTAAACGATTCAAGTGGCTAAACGTTCCCTTAGGAACCTAGTTTAACATCCCAAGACGGATTTTAAATCGGTAGGCCGCAGATAGGCGAAAAACGCCAATAACCGAATCTGCCATTTTATTAAAATTTCACATTTTCTCTTCCCTTCAACCAAAACTCACTCCCAACTAGTTATATGCATCAAAATGGCTATGCTACTCTCACACGTCGAATTTTCCACGAAAGACGGTCACTAATTTGACTTAAACCAAAATCTCGCATAAACTTCCGACGCGCATAACTTTTGCGTCGGATATCAGAATCGAACGATTCCAGCGGCCACACGTTCCTCTAACAACCTATTTTTAACCCGCAAAACAGAATTTAAAACGATTAACCAAAACTAGGCCAAAATGGCCAAAAACAGAATCTGTTTTTATACGAAAATGTGAAATTCAACCTTAACCCTAACATTTCCAAATTTCTCCGCCAATCCATCACATTCTAACCTATTAAACATGAACTAGCTAAAATTGAAGGCCTCCAATTCAGAAAACAAAGTTTTGAAAATCACAGCCCCTCGGTTTATCCTTCCCCCTCTCTCAGCCACCGATGCTCCCCACCACTCTTAACTCCACAATTATCGACAATTCCCGCCACCAATTGGTCGAACAGGAGAGCAGCATCACGCCCTGTTCCCCTCGACCAACAGAATAGACAGAAGAAAAACAGGGAGGGCTCCGAGCTCTCGGCCCTGTGCCCTGCTGCCCCCCGATCACGCGGCACACACACGCCGCTTACACCAACCCCACGTTCGGCTTAGCCTTCAGAAAGCTAGTGGGAATGCGGCCATAAATTCTACCAAGCAAATTCAGAGCAAGGAAGGGAAACATACCTTCAGTATTAAGCTCGGGAAACCGAACTCAATCCCCTCCCACCGCAGTCCTCTCGGCGAATTAGCGTTCGATTCTTCTCCGTCGTCGGTGTCGACCGACCACCGGCTCTCTCTCTCTCTCTCGGCTACCCGCGCTCCCCCTCTCGGTTTCGCTCCCTCTCGGCCGCGCACGACACAGGGTGGAATGGCTTCCACCCGAAGCCATTCCACCTTGTTATGTTTTTTTTTTTTTTTTTTTTTTAATTAAATTAATTACAAATTACAAAAATGCCCCCACGTACTTCATTCGTCCGAAATTTCGTAACTTCCCGACCTCCCGGCTTTAAATTCCGAAAACCAATCGCAAAAGTAGGCCTCGAGCCTATAATTTAAATCTTTCCCGTTGAAATATTTCTCAAAACTCCGACCGGGATTAAACTAAAAATTTCAAAAATAAAAATATAAATTCAAAATTCCCGGGTTATTACATTTTGAATGATAATATATTCATTTGAATGTTTATAAATAATTAATCATTTATATATTTATTCTTGTAACATTAAAATTTGAATAATGATATAAGAACACAGAGAAACTGATGAACCTATAGTCCTAAACTCCGATAATATTTGTTAATTAATATCAACTCTTTAATGGGGACCGCGAGGGAGGTCCCCATTCGGTTCTGTTGCCGGCAGCCAAGTAGTTAGATTTTAGTCTACTTCCATTCCCCCACCCGAAGCAAAGCGACACCACCCTGTAAGTCTCTCTCTCTCCCTCTGCTGTTCTGTCCAGTTTGGCCGAGACTAAGGTTTGGCTTCCTTCCATTTTTCTGTGAATTTGGCTGAAATGTTGAGTGGATTAGGAGGGTGAGTGTCTTAGTGGGTGGACAGTAGGAGACCGGTGAGAGGGAGAGAAACCGAAGGAGAAGGTTGAGCCAAAATTCAGATTTTGTGCTTGAATTTCTGATTTCGGGTTAGATTGTGCTTAATAGGTTGAAATGTGATTGTTCAATGAAGAAATTGGCGAGATTGGATCGAAGTTGAGATTTCGGCTATTTTTCGTATAAAAACAGATTCTGTTTTTAGCCGTATTGGCCTGGCTTCGGTTGATCATTTCCAATTCTGTTTTTGAGGGTTAAACTAGGTTATTATAGGAACGTATGGCCACTGGAATCATTTGATTCCGACATCCGACGCAAACGTTATGCGCGTCGGACGTTTATGTCAGATTTTGGTCCAAGTCAAATTAGTGAGCGTTTTTCATGAAATTTCGACGTGTGATAGTGGCATGACTGTTTTTGGTGCGTAAAGCTAAATTTGAGTGAGTTTTGGTTGAAGAGAAACGAAAATGTAAAATTGGATAAAAATGGCAGATTCAGTTTATGGTGTTTTTCACCTGCCTGTGGCTTACCGTTTTAAAATCCCTCTTAGTAGGTTAAACTAGGTTCCTAAGAGGACATTTAGCCACTTGAATCGTTCGATTCCGTTGACGGACGCAAAAGTTATGCACGTCCGAACTTTAGGCTGGTTTTCGAACGAATTCATTGTTGGTGACCGTTTTAACTGGAACTTCATAAGTTTAGTTAAGGAATATTATTTTAGCTTATTTGGTGAATTTTGAAGTGAATATTGATGAGTGATTATTTGTTTTTTTAGGTTGAGACACTTTTTGGCGAAGCGGTGCGTCGAGCGAGCTTAGGACACTAGGTAATTAGTGTATGCATGCGTTTTGCCCAAGTGGGCCTACACCGTAGAACTTTAGGGTTTATGTGATTGATTGTGGTGTGCGTGTGTATTGTTTGACATGCATCATATTTTAAAAACGTGAACGAAAATAGTTTTGAGCATGTTTTGAGTATGTGGTGAGACGTGTGGCGGTGGTACCACAGATCCCGCTAGTGTGCGGGGCGGTGCTTCACCAGTCGCGGATTCCACTCGAGTGGTGGGCCGGCTGGGCCGTGATGCGGCGTGAATGGATCGACGGTGAGGATATGGGTAGTGGTACCGCAGATCCTACTAGTGTGTGGGCCGGTGCAACAATAGTCGCGGATCCTACTCGAGGGGTGGGCCGGCTAGGCTGTCGCGAAACGTGTGTGTGTGGCAACTGTGGCCCCGTGTTGGGGAGGCTGGGACGGGGGCGACGTGTCAGGGTGTAGAGTGGTGCGAGGTACACCCTTACCCTGATGTGGTTGCCGTGTGGTGATGCGTGTGTGTAGCTTGTGGGCCTCGTTGCTGGGGAGTTCAGGACGGTGGCAACGTGTCAGGGTGTAGGGTGGCGTGAGGTTCCTCCTTACCCTGGTGCGGCTGCACTACGCGTCACAGATGTGACAACATGAGTGTGAGTGTAGAGACTGCATGTGATAGGATTGCATTGTCGGCTTTTACTTTCATATTGCATTACTTACTGAGCGTTACGCTTATGTTGTGTGTTCTGTGGTGTAGGTGCTGACGATACTGCTGGTAAGCCTCGAGAACCTAGTCCAGAGGCGTAGGATGGTTGGCGGCGTGCGCCCGAGGCACCGGATGACAGATTTTGTTAGGGCGACCCGACTCGTGGAGGTGGTAGGTGATAGTGGATTTATTATTTTATGTCGGGTATTTGTGTAGACAGCGGAGTTGTATAGACGTTGATTTTTTTGAGATTGTATAGAGGGGTTGTAGTGTTTTGGGGACACGTACGTATTGTTATATGTGAGAGTATGATATTACTCTATACTGGGGACTTTCTTCATTTGTATTTGATGAGTTTTCGTTGTTCTTAAACTCTGATTTTGTTATGGTGGTTTTCTCTGGATAGTTGATAGTTAAATATTGTTGGATTATGGTGAATTGTGTGCAGGGTTTAAATTTTGGGATAGTCAGTTTTTAGTCGTTACTCTGTCGAAATTTCGAGAGAGAGGTTGGGAGTCGAGGGGATATGGAATGGGTTGAGATGTGAACAGTGAATGCTAGAGAAGGGTAGATGAGCGTGGGAGTGCGGTGTGATCGCAGGTGCGCGGGGCACATGGCCCTGTGGGTGCTCACGGGTCGTGCGGCACCGGGTGAGGGCGTGCGCGCGGACGTGTTGTACAGTGGCAAGGTGCATGGGGCACGCGGCGCTGTGAGCGTGCGCGAGACACAGTGACGTGAAGTTGGCACGTGCGGCTCTGGGAGAGTGCGCGTGGGGTGTCGAAGTGGAGACGTGAGTGCGCGGTACCGGATTGTGTAGTTCGAGGGGTGCGTTGGATTTTTCCTAGGATTTCAAGTCTTATCGTTTTATCTTAAACTATTTTAAATGGTTTTCTTTTCTGCTGCGTAGTTGTTATGTTGAGAATTTCGTGTTTCCTCTTCGGGACGCAAATTGTTTACAAACGAGTCGAAAATTTTTCATACTCACAAATATTCTTTTAAAAATGATTTGAAAATGAAAGGAGTATTAAATTGAGTGAGTTATGTCAAGTGTTAGTGTGTGTAGTGTGTAGATGTACTGTAGCACACCGGGAACGCGGGGTTTTCTCGGGGTGTTACAGGGTTGAAGAGAGAGTGCGACGGTAATGTCTAGAATAATTGAGAGGCGTATGTCGAAGTCAAGGCTCAGCGGTGATGATGATTGAGAAGAGAAAGAGAATAGAAGAGGTTTCTATCAAAGTCGAGGACGAAGAGAAGAGAAGAGGCATATGTCGAAGTCGAGGATGAAGAGACGTCTGTCGAAGAGGAGGGAACTCTGTAGAGAATTGACGACGATAGATTAAACTTTAAAGAATATGGTTAGTAAATCAGGGTTTAAAAGGTCAGGTTTGAGAACTTCGGTTCTCATAAAGAAAAACCAAAATTCATGTCTTTTATGTGCAAAACCGACTGGATCCGGACTAAATATGTTAGTTCTAGTCTAATTCTTCGGTCTGGGTCGGTTTTTCTCAACCCTATTTTTTAATTTCAAAAATACAATTTATAATGACTGCTTTTTCCAATAAGATATTGTCCATTCTGGTGATTGAGTCGTACTCTAATATCCTACTCTCACGGATTTGTTTGACAAGTACTTCCTTGTCGGTCACCCAACTTGTTACTGCTCTCGCCGGAACACTATTAACTTCGGAGTTCTTATGAGATTCGTTGTCAATTATGCTCCAAAACGGGTCATACTATCTTGGTAGAATTTCTTTACATATGTTTCATTTTCATATACCTCCTCCAAGCAATGAAGGATTGTGAAGACCTCCCTTCTACGACTCGGGATTTGCCTAGACTCAAGGCAATACGTCACGCCGTCCCTCGAGGTTTGCCACGCAGTCGTACTCATACGTACATATATTAGTCATCACAATTATCCCCCTCGGGGCCCAACGTACTCGTTGGCCACATTTTCGGTTGGGTGTTAGGTACAGACTCTAATGCCATTTGTAATAGCCTCTTTTCCCAGTAAGATATTGTCTACTATAGTGATTGAGTTGTAACTCAATATTCTCCCCTCACAGATTTGTTGGGCGATAACTTCCCACTCGGTCATCCATCCTGGTACTGCTCTTGCCGGAGCACTTTTAAGTTTAAAGTTCTTATGGGATCCGTTTCCAATTGTGATGCAAAATACATATTACTATCTTAGCAGGATTTCCTTACATATTTTTCATTTCCATATACCTCCTCCAAAGCGATATGAGATTGTAACGACACCTTTTCTACGACTAGGGATTTGCCTAGACTCGAGACGTTACGTCACGTCGTCTCTCGAGGTTTGCCCCGCAGTGTTCTCGTACGTACACATATGAGTCATCACATAATTTTAAGTATTTATATTTAGTGATATAAAGAGCTTATATTAATTAATAAAAACTATTAGAGGTTAAAACTAAAGATCTAGTGCCTTCATTACCTTCTATCATTATTTGCATAATAGAAAAAAATGCACAAAAAAGATTAAATAATTAATTATTTATTACACTCAATAATAAATTTGTTATTTTTCATTAGATTGAATATTTCAATAATTGATTATTAATTAATTAACAAATTTTTAAAGTTGTTTTTGAAATCAGTTTTGATAACGGATTATGCCAAATTGTAATCGATTTTTAAATGTTAAGAATGTTACGAAATTAAATTCAACTAAAATGAAAGATAAATTTTGTAACTATTTTTTAAATATTAAGATTACCTTTACAAAATCAAATTTGAATTTTAAATGAAAGATAACATTTCGTAACTTTGTTTTTAAAAGTTATGATAACCATTACAAATTTTTAAAATAAGATTTGATAACCTCATTATAAGGATAACATTGAAAAACTCTAGGGTTAGAGAATCAACTTCTGATAGCAGATATGTGAGTCTCGCGTGTTAGTTTTAGAGAGTCGTTCTCTAAATCCAAATAAATTGTCTCATTTGTTGAGAATACGATCTATCCCATATTAAATGTCAATCTTGTTTTGTTCATCACGCACACACGTGTTATTCGAGGTGAGGAGGATTAATAGAGAAGATCGAAGGTTTTGATTGAGAAGATCATTATTGAATCTCCATATTCTTGTGTTTGCCTTAAAGGTTTTTTTTTCTTAATTTCTTAGATTAGATATAAAAATAAAAATTAGATTTTAATCACATGTGATTATTAAAATATCATAATAACGACCCGTTTATGTTTATGATAAACAGAACATCCATAACTCAGGCAGTACTTGACTTTTGGGGTTTAAATTTTAACAACTTATAGCCTTGGATGTTGAGAAATATCCTTCAAAATTTCATGATGTAATTCGTTGTGTGACCAAAGTTAAGCTAAAAATACAGAGGGTTGGTGGAGCTCGGGTTACTACTCTGGCCGAGAACAAAATGTGAACTTTGGAGAGACATAACTTTCTCGTGTGAAAACGAAATGAGTGAGGATGATGCTGACCAAAAATGGAGGCTTGAATTGGAGAGAACAAAAAGTTATAGAGGAGGGGGTGATCGTTGGTCGAAAGGTGATATGATTGCACTTTCTCGATTATTTGACTCTCCTTGATAAAAAACACTCCAACTTGCTATAGAGAGAGCTTGATACACCTTTACTGAATATTTCTACCTTGAGGAATGAGGTAGAAGAAGGATGCAATAATGATGGAGTCCATTACACTCATGAAAATGGAACGTCACCACAACACAACCCACTTGCTTGGATATGACTCACCAAGGGATGTGAAGACTTGTTGTAACACCTGAAAATTTACTATACATGTCATTTTAAACATGTGATAACTAAAGAAAAAATTTAAATAAATAGAATTAGAGTTTAATGAAATTGAATTAAGTGAGAATTAAGTGGATTTGAAGGTGAGGATGTTAAGCCCCAAGTTGACGGATAGGTACAGTTGAAGGAACGAGCTCATAGGGTGGTGCATTTGTGGCAGTCAGATGATATTTTGACCCATGAGTGAAATTTCTAACTTTTGATGTAGTTTTAAATGATTTTTGGATATAGATGTATGGTTAAGTTTTATGTTTTGAAACTACTGAAACTGTTTGAGATTTATTTTGTTTAGTTAGAAAATATTTTGATGATGAGTTTTCACGTATGTTATAAAGACTTCCGCTATGCGTTTTGATTTGTTTTTATAAACAATGGATGGTTTGAAATGTAGGTAAAAGATGTTGTTTGAAGAATTTCAAATGAAGTTTATAGGTTATGGAAATAGAAATGAACTCATGAAAGTTTTTAATGAAGTGTTATTAAGCGTCTCGCTCCAACATGGGCGATATATCGCCCCTCACAGGGGTGATTGAACAATGCCATTGCGGGCATCGTTCATGTGAACAATGCAATTAAAAAAAAAATTTCTTAAGTTTTTTCAATTTTGTTTGAACTATTTTTTTCCAAATATCTTAAGAATTCTATTTATTTCAAGAGAGGTTAAAAATCAATTGTATGTTTTAACAAAAATAAATTTTATGTGAAAATTGATGTCAAGTTTTGTGATGACGTATAAGTCGTTACAGCTGTGGTATCAGAGTTTTCGAGTTTTAAAATTGTTTATGTAGACAAAATGACAGTACAAGTCACCACATTAGAACGCTTAATCAATTGTAAGTATTTAAGTTTAATTCAAGTTTAAGTTATTTAAGTAAGTCTATAACTGTACATGAATTTCAAAATGCTGCGGAAACCAAGATGAGAAATGGATAGCAGAGACAACACTATTGATCGACTGACAGCTCTGGTTGAGCTACAATCCCTGCTATTGGCAAGTAGTTATGAAAAGAAATGACCAAGGAAATTCTAACTCTACTTTCTCTAGTGACAAAAGTGGCGAAAGGTTTCGTCGACTCCGACCTCTGACATTTAAGGGATAGTCAGCGGACCCTATTTATGCTAAGTAATGGATTTGGACGATCGAAAACATGTTTGACTACGCCAAAATGGAGGAAGGAGAGAAAATTACTTGTGTCGTTTTTCATCTTGCATTGGATGCGAGGCACTGGTGGGATACTACCAAGACCACGACTAATGCGGGAACGATGACATAGGAATAGTTCAAGACGGCATTTTATGACAAGTACTTTAACTGAGCTGTGTGAACCAAAAGGATGATGGAATTTGTGCAACTACGCTAGACTGGTTCATTGTCAGAGTATGTGCGTAAATTTGAGGCACTATCTTGCTTTGCAAGCCATTTGGTGAGCGAAGAAGAGAACAAGATTTACAAGTTTGTCCAACAACTAAGGATAGACCTTTACAAAGGAGTAAAGACTGCAGAGATCTACGATGTGCCATATTCCAAGGTGGTAGCTCAAACTTTGGAATTAGAAGAGGTAGAAACGAAGATTCAAGGGTAGTGGGAACCTCTAAGGAAGTTTTTCAGAGAGATGCAGCCACAACAAAATAAAGGGGGTCAGTCACAACAGCAAAGGGGTATTAAAAGACCCAACGATGCAGCAATCTACCAAGGGAAAGGAAAGCGACCATAAGAGGCCTGCCAAATTCCTCTGTGTCCTGTGTGCAAGAAGAGTCATTCTGAAGAGTGAAAGCTCTTTATGGGCTGATGTTTTCGATGCAACGAATTAGGCCATCAAATCAAAGTCTGTCCAAAGCCCGATAAAAGGAAACTAGGAGTTATGCCAAGAATCTTCGTATTGATTGAAGACGATGATACAGTCCAACACTTTGTCATTACAGGTACAATTCTAATTAATGGTATAGCTGCATACACACAGATAAATACGGGGGCCACAAATTCATTTATAACTACTGAGTTCGTAGTCAAGTGGGACTTGTTGCCCATGCTAGCTAACCAATTTTATAGTGTTATGGTACCATCTGGGGAATCTCTGTTTTCAAACTAGGTGGTTCAGGGAGATATTGTCTCTGTAGGGGACAATAAATTATATGCGAGCTTGGTCATAATTAACATGAAGGGATACGAAGTTATTCTAAGGATGAACTGACTGTTCAGACATTATCCTACAATCAACTGTAGGTTTAGAAGAGTGGACTTTCGACCTCCGAGTAAAGAAGAATATTTGTATCAAGCTATACCGAAAAAGCACAAGATGCCCTTAGTATCCTCCATGAAAGTTTAGCATTTGTTGAGATATGGATGTGGGGGATTCTTAGCCAGTGTGGTCAATACTCATAAGAGGCAGAACGAAATGAAGTTGCAAGATATTCTGGTAGTTCGGGAATTTCCAGAGGTCTTCTTAGATGATTTACCGGGATTGCCTCTTGATCGTGAGATAGAGTTTGAAATTGAGGTATATCCTGCCGCAACACCAGTATCTAAGAACCCTTATCGTATGGCGCCAGTGGAGCTGAAAGAGTTGAAAACCCAGTTGAAGGAATTGGTGGATAAGGGTTTTATACACCCGAGTTTCTCTCCTTGGGGTGCACCTGTTTTATTTGTCAAAAAGAAGAACAGATCATACATAGACTACAGGTAGCTGAATAAGTTGACAATCAAGAATAAGTATCCTTTGCCGAGGATTGATAACTTATTTGATCAGCTTCAAGAAGCCCAAATATTTTCTAAGATTGATCTACGCTCGGGTTACTACCAATTGAAGGTCAAAGCTAATGATATTCCAAAGACGACATTCAGAACCTGTTATAGGCACTTTGAGTTTTTAGTAATGTCTTTTTGATTGACGAATGCCTCAGCAACTTTTATGGACCCGATGAACTGGGTATTTAAGGAGTGTCTTGATAAATTTGTGATCGTCTTAATCGACGATATCCTGTTTTATTCTCGGACTAAGGAGGAACATGGTGAATATCTAAAAGTGGTATTGACTACTTTGAAACAACATCAGTTATATGCTAAGCTGTCAAAGTGTGAGTTCTGCCTTGACAGAGTTAATTTTCTAAGCCATGTTATTTCCGAGGAGGGTGTTTATGTAAATTCATCTAAAATCTAAGCTGTAAAAGAGTTGCCACAACTGAAGAATGGCAGTGAAGTGCGAAGCTTTATGGAATTAGTTGGTTATTATCGAAAATTTATCGAGGAGTTTTCAGTGATTGCAAAGTCTCTAACTAGCTTGACGAAGATAGGTATAAAGTACAAGTGGTCTGAAGATTGCGAAAACAGTTTCCAGATGCTGAAGCAGAAGCTAACAATAGCTCCTTTACTGATACTCCCAGTATAAGATGGAAAATTCAGTGTATACTGGGGAGCTTCTAAGATTGGTCTGGGGTGCGTATTGATGCAAGATGAGAAGATAATCCTTCTAGGCAATTAAAAAGTTATGAGAAAAACTACCATATTCACAATCTTAAATTAGCTGCAGTGGTGTTTGCACTGAAGATATAGAGGCATTACCTGTATGGTCAACAATGTGAGGCGTTTTTGGATAACAAAAGTCTGAAGTACATGTTTATTCAAAAGTAATTAAATATGAGACAGAGGTGGTGGCTAAAATTTGTCAAGGATTACGACATTGAAATTAAATGCTATCCTAGTAAAGTTAACGCAGTTGCAGTTATATTGAGTCGGATGTCAACTACTACGCAACCAAAATAGTGTTAGCTATGTCAATTCCTCTGAGAATGGAGATTCAGAAATTTGAGTTGGAGATAGTTTCTGAGTTATCTTTTCTATTATCAGAACTAGCTATACGACCGACTATCATGGATAAAATAAAAGAAGCCCAAAAGATAGATCCGAGGGAGAAAACAGATTTATTAAGGAAATTGATCGACATCTCTTCCAATTTCAACTACTCGGATAACAGTATTCAGGAGTTTAGAAATAGGTGGCACATTACGAGAGATGAGGAATTACGAAAAGAAATTCTATCTGAACCTCATTCATATTCTTTCTCAGTACATCCAGGAAGTACAAAAATGTACCGTCACTTGAAACAACACTACTGGTGGCCCAACCTGAAGAGAGATGTTGCCAACTATGTAGAAGCTTGTATGGTTTGCCAACAGATGATAGCAGAACATCAAAGGTCATGTAGAATTCTTCAGCCTCTACTGATTCCAGAATGGAAGTGGGATAACATTACTGTAACGACCACTTTTTCTAGTAAAATATTGTCCACTCTGGGGATTGGGTCGTAACCCAATATCCTCCCCTCATGGATTTGTTTGGAAAGGACTTCCCAGTCGGTCACCCAATAAATCCATGAGGGGAGGATATTAGGTTACGGCCCAATCCCGAGAGCGGACAATATCTTACAGGGAAAAATGGTCATTACAAATGGTATCAGAGTCTGTCCCCAATCGAAAATGTAGCCAACGAGGACGTTGGGCCCCGATGGGGGTGATTATGATGACCCGAATGTGTATGTATGAAGACGACTGCGGGACAAACCTCAGGTTGTGGAGCAAACCCCGGGACGTAAGCTAAGTGTAGGCGAATCCCAGACTCGAGTATAGGTAAATCTCAGGTCGTAGAAAGAGGGTCGTCATAATCTCACATCGCTTGGAGAGGTATACGGAAATGAAACATATGTAAGAAAATTCTCCCAAGATAGTAAGACGTGTTTTGGAGCACAATAGACAATGGATCCCATAAGAACTCCGAAGTTAACAGTGCTCCAGCGATAGCAGTACCATGTTGGGTGACCGATTGGAAAGTTCTCGCCAAACAAATTTGTGAGGTGAAAGATATTGGGCTACGACCCAACCCCCATAGTGGACAATATCTTACTGGGAAATGGGGTCGTTACATATAGAATTTGTAGTTAGTTTGCCGAGGACAGCGAAAGACCATGACAGCATATGCGTTATAGTGGGCAAATTGACAAAATCGGCTCATTTTATTCCTGTGAAGATGACTTTTACAATGAATCAATATGTAGAGTTGTATATCCAGGAGATTATCATGTTACATAGGATTCCAGTGTCGATTGTTTCAGATTGGGATCCCAGGTTTACCTCGAGATTCTGGAAGAGCCTATAATGTTCTATGGGTACAAAGTTGACTTTTAGCACGACTTTTTATCATTAGACAGATGGACAATCTAAGAGAACGATTTCGATAATGGAAGACATGTTGAGATCACGCGTGCTAGAGTTTCAGGCCTCGTGGAGCAGATATCTGCCATTGATAGAGTTTTCATACAACAACAACTATCAATTCACTATTGGTATGACTCTCTATGAAGACCTGTATAGTAGAAAGTGTAGATCGCCTTTATATTGGGACGAGGTTGGTGAGGCAAAGTTAGTTTGCTCAAAAATTTTACATCAATTATTAGAAAGTGTTGCCATTATTAACAAAGAATTGATACTACACAAAGCCGGCAAAAGAGTTACATAGATAGAAGAAGGAGAGATATGGAATTTGTTATAGACGATGAAGTATTTTTGAAAATCTCATCGTTCAAGGGCATGATGCATTTCGGTAATAAGGGAAAACTTAGTTCCTGGTTCTGTAATAACCAGAAAATTTCGTATTTTAAATCTAATTTCGGAAAATTTTAATTTAATCTCGTTTGGAGTTTCGGGAAATATTTTAACTGGTAATTTAAGTTATAAAACTCAGAGTCTACTTTTGTGATGTTTTTCAAAATTTCAAAGTCAGGAGTACGAGAATTTAACGAAGTTATGGAAGATAAAAACATGTGAGGGTATTTTGGTAATTTTGATTATAAAAAAAAAATAAAATTGATATAACAATTGAATGGCTTCGGGAGGAAGCCATTCGGAAGTTACACCTTGGCGTCGAGAGAACCGAGAGGGAGACGCGAGAGAGGGAGACGCGAGAGAGGGAGAGAAAAACTCCGAGCTACGACGACGGCTGGAGGAGAGGTTAGCGGCAGCCAACGTGGTTAGGGAGCTCCGACGGGTCAGGATGACGTGCAGCTCGACCATTCACGTGCCGAAGACCTAAGGTAAACCGCCCTCCTCCATTTCAATTTCTGCCAGCAAGTGGGGAGTTCGGTTTCTTCCGAAATCTCGCTTTATTTGAGCCCGGTCCCTAGTGTTTAGGGGCTAGGGCGGGTGCGCTAGGGGCTCGGCATTCTCGCCCCAAACCCGACTAAGAACAGGTGGGGATGTCCCCAGCTGCTTCTCTATTTTTGGTGGCCGAAGGTGTAGTATTGCCTGTGTTCCTGCCTCGGCTAGTTGTGCCAAAGTGTGGAGGGATTTGCAGCAGGGGAAGAGGGGTTGGCATCGGTGGTGTTCTGGTTTTGAGAAGAAAACCGGGGGGTGGGGGGGGGGGGTTTGTGCTGCCATTCGAACTTTCTGATCGAGAAGCTTCGAATTGTTGTTAGTTTATGCATAATTGATTGTAATGTGGCTGCTTGGTGAAGAAATTGGTGAAATTGGATCGAAGTTGAGATTTTTAATTTTTTTCGTATAAAAACAGATTCTGTTTTTGGCCGTTTCGGTCTAGTTTTGGTTGATCATTTTAAATTCTCTTTGTGTGCGTTAAATTAGGTTGTTAGAGGGACGTATGGCCGCTAGAATCGTTCGATTTCGATATCCGACGCAAAAGTTATGTGCGTCAGAAGTTTATATCGGATTTTGGTTCGAGTCAAATTAGTGAGCGTTTTTCATAGAATCGTGACGTGTGATAATAGCATAGCCGTTTTTTATGTGTAAAACTAGTTTTGAGTGAGTTTAGGTTGAAGAAAAACAAAAATGTGAAATTGGATAAAAAGGGCAGATTCGGTTTCGGGATTTTTCTACCTAGTTGCGGCTTACCATTTTGAAATTCGTCTTAGTATGTTAAACTAGGTTACTAAGGGAATGTTTACCCTCTTGAATCACTCGATTCCGTTAAAGGACGCAAAAGTTATCAGCGTCCGAACTTTAGGTTGGTTGTCGATCGAACCAAATTGGTGACCCGTTTTAGTTGGACTTTCATGAGTTTAGTGAAGAGATGTTATTTTAGCTATTTGCTGAATTTTGAAGGAAGGTTGATGAGTGATTGTTTGTGTTTTAGGTTGAGGCATTTTTTTGGCGAACCTGGGCATCGAGTGTGCTTAGCACGCCAGGTAAGTAGTGCATGCATGTGTTTTGGCCAAGTGGGCATACACCGTAGAACTTTAGGATTTATGTGATTGATTTTGGTGTGCGTGCGTATTGTTTGACATGCATCACTTTTAAAAAGGAAACGAAAATGGTTTTGAGTATATTTTGATTAAGTGGTGTGACACGTGGCGGTGGTACTGCGGATCCTGCTAGTGTGTGAGCCGGTATGTAACCAACTGTGGATTTCGCTCGAGTAGTGGGCCTGCTGGGGCGTCACACGGCGTGTACGTGTTGACGGTGAGCATGATGGGCAGTGGTACCGCGGATCCTACCAGTGTGTGGGCCGGTGCAACACCAGTCGCGGATTTCGCTCGAGTAGTGGGCCGGCTGGGCTATCGCGAAACGTGTGTGTGGCAACTGTGGCCTCGTTGCTGAGGAGGCTGGGACGTGGCCAACGTGTCAGGGTGTAGTGTGGCGCAAGGTACACCCTCACCTTGATGTGGTTGCTGTGTGGTGATGTGTGTGTGTAGCTTGTGGGCCTCATTGCTGGGGAGTCCGGGACAGTGGCGACGTGTCAGGGTGTAGGGTGGCACTTGGTTCCTCCTTACCCTTGTGCAGCTACACTACGCATCACAGATGTGACACCATGAGTGTGAGTGTAGAGACTGCATGTGATAGGATTGCATTGTCGGCTTTTATTTTCATATCGCATTACTTACTGAGTGTTACACTTATGTTTTGTGTTCTATGGTGTAGGTGCTAACGAGATTGCTGATGAGCTCGAGAGCCTAGTCATGAGGCATAGGTTGGTTGGCGGCGTGCGACCGGGGCACCGGATGGTGGATTTTTTTAGGGCGACCCGACCCGTGGGGATGGTAGGTGGTGGGTTGATTCTTTTGCGGGTATTTTCTTTTGCCGTGTTGATGTACAGCTGATGAGATGAGTTGTATAGGCATCAGTCGTATAGGTGTTTATGGAGTGCGTATGATTTTGGCGACGTACGCGTATACTTTACATGTAGGTGCTTGGAAATGCTCTGTATTGTGGATTTTCTTCATTTGTAGTTGATGGATTTGTTGTTTTTAAATTTCGATTTGGTTATGTAGTTTTCTCTGCATGGTTGATGGATAGATATTTATAGTTTTCTGGTGAACTGTGTGCAGGGTTTTAATTTTTGGGATAGCCAGTTTTTAGGCGTTACTCTGCCGAAATTTCGGGAGAGGGGTTGGAAGTCGAAATGATATGAAATAGGTTGAGATGTGTACAGTGAGTGCTAGAGAAGTGTAGATGAGCGTGGGAGTGCGGCGTGATCGCAGGTGCGCGCAGCCCACGGCCTTGCGGGTGCTCACGGGTCGTGTGGCGCCGGGTGAGGGTGTGCGTGCGGACGTGCTGTACGGAGGCAGGGTTCATGGGGCACACGGCGCTGTGAGCGTGCATGTGACGCGATGATGTTGAGTTGGCGCGCGCGCGGGCCATCGAAGTAGGGACGTGAGTGTGCGGCACCGAATTTGTGTAGTTCGAGGGGTATGTTGGACTCCTTACTAGGATTTTGAGTCTTGTCGTTTTATTTTAAAAATATTTTAAATTGTTTTCTCTTCCGCTGCGTATTCCTTTTTATATTGAGGATTTCGTGTTCCATATTCGGGACACGGGTTGTTTTCGAATCGAGTCTAAAATTTTTCATATTCACAAATGTTCTTTTGAAGATGATTTGAAAACAAAAGTGGTATTAAATTGAGTGAGTTGTGTCAAGTTTTAGTCTGTCGTAGTGTGTGAACGAACTGTAGTGCACCGGGAACGTTTGGGTTCTCGGGGTGTTACAGGTTCGTTCAGGCCATTTCCTATTTTTACAACTTATTGATTACAGTTACCGTCATCAATGGATGAAGTCCACAACGTCTTTCATGTATCCATGTTACGTAAGTGCATACGTGACCCAACTCAGATTGTGGAACCGGTGAATATTGAAGTTCAACCAATGTTGACATATCAAGAGAAGTCGATGCGAATTCTCAAGTCAGCTGTAAAAGTGCTACACAACAACATGTTTCCTTTAACGACCCGAAAACCTACTCGTTTCCGGTTCGTCCTCTGCTGTAATACCATTTCTGTAACGCCCCAAAAAACCCTCACAGTTTTCGGTTTGCTCTACTCTAATAATACTCTGTAGTGCTCTGAAGTCGTCCCCAGACCCGGGTCGCTAACCATACTCTTACACATACACTCGGGTAAAAATTCGTGTAAAAATTTAAGATTTTGTTTATCGACTTAAAACGACATCTTTGAAAACGTTTAAAATTCTCGCAGTGCAAGACTTTGATTAAAATCAATTTAAATAAAATTTCAAGTATTTAAAACATTAAAAAGAATTTTTGGTCGACCCTTGTGAGCACCAGTCGACACTTCATTTGCCTCTGTTTTCATTGATCGACCCTCGCGGTCGACACCTCTCTACTCATCACGTGACCGGTCGACACTTGTGAACACAGCTCAACACTCCAATCGTCTTTGTCTACCCCAGTCGTAACTTGCGGTTGACACCCCTGCCATTTTTACACCATCGGTTAACACCTACAGACATAGGTCGACACTCAGTTTGGCTTTGCCTTTGCAAGTCGGTCGTCACTTGCCAAGTTTGGTTGACCACTAAACCTATCGGTCAACACTTCCTTTCCAGAATTTGCATAAAAACCTTAAATTTTTCAAAAATAACTGAGTTTCGACTAAATGTTTAAAACTAGCAACCTACCCTTCTCAATCAACTTTCAAAATCATCTTTGTACATCAAGACGACTACTAAAATTTGAAATCCATCTATTCATCAAAACGACTCAAAAGATTCGTCACAACTCAAAAATCTTACACAAGCCCACCCTAGTCAAAACGCCCTAACAACCGGCCAGATCGTCCCACGAGCGCACTCCTCCAACTGTCTCCTAGTCCTGGGCTCGCTCTGAGTACTCATCAGCTATCGCTTCGTCACCTAAATCACAGAACTTATCTATTAGCCTAATGGTAAGTAAGTAATGCACATTAAAATTTAAATACTAAAAACAAACATATCCTAATATATATAGTTTCTACAGTTTCGTCTCTACTTTCCTTTGCGTCTCTTTCTTACATCTTTTTTATCTTCTTACCACTGGATTTTTCTTTATGTGCTCGATTAAGGTGACACACCTCGCGGTACACTCCACGGGACAAGGCCAACCTCGATCTAGTAAAGTGACACACCTCGTGGTCCACCTCTCGGGACAAGGCCACCACGTAAAGCGGGGGAAGAAGTGATACACCTCGCGGTCCATCTCACGGGACAATACCACTCAACCTCCCCTTCATTATCTTCTTACGTACACTTTCATTTCGTTCATCAAGTCATATCCTACTGTTTCATCTCGTAAAAACATAAAAATTCATTTTCGTTTCGTTTTCATACTTTAAAACTATGGTGCATAATCAATAAAGCATAACATAAAATAAACGTGAATGCAACCTACCGAACTGTAATGTAGGCCCGAAGGTAAAAACAACTACTACACTACTTACCTGGCGTTATTAGCAACTCGTTTGTATATAGCTCGCTAACTGGAGAACTTATAAAACCACACATTTATCAGTTATACTTTTCTTCTAATTCATAAAACTTTAAAGGGAATCACAATTTTTACAACTAATCTAACTAAACCCAAAATCTAACTCTATTTCTGACTTTCCTTCGAAAATTCATAACTATCACAATTATTATCCAATTTTGACAATACGAATTGCTACAGTTTCCATATGACGTCTATTTCCTAACGATCTCATCAAATTCCTAATCCAACATCTACAGCTTGGTCGAATGTGGGCAAATGGAAACCGTTCCGTAACCTAAGTATTCGGTTATACAAACGCTGAATATTCTCCACAAAAACCCATAATCTACTACTACTTATAGCTTAAACATCAATACATGAACAAAAAATCGACTTTAACTTCTAAATCTTGTATCTCCCTCCTAGGGTTCACTAAAACTACCCAATACCTTCTCTAACTTCGCTATTACCGCTCAAAACTACTAAAGAAGTAACTATATACTAATAACTAACTAAAACTTACCGTAAATATGAAGATTGATGGAGAATCAAAGAGATCGTTGGCTGAAAGGAGGAATCGCCGAGGGAGTCTTCGCACAGATTAGGGGGGGGGGGTGTTTGTAATACCCGGAAAATTTTAGTTAATTCCATTTTTTTGAAATTTCGTATTGGTCAACGGCAAGGTTGAGTCGGAATCGAGGCCGAAAAGTTTGTAACGTTAGGTAAAAGATTATTTCAGGAATAATGGCGAAAGTGAAATTTTAAGATTTTTTCCGAACACTGACCGTATAGTAGATTTATCGAAAGTGGTTATGATGGAGGGCGAAATGCTAATTAGAATTATTTATATTAAATAATAAAAAAAAAGAGAAGATAAAATTGGGGAGGAATGGATCTTTTCCCCCCTGTTCTTCTTCTTCTCCCGCGCGAGGGCTGGGCTTTCCCTTTCAGCAGCCAGCGATCGATCGTTTCCTCCTCTGATTCTTCAAAATTTTGATAAGTTTTACTTAGTTCTTGGTAGATAGTTAGTGTTTTAGTTGTTTCGAACGGTAAAGTGGGGTTAGAGAGAGTTATGCGTGAAAACCTAGGAGGGAGTTGTGAGAGATTGAGGTTAGAGTTTGATTCTACCGGTACATTGGTGGTTAAGTTAGGAGTAGACTAGATTTTGGGATTTTAGGACGAAGGTTGAAGGTGGGGATAGCCGAAATACTCGAAGTGTGGAACGGTTTTTGTTCGGCCACATTCGGCCAAGTTGTGGAGGTTCAATTGGGAAATGGATGAAACCGTTAGAAACTAGATGTTACGGGAAACCCATAGCATTTCGAATCGTCCAAATCAGACAAGTATTGGCGGAGTTACGAAATTTTGAAGGTTAGTCGGAGTGTTAGTTAGAATTTTGGTTTAGGCTGAGTGGGGATTTAGTGGTTGATTCCTTTAAAGTTTTATGGAGTTAATGGAAGGCAGAGCTAATAAATGTACGGTTTTATAGGTTTTCCAGTTAGCGTACGAGATTTGGACTACGAGTGCTAAGGACGCCAGGTAAGTAGTGTAGTAGGAGTTTTGTCCTCGGGCCTACATCACAGTACAGTAGGTTGCATTACACGTTTATATTATGTTATGCTTTATTGATTGTGCATCATGGTTTTAATTTACGATACGAAACGAAAATGAATTTCCATGTTTTTACGAAGTGAAACGGTAGGATGAGATGAAACGAATGAAACGAGAAGATACGTAAGAAGATAATAAAGGTGCCGTTGAGTGGTCTTGTCCAGTGAGGTGGACCGCGAGGTGTATCACTTTTCCTCCACTTTACGTGGTGACCTTGTCCAGTGAGGTGGACCGCAAGGTGTGTTACTTTACTAGATCGAGTTGGCCTTGTCTAGTGAGGTGGACCGTGAGGTGTGTCATCTCGATCTAGCATGTAAAGAAGAATCTAGTAGTAAGAAGATAAAGAAGATGTAAGAAAGAGACGAAAACGAAAGTAGAGACGAAACTGTAGAAACTGCATTTGCTAGGATGTGAATGTTTTCCGCGTTTAAATTTATATGCATTGCTTACTTAGCCTTAGGCTAATAGTTGAGTTCTGTGATGTAGTTGATGATGCAGCAGCTAGTGAGTATCCTGAGCATGCCTAGGACTAGGAGGCAGTTGGAGGAGAATGCTCGTGGGACGACGGGGCCAGCAGTTGAGGCGTTGTGACTATGGCGGGTGTAAGTATGGGTAGTGAGGTATTTTGAGTCGTACATAGTCATTTTGATGTAAAAGTGATATTAGAATTTGGGTTGAATAATATGGCGTGCGTAACAGGTTTGTAAATTGAGTCGAGAAGTGGATTTATGGTTTTTAAACGTTTAGTCAAAATTCATGTTGTTTTGTTGAATTTTGTTAAAGTTTCTTGGTGCAAAGTGTCGACCGAAGTCTGTAGGTGTCGACCGGTCAGTGTAAAATAGAGGGTGAGTGTCGACCGCGAGACTCGACCTGCGCAGGGCAGAGTCGAAGTAGGTGTCGACCCCTGGTTACAAGTGTCGACCGGTCTGTGTAAAATTGGTAGTGGTGTGACCGCGAGGGTCGACCTGCACGGACAGAGAGAATCAAGGTGTCGACCTGCGACAGCGGGTGTCGACCCCTCTCTAAAATGACGGTAGGGGTGTCGACCGGTGCAAATACCCGAGAGAAAGGTAGTGTCGACTGGTGTTTGTCAGTGTCGACTGATGGAAAACCAGAGACCATTCAAGTGTCGACCGGCTCTTGCAGGTGTCGATCGGTTCCTTGATTTCTATACTATAAAAAAAAATATAAATATAAAGCTTCCCAATTTCTAGGAATTATTTAGTAGAGGATATGAGGGATATTGAGGAGTAGTAGTTGGTAGTGAACCGGGAATCACGGAGGATTTTCAGGGCGTTACAGGGTTGGGGGGCAGGTTTCACGAACCTTCTCCCCCTTTCTGGTTTTATTTATTTTTTTTATAAATAATAATAATAATAATAATAATAACCTAATTATTAAATCGTCATCAATCTATAACTGTTTAATTAAACTGTTATTCGGTTCTTTCCCATTAGCTTCAAAATAATCTTTTACCTAACCAAATAAATTTTTCACCCTTAATTCCGACTATAATTCTGCCATTTACCATAACGTAAACCTGAAAATTATTTAACTTGAAATTCTGGGCATTACAATTTCCTTAGTGAAGGTCTTATGGGGGAATCATAACACCGTGGGAGCGACAGCAGGATATGATAGACAAATATCCAGAACTATTCATGTAAGCAAATTTTGGGGACAAAATTTTGTTTAACAATGGTGGAATGTAACACCTAAAAATTTATTGTACATGTCATTTTAAACACAGGATAACTAAAGGGGAAATTTAAATTAATAGAATTAGAGTTTAATGAAATTGAATTAAGTGGATTTGAAGGCAAGGATGTTAAGCTTCAAGTTGATGGATAGGCACAGTTGAAGGAACGAGCTTATGGGGTGGTGCGTTTGTGGTAGTCAAGCAATATTTTGACCTGTCGGTGAAATTTCTAACTTTTGATATAGTTTTAAATGATTTTTGGATATGGATGTATAGTTAGGTTTTATGTCTTGAAACTACTGGGACTGTTTGAGACTTATTTTATTTAGTTAGAAAATATTTTGATGATGAGTTTTCACGTATGTTTTTAAAGACTTCTGCTAAGCGTTTTAATTCATTTTTATAAACAATGTATGGTTTGAAATGTAGGTAAAAGATGTTATATTTGAAGAATTTCAAATGAAGTTTATAGGTTATAAAAAAAGGAATGAACTCATGAAGATTTTTAATGAAATATTATTAGGTGTTAAAAGTAGAAGAAAAGGAGAAGAGGAAGAGGGTGCAACGCCCCTCCCTCTGCCCAGGCTAGTGACTCGCCCCTCACAGAGGCGATTGAACAGTGCAATCGCAAGCACTGTTCACATGAACAGTACCAGACACTGTTCATGTGACTAGTGCAGTTCAAAAATTTTTTTTTTTAAGTTTTCTCAATTTTGTTTTAACTATTCTTTTCCAAACATACTTTAAGAATATTTTCTATTTATTTCGAGAGAGGTTAAAAGTCAATTGTATGTTTTAATGAAAACAAAACGTTTTACGTGAAAGTTAAATGTCAAGTTTTATGATGACGTACGGGTCGTTACAGAGTAGCTCAAGTGGTACCAGCTACTCTTATCCTTGTTACTTAAATTTGCCAGGTCTAGGGTTCGAGTAGTTGGGAAGGCAAAAACTTATTCGACAGGGGGAGAAGGTCATAAGCACATTCTGCGAATCCTCGAGGGTGGAGTTAGGATGGTGGTTTGCAAATCCTCAAAGGTGGGGCCAAACCACATGATTTGTGGATTCTCGAGGGTGGGGCCGGATCGTTGTAGTTGTCACCAGCGGCTTCAATGATTTGTGGAAGATGAACTTCGGCTTTTCTTCATTCAGAAAAAAAATCCACTGGTGATAGCCCATAAGAGTGGTATAAATACCATAAGATTAAGTTTTACAACCTAAGGAGAAGACTAATGCAAAAAGGACTAAAATAAATAGGGAGAAAATAAGGTGTTCATCCAAATGAGAAAACCATTCCCTTTTTAGTCTGTTCTTGCCATGTAGCTTTCTCCTCCTCACTCAATGGTCCTCACCATCAAATATTGAAGCTTAATGTGTTCAACAAGGATTCAAAATAAAGCTGTAAACACAAGCTAAATCAAAGTGCCAACATCTTCTCAAAAAGAGAATTAAACTCGAATTGGTTCTGGGCTCGAAAAAGTCTCTCTTAATTAGACTATTTGACCAAAAACGACGTCCAAATTTCACGATTCAACTCATTCTAGAAAATTGAGATTTCAGCTACAATCTTTATGAAACTCATTTTTCCAAAACTGTAACACTCAGAATTTCCGTTAAAATGATTTTTGGATTTACGTATTGATAAACGGTAAAGTTTTGGTCGGAATCGAGGGAGGGAAGTTTATACCATTAAGTAAAAGATTATTTTGAAGTTAATGAACAAGAAAAACTTATAAAAGTCCCACCGAAAACGAACTGAATGACCATATGATTAATAGATTAAAGGGTGAGGGCGATATAATAATTAAGATTATTATTATTATTATTATAAAAAATAAAAAAATATATAAAACCTCTTCCCCTCCCCCCCTCTTCTGCGTTCTCTCTTCCAGCGACGTCCAGCAGCTGACAATTCTTCTTTGTTCTCCTTCAATCTTCAAATTTAAGGTAAAATTTTAGTAGATAGTTAGCCATTTATCCGTTTTGAGCATTAAAAGTGAAGTTAGGGAGAGTTATTGGGTAGTTTAGTAACTATAAAAGGAGGATACAAAATTTCAAGGATATAGTCAATTTTTACACGTTCAAAGGTATTTAGGTTTGAAGAAAGTTTAGGTTATAAGTTTTTATGGAAAAATTGGACGTTTGAATAGCCCAGAAACTCAGATTACACAACGGTTTCTCTTCGGTCAAATTTGGCTAAGCTGTGGATACTAGATTAGGAAATGACTTAGACCGTTAGAAATTATACGTCCTAGGGAGTTCGTAGCACTTTGAATCGTAAAAATTGGACGAGTATTCGATGAGTTATGAATTTTCGAATGTGGTCAAAAATTGAGTCACATTTCGTGTTTAGTTAGGAGTTCGGAATACGAGTTTATGATTTCCATGTTAGAGTCACATTTCGTGTTTAGTCGACCGATTAGTGTAAAAATAATAAAAGTGTCGACCACGTGGTGGTGCAAACAGAGAGGATTAGGGTGTCGACTTGTGAAATCAAGTGTCAACCTGTTAGTGAGGTGGGCATAGAGGTATCGACCGTAGGGTCTGACCGGAGAGAACAGAGAAGATTAATGTGTCGACTGGTTTAATTAGGTGTCGACTGGTACAAACAGAGGCAAATGAGGTGCTGACCTGCGTATATAGGTGTCGACCCCTGTGTGCAGGACGAGTCGAATGTCAACCAAAGGTTTTAGTGGTCGACCGAAACTAACTGTTAATGTTTTAAAGCTCGAAATTTTATTTAAACTGATTTTTGTTAAAGTCTTCCGCTTCAATGTTTTATGACATTTTCAAATGTGTCGTCTTAAGTTGGGTGAATAAAGTTTAAATTTTATAAGAATTTATTCGATTTGATGAGTAAGAATATGGTTAGCGACCCAGGTCCGAAGACGAATTCGGGGCACTACAGTGTTGGTATCAGAGCGGAGAGCGAACAAAAAAACAGTGAGTTTTCAGGGTCGTTACAGTGTTGGTATCAAAGCGGAGAGCGAACCGAAAACTAGTGAGTTTTCAAGGTCGTTATAGTGTTGGTATCATAGTCATTTGGTAGAACCGTTCAAATGATTACCTAATAGTGCCGATCGCCGTATGACGTGCTTCGACAACTGTAAGTATTTATGTTTAGCTTTAGTTATTATATGCTTATGAGAGTAATTAACAATTGTCCAGAAAATTAGTCAAAATGTCAAGACGAACAAGACGCTTGAGAACGCTGAAAGAGACCCCTGATTCAAGCAATGAGGATGATTTGATGACGATCAGATAATTGACTGAGATGGTGAACCGGCAGTCTCAGCAGCTAGGAATTTTATTGAGTCGAGAAGTTCAAGGAAGTGTTGGTTCTAGCTCTAGTCATGACCATTCAGGAGATAGATTTTGGAGGTTGAGACCACCGACATTTAAGAGGTAATCATCGAATCCAACGGCTACAGAGGAGTGGGTCCGTACCATTGAAAGTATGTTTAAATATGCGAAGGTAGAAAAGGAAGATAAGATTTCACTGGCCACGTTTCATTTAGCAAACGATGCCCGATTTTGGTGAGAGGTCGTGGAGACCACCATCTATGTACAACATATGACGTGGAAAAAGTTCAAAGACGCATTTTATGAGAAGTATTTCAACTGCAGTGTTCAGGCAGCTAAAAGAATGGAGTTCCTACAGTTGCAGATTGGGACAATAACTGAGTATAACTGGCAGTTCAAGTACTTATCCTGATTTGCCAGCAATTTGATAAGCAAGAATGAAGATAAAGTGTTTCTGTTTGTACAGGGGTTAAGGCCAGAGATATATAAGGGAGTAAAGATAGACGAAACTCAGGAAGTGCCGTATTCGAGAATCATGGCTAAGGCACTAGAGGTGTATGAAGCTGAAATGAAGTGCGTTAAGCAGAGGGGAGCTTCCAAAAGATTTTTCAAGGAGATTAATACGCAACAAAGTAGAGGTGCCTCGCAGCAGCAACAATAGAGAGGCACAAAGAGGCTCAGCAAGAGTTTGAGTAGCCAACAAAGTAGTAAAAGGCCTCAAGGGTCGGTGCTGTACCCCCAGTGCCCTAAGTGTTTGAGGTACCACCCGAGTGAATGCAGATTGAACCCAGAAAAATGCTACAATTGTAATGAAGCCGGACACTTAGCTAGAGATTGCCCGAATCCCACAGTTACCCAATGTTTCAACTATAACGAGGTGGGCCATGTCAGTAGAGATTGCCTAGCTTTGAAGAAAGAGCTGACACACACAACACCGAGGATATTCACCATGATCAAGTCGGGTGATGATGACCAGCTAGTCGTAGCATCAGGTACTATATTGATAAATTCTATACTTGCTTATATCTTGATTGACTTTGGTGTGACGCACTCATTTATTGCAACTGCATTCGCGGTCAAGTTAGACATATGGCCTGTAGCGACGGACTGTAGCTATGAAGTGATGTTGTCTTCTGGTGGACGTATGCACTTTAATCAAGTCGTATGGGATAGTGTAGTGTCCGTGGGAAGTAAGAATCTGTTAGCCGATCTTATTGTTATAGACATAACCGGATACGATGTGATTCTGGGAATGGATTGGCTGTTCAAGCACTACGCTACGATTGATTGCAGAATAGTAATAATGAGATTTCAACTCCCAGGTAGTGAAGAGCACACTTTTCAGGCCGTTAAAAATGCCAGGAGGATATCCGTGATGGAGCCTATCGGTGCTCGTCAAATTCTAACGGGTGAGTTTTTTGGTTTTCTCGCTAGTATTGTTGATATTCAAATTTCCAGGGAATCAAAGCCTCAAGATGTTTTAATTGTTCAAGACTTCCCAGAAGCTTTTCTAGATAACTTACTCGGTTTGCCTCCGGATCGAGAGATAAAGTTTACTATAGATGTATACCCAGGAGTTGAGCCGGTGTCGAAGAATCTATATAGATTAGTACCAATAGAACTGAAAGAGTTAAAGAAGCAATTAGAGGAGTTGTTGGAAAAAAGGATTTATACGCCATAGCTTTTCACCGTGGGGCGCACCAAACCTTTTTGTCAAAAAGAAAGATTGATCGTTACAGATGTGGATCGATTACCGGGAGTTGAATAAGTTGACTGTTAAGAACAAGTACCCTCTGCCAAAGATAGACGACATGCTCGACCAACTACAGGGGGCACGAGTCTTTTCTAAGATCAACCTGAGATCGGGCTATTATCAGCTGAAGGTGTAATAACCAGAAAATTTTGAATTTTAATTTTTAATTTCTGAAATTTTAATTTATCTCGGTCGGGGTTTTGAGAAATGCTGCAACGGGAAATTTAAATTATAAAACTTGGAGCCTACTTTTGTGATGGTTTTTCAGAATTTAAAGTCGGGAGGTCGAGAAATTTACGAAATTACGGACGATTAAAACACGTGAGGGCGTTTAGGTAAATTGTTATTTGTTTAAAAAAAAAATAAAAAAATAAAAAAAAAAGATTAAAATACCCGAATGGCTTCGGGAAGAAGCCGTTCGACTGTTTCCACAGTGCACCCAAGTGTCGAGAGAAGACGACTGCGAGCTAGGGCGATCCTGTGCAGGAGTTGGAGCTGCGACGGCCGACGAGCGCGAGTGTGACGTGTGAGTTGCGAGCAGGGGCTGCTATTTCGACGAAAAAGAGCCGTTCGGTTCCAGCAGCTTGATTTCCCGAAGTGAAAGCCGAGTGTTTCGGCCGACGACCGCGAGGGCTGGTTTCTGGCCAATTCTGCCGCCAACGGTTTGGGCGCCTTACTGGAGTCCTTCTTCTCCCGTTCTGTGCAGAACGAACATCGCTCGGTAAGTCCCTCTCTTCTTTCCTCTACTGTCCTGTCTGATTTGGCCGAGAGTGAGGTTCGGTCTCCCTCCAGTTTCGGTGAATTTGGCCGAAATATTGAGAGGGGGGGGGGGGGACCGAAGGTGTTCCCCTGTCAATTTCCCCCCTTGTTTTGGCCGAGCTTGGTGCTCGGCCTCCTTTCTATTCCGGCAAACCTGACCGGAACGTATAAGTGAAATGTGACTAGCTGAGTATAGGAGTTGTGAAATTTGAAATTTGAAATCAAGAATCGGATGTTTTTATTTTGGGACAGCTTCTGTTTTTGGCTGTTTCGGCCTACGTTTGGCTGATCATTTTAAATTCTATTTTTGTGGGATGAAATAGGTTATTAAAGAGATGTATGGCCGCTGGAATCGTTCGATTCTGACATCCGACGCAAAAGTTATGCGCGTCGGAAGTTTATGCCGGAATTTAGTCCAAATCAAATTAGCGAGCGTTTTTCATGAAAATTCGACGTGTGAGAGTAGCATAGCCAGTTTTGATGCACATAACTAATTGGGAGTGAGTTTTGGTTGAAGAGAAGTGAAAATGTGAAATTTTAATAAAGGTGGCAGATTTGGTTTTTAGCGTTCTTCACCTGTCTGCGGCTTATCGTTTTAAAATCCATCTTGATATGTTAAAGTAGGCCTCTAAGGGGACGCTTAGCCACTTGAATCGTTCGATTCCGTTAATGGACGCAAAAGTTATGCGCGTTTGAACTTTAAGCTGGTTTTCGGCCTGATCAAACCAATGACCCGTTTCAGTTGAAATTTCATGAGTATAGTTAAGGAAGGTTATTTTTAGCTATTTGGTGAATTTTGAGATAAATACTGACGAGAGGTTGGTTGTGTTTTAGGTTGAAACACTGTTTGGCGAAGCTGTGCATCGAGCGAGCTTAGGACGCCAGGTAAGTAGTGCATGCATGTGTTTTGCCCAAGTGGGCCTACACTGTAGAACTTTAGGGTTTATGTGATTGATTGTGGTGTGCGTGCGTATTGTTTGACATGCATCATATTTTTAAAAAACGGGAACGAAAATGATTTTTAGCATGTTTTGATGTATAAGGTGAGACGTGTGGTGGTGGTACCGCGGATCCTGCTAGTGTGCGGGCCGGTGCTTCACCAGTCGCGGATCCTACTCGAGGGGTGGGCCGGCTGAGCCGTCATGCGGCGTGAATGCGTTGACGGTGAGGATATGGGCAGTGGTACCGTGGATCCTACTAGAGCGTGGGCCGGTGCAACATCAGTCGCAGATCATACTCGAAGGGTGGGCCAGTTGGGCTGTCGCGAAACGTGTGTGTGTGGCAACTGTGGCCCCGTGCTGGGGAGGCTGGGACGGGGGCGACGTGTCAGGGTGTAGAGTGGAGCGAGGTACACCCTTACCCTGATGTGGTTGTCGTGTGGTGATGCGTGTGTGTAGCTTGTGGGTCTTGTTGCTGGGGAGTCAGGGACAGTGGCGACGTGTCAGGGTGTAGGGTGGCGTGAGGTTCCTCCTTACCCTGGTGCGGCTGCACTACGCGTCACAGATGTGACAATATGAGTGTGAGTGTAGAGACTGCATGTGATAGGATTTCATTGTCGGCTTTTACCTTCATATCGCATTACTTACTGTGCTGGAGTAGGTGCTGACGATACTGCTGGTGAGCCTCGAGTGCCTAGTGCAGAGGCCTAGGATGGTTGGCGGCGTGCGACCGTAGCACCGGATGGCGGATTTTCGTTAGGGCGACCCGACCCGTGGAGTTGGTAGGTTGTGGCATGGTTGGTTTTGGAGGTTCTCTTCTTTTGTGATGATTATGTACAGTCGATGAGATGAGGTGTATATGTGTCAGTGTATAGGTATATGGAGTGCGTGTGATTTTGGTGACGTACGCAGATATTTTTCATGTTAGAGTATGATATTACTCTATACTGGGGACTTTCTTCGTTTGTATTTGATGGATTTTCATTGTCTTCATACTCTGATTTGATTATGGTGATTTCTCTGGATGATGGATAGATAAACACTGTTAGTTTGGTGAGCTGTGTGCAGGGTTTTTAAATTTTAGGATAGTCAGTCTTTAGCCGTTACTCTGCCAAAATTGTGGGAGAGAGGTAGGGAGTCGAGGGAATATGGAATGGGTTGAGATGTGAGTAGTGAATCCTAAAGAAGGGTAGATGAGCGTGGGAGTGCGGCGTGATCGCAGGTGCGCGGGGCACACGACCCTCCGGGTGCTCACGGGTCGTGCGGCGCCGAGTGAGGGCGTGCGTGCGGACATGCTGTACAGTGGCAGGGTGCGTGGGGCACGCGGCGCTGTGAGCGTGCGCGAGACATAGTGTGTGTAGTGTGTAGTTGTACTGTAATGCACCGGGAACGCAGGGTTTTTCCCGGGGTGTTACAGAAGGTTAGGTCAGAAGATATTCTGAAGACTGCTTTTATGACGAGATACGAACATTACGAGTTCCTGGTGATGTCCTTCGGGTTGACGAATGCTCCAGGTGCCTTCATGGAACTAATGAACAGGGTATTCCATGATTATCTCGATAAATTTGTCATAGTGTTTATCGATAATATATTAGTGTATTCTCGCAATCAGGAGGAGCATAGAGAGCACTTAAGGCTGGTATTGGAGTCTTTAAAACAACGTCAACTTTATGCAAAGTTTTCTAAATGCGAGTTCTTGCTGGATAGTATTCATTTTCTTGGTCATGTCGTCTAGAGTGATGGCGTGTCTGTCGATCCAGCACAGATCCAAACAGTTAAAGAATGACCACAACCAAAGAGTGTTACTGAAATGCGGAGTTTCCTCGGGTTAGCAGGTTATTATAGGAGGTTCATTGAAGGATTTTCAAAGATTGCAACACCTCTGATCTGTTTGACAAGATTGACCACTGCTCCGATATTGACGTTTCCTACTGAGGACGAAAAATTTAGCATTTACTGCGATGCTTCCAAGATAGGCCTTGGGTGCGTATTGATGCAGGAAGGGAAGGTGATAGCCTATGTCTCTAGGCAGATAAAAGCCTATGAGCAGAATTATCCGACACATGACCTGAAGTTAGCCGCAGTAGTCTTCGCGCTAAAGATTTGGAGGCATTATCTGTATTGACAGCCATGTGAGATATATTCAGATCACAAAAGTCTGAAGTATATTTTCACTCAGAAGAAGTTGAACATGAGGCAACGACGGTGGTTAGAGTTTGTGAAGAACTATGACTTCGAGATTAAATACCACCCCAGCAAGGCAAACACGTATTGGCCGATGTATTAAGTAGAGTGGCAGCATCCACTTCAGCTATGACTCCAAGTATGCCATTAGCTTTGGAAGCAGAATTTTAGAAATTTAACTTGGAAGTGGTGTCAAATGTGTCAGCCATGTTATCAGCCATGTCCTTACAACCCATTATTCTGGAGAGGATTAAGCAAGCCCAAATGGATGACGCTGAATGTAGTGAAATTAAATCAAGCATGGTTTCTAATGATCGGTTGGAGTTCAGCTATTCGACGATGAGATTCTTAAGTTTCGAAATAAGTGATTCGTTCCAAGTAATGAAGAACTGCAAAGGGAGATATTGGTAGAAGCCCACTCTTCTAAGTTTTCTGTGCATCCAGGAAGCACCAAGATAGATGTACAGGGATCTTAAACAACATTACTGGTGGCCCAATATGAAGAGGATAGTGGTAAAGTACGTCGAGACATGTTTGATTTGCCAGCACATTAAGGCTGAACATCATAGACCTGCAGGAAAGTTACAGTCGTTGCCTATTCTTGAGTGGAAATGAGAGCAGATATCCATGGACTTTGTTGTCGGATTACATCAGACGACAAAGGGTTATGATGGTATATGGGTGATTGTGGATCGATTAACCAAGTGAGCCCATTTTTTGCCAGTAAAGATGTAGCGTCTCATAGCACTATTCTAAAAAAAAACTCCGAACTGTATATTCAGGAGATCGTACGGTTGCACGGAGTTCCGACTTCAATTATATCAGACAGAGACCCAAGGTTTACATCTAAATTTGGAAGAGTTTGCACAAGGTTATGGGTACGCAGCTTAATTTTAGTACAACATTTCATCCTCAGACAGGTGGACAATCTGAGAGGACTATTCAGACGTTGGAGGATATGCTTTGAGCTTACGTATTAGAGTTTCAGGGTTCGTGGAGCAAATATTTACCTTTGGTAGAGTTTTCTTATAATAAAAATTTTCAAGCTACAATAGGTATAGCTCCTTACGAGGCTATTTATGGGAGAAAGTGCAGATCTCTATTGTATTAGGACGAAGTCGAAGAGGCACAATTGATGGGTACAGATATTCTACAACAAACATTAGAAAGAATTGCTTTTATTCGGCAACGGATCTTGGCAACTCAAAGCCAACAGAGTAGCTATGCAAATAGGAGAAGAAGGGAACTGGAATTCAATGAAAATGATAAAGTGTTCCTTAAGATCTCGCCATTCAAATGAGTTGTAAGATTCAAAGAGAGAGGCAAGCTGAATCTTAGATATATTGGATCATTCCTTATTACTAAAAGAATAAGGAAGACAGTTTACCAGTTGCAGCTACCGGGCTCGATGGATGGAATCCACAATATATTCCAAGTTTCTATACTAAATAAATGTATGCGGGATCCTTCTCATGTTGTGGAGCAGTAGAATATAGAAATTCAGCCGACATTGACCAATGAGGAGAGACCAGTGGAGATTTTAGATTATACAGTGAAGGTTTTACGCAATAAAGAGATTCCACTGGTGAAAGTTTTATGGCGTAACCACAACGTATAGTAAGCAACCTGAGAGCGGCAGCAAGACATGATGAGCTGATATCCAGAGTTGCTCAGGTAACAAATTTTGAGGACAAAATGTTATTTCAATAGGGTGAAATGTAACAACCAAAATTTCCATTAAAATGATTTTTGGATTTACGTATTAGTAAACGGCAGAGTTTTGGCCAAAATCAAGGGCAGAAGTTTATACTATTAAGTAAAAGATTATTTTTAAGCTAATGGGAAAGAAAAATTTATAAAAATCCAACCGAAAACGGACCGAATAATCGTATGGTTAAAAAATTAAAGG
>CM039531.1:6842242-6897974 GCA_022433055.1 Begonia peltatifolia | reverse complement strand
CGTTCTCCCTTCCAGTGACACCCAGCAGCCGGCGATTCTTCTTCATTTTCTGTCAATTTTCAAATTTAAGGTAAGTTTTTAATAGTTAGTTAGTTCCTTAGCCATTTTTGGCGTTAAAAGTGAAGTTATAGAGAGTTTTTGGGTAGTTTAATAAACCCTACAAGGGAGCTACGAATTTTCGAGGATATAGTTAATTTTTACGCGTTAAAAGATGTTTGAGTTTGAAGAAAGTTTATGTTATAAGTTTTTATGGAAGAATTTGACATTTGAATAGCCGAGAAACTCAGATTACAGAATGGTATCTCTTCGGCCAAATTTTACTAAGCTATAGATGTTGGATTAGGAAATGAGTTAGACTGTTAGAAACTAGACGTCTTAGGGAGTTCATAACACTTTGAATCGTCAAAATCGGACGAGTATTGGATGAGTTATGAATTTCTGAATGTGGTTGGAAATTGAGTTGGATTTCGATTTTGTTGGGAGTTCGGTTTAGTACAAGTTTATGATTTCCGTGTTAGAGTTTCATGAGTTGGACAAAGTTAGAATTAACAACGTGTGATTTTTATAGGTTCTCTAGTTTCCAGTTAGCATACGAATTACGAACGAGTTGCTAAGGATGCCATGTAAGTGGTGTACATAGGTGTTTTTACCTTCAAACTTACATCACAGTTTGTTAGGTCGTATGCTTGTTTATTTTGTGTTTTAGTTGATTGTGCATCATGGTTTTAAAGTACGAGAACGAAACGAAAGTGAATTTCTATGCTTTTACGAAATAAAACAGTAGGTTGTGATACGTGATGAATGAAATGAAAATGTAACACCTGAAATTTTCCGCTAATTAATTTTCAAATTTACATAATTGTAATCAGCGGAGTTTTGATCGGAATTAAGAGCGGAGAATTTATACAATTAAGTAAAAGATTATTTTAAGACTAATGCAGAAGAGAAGATTTTAAGAATTCAACCGGAATCGAATCAAATAACATATTTATTAAACGATCAGAGATTGATGGTGGTTTAGTAATTATGTTATTATTATTATTATTATTAAAAAACAAAGCAAAAGAACATAAACATCATCGGTTGTTTTTCTTCCCCACTGAGGTTTTCTCCTTTCTTCAGCACATTTTCCTTCCTTCAAGCATCGATCTTCTCATATTCTCTTCATTTCTTCGAATCTAAGGTATGCTTCAGTTAGTTTTCGAGTAGATAATTTAGCGACAAAAATGAAATTAGTGAGGATATTAGATAGTTTGGTGGAAACCTAGTAGGGAGATCCAAGAATTTGAAGTTAGAGTTGATTTTTATCCGTACGTTGGTGTTTAAGCTAGAAATAAAAGTAGATCACGGGATTTTACGGGAAAGATTGAGCGTTTGGATAGCCCAATGCTCAAATTGTGGAATGGTTTCCGTTCACCCATATCTGGCCAAGCTATAGGTGTTGGATTAGGAATTTGATTATGTCGGACGAGTATTGGATAAGTTACGCAATTTCAAATTTGGTCAAAAATTGTGTAGGATTTTGGATTTAATTGGATTAGTTGTTATAGTAATGTTTTCCCTTATAATTTTATGAGTTGGACAGAGAAGAATTAATGAGTGTGTGGTTTTATAGGTTTTTCAGTTAGCGAGCCGTATACGCAGTACGAAGATGCCAAGTAAGGAGTGTAGTAGGTGTTTTGCCTTCTGGCATACATTACAGTTCGTTAGGATGAATGCACATTTATTTTATGTTATGTTTTAGTCGATTATGCATTCATGGTTTTAAAGTACGTGAACGAAACAAAAATGAATTTTCATGTTATTACGAAATGAAACAGTAGGATGTGACGTGATGAATGAAATGGGAAGATACGTAAGAAGATAATGAAGGTGGGGTTGAGTTGTTTTGTACCGTGAGGTGGACTGCAAGATGTATCACTTCTTCCCCCGCTTTACGTGGTGGCCTTGTCCCAAAATGTGGACCGTAAGGTGTGTCACTTTACTAAATCGGGGTTGGCTTTGTCCCGAGAGGTGGATCGTGAGATGTGTCACCTTGATCTAGCACGTAAAGAAGAACACGGTAGTAAGAAGATAAAGAAGATGGATGAAATAGATGAAAACGAAAGTAGAGACAAAACTGTAGAAATTGCATATATTAGGATGTGTTTGTTTACGGCATTATGTTTTTATGCATTACTAGTAGGCGGTTGGAGGAGTGCGCTCGTGTACGGTTCGGCCGGCTGTTAGGGCGTTTTGACCAGGGCGGGGGTATGTGATGGAGTTTAGTTGATTTAGTTTAGTCGAATTTGTTTTTGAATGGTTTTGAGTCGATTAGAGTCATGTGGATGTACAAAAATGTTTCATGTTAGTAGTCGTTTTTCTATCAAAATATGATTTTGAGTTGATGGAAAAGTGTACTTTTTATTGTTTGAGTCGAATTTCGGTATTTTCTTTGAAGAATTAAGGTTTTAGGCAAGATTTTAGTGAACGAAGGGTCGACTTATAGGCTGAGTGGTCGACCAAGCCTAGCAAATGTCGATCAGTCTTCAGAAGGTGTCGACCGTTTAGTGAGCAAATACGTACAGAGTGTCGACCTGCACGTAAAAGGGTCGACCAAACTCTGTACATGTCGACTGCACGAATCAACTTACGCGGATAGAGAGAAACGTAGTGTCGACCGATGCATGTAATTATCGACCGGTATTATAAAATTGTACAGGAGTGTCGATCTCAAGGATCGACCGACGCGGACAGAGAGAAACGTAGTGTCGACCAGTGCACGCAAGTGTTGACCGGCAGTGTAAAATGGACGTGAGTGTCGACCTCAGGGATCGATCGACGCGGACATAGAGAAACGTAGTGTCAGCCTGTGCACGCAAGTGTTGACTGGTAGTGAAAAATTAATGGAAGTGTCGACTCGTGTTAAAAATGATTTTTTCTTTTTTTTATGTTTTAGAATGAAACTTTATTTAAGCTGACTTTTTTTTTATCAAAGTCTTCCGCTGCAATGGTTTTAAACGTTTTCAAAAAGGTCGTTTTAAGTCGAGCAACGAAAGTTTTAAATTTTTACTCGAATTTTTCAAGTGTGTTTGTGGGCGTAGTAGCAGTGAGCGTACCAGGAACCGTGAGGGTTTTTGGTTTGCCACAGTTGTAGTAGCAGACCTAAATGGTCAAACCGTTCAAATGATTACCCAACAGCGCCGATCGCCACACGACGTGCTTCAACAACTGTAAGTGTTTAAGTTTAGTGTTATTCAGTAAATGTTTATGAGAGTAATTAACCTTTGTCTAGAAAATTAGTGAAGATGTATAGGCGACCAGAACGTCCGAGGGTATCGAGAGAGACAACTGACTCGAATAGCAAGGATGACTCGATGATGATCTGACAATTGACGGAGTTGGTGAACAGACAGTCTTATCAATTAGGAATTTTGCTGAATTGAGAGGTTCAAGGAAGTGCTTGTTCTAACTCTAGCCATGATCAGTGAAGTGACCGATTTTAGAGGTTACGACCACCGACATTTGAGGGGCAATCAGTAGACCCAATGTAATAACCCAGAAATTTCAAATTTTAATTCTTAATTTCTGGAATTTTTAGTTTAATCTCGGTCGGAGTTTTGAGAAATATTTCAACGGGATATTTAAATTATAAGATCCGGAGCCTATTTTTGCGATGGTTTTCAGAATTTGAAGTCGGGAGGTCGAGAAATTAATGAAATTACGGAAGATTAAAACATGTGAGGGCAGTTTTGTAATTTGTAATTTATTTAAATTTAAAAAAAAAAACAACAAACAACAACCGAATGGCTTCAATTTTGAAGCCATTCGGCTGTTTAACGACGAGAAGAGGAGCGAGGGCAAATGACCGAGAGGGAGAGCAGGAACCGGGAGTTGGCGTTGACGATCAGCTGCCGTGAGTGGGAAGCCGGCGCGCAGGGTACTCCGGCGAACTGTGGTCAGTTGGCGACTGAATTTTCTGGGCCGAAAATTTGACCAAGAAACAGGTAACCTTCCCCTATTTATCTTCGGTTTTGCGACCGATTATGGTCGGCATGCTCTAAGCCAGACTCCCGAGGTCCGAGCGTGTAACCAGGGAGTCTGGAAGGGGGCCTCAACCGTGTTAAATGGTTGGCTTGGCCGAGTGCTCGGGTTTTGTTGACTGTGGGGTTCGGGTCGAGAGGAAAATCCCAAAAAGTTTTGTTGACTGTGGGGTTCGGGTCGAGTCTGAAATCACAGGTTTTGCTCTGTTTATGCTTAGTTGGTTGGAATGTGGATGTTTAGTGAAGAGACTTGTAGAAATCGGGTGGATGACGGAAATTTGTTTATTTTGTGTAAAAAACAGATTCGGTTTTTAACTATTTTGGCCTAGTTTCGGCTAATCGTTTTAAATTCTATTTTTGTGGGATAAATTAGGCTGTTAGAGAGACGTATGGCCGCTGGAATCGTTTGATTCCGATATCCGACGTAAAAGTTATGCGCGTCGGAAGTTTATGCCGGATTTTGGTTTAAGTCAAATTAGTGACCGTTTTTCGTGGAAATTTGACGTGTGAGAGTAGCATAGCCATTTTGATGCATATAAGTAGTTGGGAGTGAGTTTTGGTTGAAGAGAAGTGAAAATGTGAAATTTTAATAAAGGTGGCAGATTCAGTTTTTGGCGTTCTTCGCCTGTTTGTGGCTTACCGTTTTAAAATCCGTCTTAGTATGTTAAACTAGGTTCCTAAGGGGGCATTTAGCCACTTGAATCGTTCGATTCCGTTGACGGACACAAAAGTTATGCACGTCCGAACTTTGGGCTGGTTTTCGGTCAAACCAAACCAATGGACCGTTTTAGTTGGAATTTCATGAGTGTAGTTAGAGAAGGTTATTTTTAGCTAATTGGTGAATGTTGAGATAAATACTGATGAGAAATTGGTTGTGTTTTAGGTTGAGGCTTTCTTTTGGCGAAGCTGTGCATCGAGCGAGCTTAGGACGCCATGTAAGTAGTGCATGCGTGTGTTTTGTCCAAATGGGCCTACACTGTAGAACTTTAGGGTTTATGTGATTGATTAGGGTGTGCGTGCATATTGTTTGACATGTATCATATTTTTAAAAATGAGAACGAAAATGATTTTTAGCATGTTTTGATGTATGAGGTGAGACGTGTGGCGGTGGTACCGCGGATCCCGCTAGTGTGTGGGCCGGTGCTTCACTAGTCGCGGATCCTACTCGAGGGGTGGGCCGACTGGGCCGTCATGCGGCGTGAATGTGTTGACGGTGAGGATATGGGTAGTGGTACCGCGGATCCGACTAGTGTGTGGGCCCGTGCAAGACCAGTCGCGGATCCTACTCGAGGGGTGGGCCGGCTGGGCTGTCGCGAAACGTGTGTGTATGGCAACTGTGGCCCCGTGCTGGGGAGGCTGGGACGGGGGCGACGTGTCAGGGTGTAGAGTGGCACGAGGTACACCCTTACCCTGATGTGGTTGCCGTGTTGTGATGCGTGTATGTAGCTTGTGGGCCTCGTTGCTGGGGAGTCCGAGACGGTGGTGACGTGTCAGGGTGTAGGGTGGCGTGAGGTTCCTCCTTACCCTGGTACGACTGCACTATGCGTCACAGATGTGACAACTTGAGTGTGAGTGTAGAGACTGCATGTGATAGGATTGCATCGTCGGCTTTTACTTTCATATTGCATTACTTACTGAGCGTTAGGTTTACGTTGTGTGTTGTGTGGTGTAGGTGCTGACGATACTGCTGGTGAGCCTCGAGGGCCTAGTCCAGAGGCGTAGGATGGTTGGCGGCGTGCGACCGCGTCACCGGATGGCGGATTTTTGTTAGGGCGACCCGACCCGTGGAGATGCTAGGTGGTGGCTTAGTTGGTTTGCGGGTTTTTTCCTTCTTTTGTGGTGATTACATACAATGGACGAGATGTGTTGTTGTATATGCGTCAGCGTATAGGTGTATATGGAGTGCGTGTGATTTTGGCGACATACGCATATATTTTACATGTTAGAGTATAGTATTGCTCTATATTGTGAACTTTCTTCATTTGTATTTGACGGATTTTCGTTGTCTTCTTACTCTGATTTGGTTATGATGATTTCTCTGGATGATGGATAGGTAAATATTGTTGGATTATGGTGAATTGTGTGCAGGGTTTAAATTTTGGGATAGTCAGTTTTTAGCCGTTACTCTGCCAAAATTTTGGGAGAGAGGTTGGGAGTCGAGAGGGTATGGAATGTGTTGAGATGTGAACAGGGAATGCTAGAGAAGTTTAGATGAGCGTGGAAGTGCGGCGTGATCGCAGGTGCACGGGGCACGCGACCCTGCTGGTACTCACGATTCGTGCGATGCTGGGTGAGGGCGTGCGCGTTGACGTGCTGTACAGCGGCAGGGTGCGTGGGGCACGCGGCGCTGTGAGCGTGTTCGTGACACGGTGACGTTGAGTTGGCACGTTTTGCACCGCGAGGGTGCGCACGGGGTTTCGAAGTGGGACATGAGTGCGCGGTACCGGGTTTTATAGTTCGAGAAGTGAGTTGGATTCTTTTCTAGGATTTCAAGTCGTATCGTTTTATCTTGAACTATTTTAAATGGTCTTCTTTTCTCGCTGCGTAGTTTTTATATTGAGGACTTCGTGTACCCTCTTCGGGACTCGAGTTGTTTTCGAATTGAGTCAAAAATTTTTCATACTCACAATATGCTCTTTTGAAAATGATTTGAAAAAAAAAAAAGGGTATTAAATTGAGTGAATTGTGTTAAGTGTTAGTGTGTGTGTAGTGTGTAGTTGCACTGTAGCGCACTGGAAACGCGGGGTTTCTCGGGGTGTTACACAATAGCTGAAGAGCAGTGGGTCCATAGCATGAAGAGTATGTTTAAATATGCGAAGGTAGACGAGGAGGACAAGGTCTCGCTAGCTACATTTCAACTAGAGAGAAATGCCAGGTTTTGGTGGGAGTCTGAGGAGACCATCATCAATGCAACACTCGACATGGAAGAAGTTTAAAGATGCCTTATATGACAAGTATTTCAACAGTACGGTGCAGGCAGCTAAGAAGATGGAGTTCCTACAGTTGAAGCAGACCGGATCGGTGACCGATTATAACCAGTAGTTTGAGTCCTTGTCCCGGTTTATCAGCAATTTGGTGAGCCGGAATGAGGATAAGGTGTTTTAGTTTGTACAAGGATTAAAGCCAGAGATCTATAAAGGAGTAAAAATAGCAGGAACTTAAGAGATGTCATATTCAAAAGTGGTGGCAAATGCGCTACAGGTGGAGGAAGCAGAACGGAAATGTGTTAGGCAGCGAAAGTCTTCCAGGAGATCTTTCAAGGAGGTTGCCCTACAACAGTGTCTCCCAACAGCATCAACAGAAAGGCACTAAGAGATTGAGCAAAGTTTCAAGCAACAGGGCAGTAGCAAAAGGCCTCTGGGGCCGGTGCAGTACCCCCAGTGCCCTAAGTGCTTGAGATATTACCTAGGCAAATGCAGACTAAACTTGATAAATTGCTATAACTGCAACGAAGCTGGACACTTGGCTAGAGATTGCCTGAAGCCCAAGGTGACTCGATGTTTCAATTGTAACAAGGTGGGCCACGTCAGCAGAGATTGCCCAGCTCCGAAGAAGGGTATTACGCGCACAACATCGAGAGTGTTTGCCATGATCGAGTCGGGCGATAAAGACTAGCCAGCTGTAGAGTCAAGTACCATATTGATAAATTCTGTACCTCCGTATACTTTGATTGACTCTGTTGTAACACACTCTTTCATTGCCCGCGTTTGCGGTCAGATTAGACGTATGGCCGGTATCAATGGACTGTTGTTACGAAGTGATTTTGCCTTCTGGTAGGCGTATGTATTCTAATCAAGTTGTACGAAATGGTGTAGTGTCGGTGGGAAGCAAAAATTTATTAGTCGATCTCATTATTATGGGATTAATTAGATATGATGTGATATTGAGAATGGATTGGTTGTTTAAGTACTACGCCACAATGGACTGCAGGACGGGAACAGTGAGTTTTCAACCCACAGATGGTGAGAAGCACACCTTTAAGGCCACAAGAATGCCCAGAAGATATTTGTCATGGCGCCTGTCAGTGCTCGCTAAGTTTTGATTGGTGAGTCTTTTTGTTTTCTCGCCAGTATTATAGATATGCAAATTCCCACGGATTCAAGGCTGATGTTTTGATTGTTCAAGACTTCCTTGAAGTTTTTCTAGATGATTTACCCGGTTTGCCTCTATATTAGGAAATAGAGTTTGCTATAGATGTGTATCGAGGAGTTGAGCCGTGTCGAAAAATGCTTATAGATTGGCATCAATGGAGCTGAAAAAGTTAAAAAAGCAATTAGAAGAGTTGGTGGAGAAATGATTTATACGCCCTAGCTTTTTGCCGTGGGGCGCACCGATCCTTTTTGTCAAGAAGAAGGATGGGTCATTACGAATGTGCATCGACTACAGAGAGTTGACTAAGCTAACAGTTAAGAACAAATACCCTTTGCCAAGGATAGACAATCTATTTGATCAACTCTAAAGCCATACACAATTTCAAATGGTGAGTAAGAAGTAGTAGAATGAACACTTCTATTGTAAGTGAACTCAACATCTGGGAAGCAATTTTTTCATTGTTTTAAATTATTAGAAATTATTGCTCTCAACAAAGTAGATAAACTTATTAAAAACCCATTAACCACCTTTTTAAAACTATTATCAGTGTAACACCCCGAGAAACCCAGCGTTCCCGGTGCGCTATAGTACATCTACACACTACACACACTAACACTTGACATAACTCACTTAATTTAACACCCCTTTCGTTTTCAAATCATTTTCAAAAGAACATTTGTGAATATGAAAAATTTTCGACTCGATTCGAAAACAACTCGCGTCCCAAAAAGGGTACATGACGTCCTCAACCTAAAGACTACGCAGCGGGAAAAAAAAACCATTTAAAACAATTCAAGATAAAACAGTAAGACTTGAAATCCTAGAGAAGAATCTAACGCACTCTTCGAACTACACATCCCGGTACTGCGCACTCACGTCCCCACTTCGACACCCCGCGCGCACCCTCGCAGTGCCGCACGTGCCAACTCAACGTCACTGTGTCTCGCGCACGGTCACAGGGTCACGTGCCCCACGCACCCTGCCGCTATACAGCACGTCCGCGCGCACGCCTTCACCTGGCGCCGCACGACCCGTGAGCACCCGCAGGGCCGCGTGCCCCGCGCACCTGCGATCATGCCGCACTCTCACGCTCATCCACACTTCTCAAGTACTCACTGTACACATCCCAACCTATTTCATATCCTCTCGACTCTCAATCTCTCTCCCAAAATTTTGGCAGAGTAACGCCTAAAAACTAGCTATCCCAAAATTTAAACCTGTATACAGTTCACCAAAAACTAACAGTATTATCTATCAACCATCCAAAGAAATCTCCATAACAAAATCAGAGCTTAAAGACAACTAAAATCCATAAAATACAAATGAAGAAAGTTACAGTATAGACCAATATCATACTCTAACATATAAAAATACGTACGCGTCCCCAAAACACTACAACCACTCTATACAATCCTGTACAACCGACGTCTATACGAACTCCTCTATTTGCATAAATACGCGACACAAAATAACAACCCAACGAATCTCACCATCACCTACCACAACCATGGGTCGGGTCGCCTTAACAAAATCCGCCATTCGGTGCTTGGTCGCACGCCGCCAACCATCCAATGCCTTAGGACTAAGCTCTCGAGGCTCACCAGCAAAGTCGTCAGCACCTACACCATAGAACATACATCATAAGCCTAACGCTCAGTAAGTAGTACAATATGAAAGTAAAAGCTGTCAATGCAATCCTATCACATGCAGTCTCTACACTCACACTCATGTTGTTTCATCTGCGACGCGTAGTGTAGCCGCACCAGGGTAAGGCAGAACCTAACGCCACCCTGCACCCTGACACGTTGGCACTGTCTCGGACACCCCAACAACGAGGCCCACAAGCTACACACATGCATCACCACACAGCACCCACATTAGGGTGAGGGTGTACCTCACGCCAAACTACACCCTGACACATCACCCCCGTTCCAACCTCCCCAGTACGGGACCACAGCTGCCACACACATGTTTCGTGACAGCCCAGCCGGCCTACCCCTCGAGTGGGATCCGCGACTGGTGTTGCACCGGCCCACACACTAGTAGGATCCACGGTACCACTGCCCATCATCCTCACCGTCAACACATACAAGCTGCGTTACGGCCCAGCCGGCCTACTCCTCAAGCGGAATCGGCGGTTGGTTACGTACCGACCCACACAATAGCAGGATCTGCCACCGCCACACGTCTCACAACTTACTCAAAATATGCTCAAAACCATTTTCGTTCCTGTTTTAAAAAAAATTGATGGATGTCACACAATACGCACGCACACCACAATCAATTACATAAATCCTAAAGTTCTACGGTGTAGGCCCACTTGGGCAAAACACATGCATGCACTACTTACCTGGTGTCCCAAGCTCACTCGATGCACAGATTCACCAAAAATGCCTCAACCTAAAATACAAACAATCACTCATCAATCTCGCTTCAACATTCATCAATAGCTAAAAATAATATCTCTTAACTAAACCCATGAAATTTCAACTAAGACGGGTCGCTAATTCAGTTTGGCCGAAAACTTGTCTAAACTTCGGACGCCCATAACTTTTGCGTCCGTCAACGGAATCGAACGATTCAAGTGGCTAAACGTCCCCTTAGGAACCTAGTCTAACATACTAAGATGGATTTTAAAATGGTAAACCACATCTAGGTGGAAAAACCCAGAAACCGAATCTGCCCCTTCTTATTAAATTTCAACTTTTTATTTTCCGCAACCAAAACTCACTCAAAATGAGTTTTATGCATCAAAGACGGCCATGCTTGTAATAACCCAGAAATTTCAAATTTTAATTTTTTATTTATGAAATTTTTAGTTTAATCTCGGTCGGAGTTTTGAGAAATATTTCAACGGAAAAATTTGAATTATAAGACTCGGAGCCTACTTTTGCGATGGTTTTCAGAATTTAAAGTCGGAAGGTCGATAAATTCACGAATTTAGGGGCGATTAAAACACGTGTGGGCATTTTAGTAATTTTTATTATTTAAATTATGTTTTATAAAAAAAAAAAAAGGATATGAAATCGCCCGAATGGCTTCGGGAAGAAGCCATTTGACCGATTTCTCCAGAGCACTCGAGTGCCGAGAGGAGGCGATCATGTGCGGAGCGGCGATCGTGTGCGGAGCTGCGATCGACGGTCGACGAGCGTGGGTGCGAGGAGCGAGTTGCGAGATGGTGCTGCTGTCCCGACGAGCCGAAGCCGTTCGGTTTCAGCAGCTTGAGCTCCCGAGAGAGCTGAGAGAGAGACGCGAGAGAGGGGAGGAAAATCCTCGAGCTTCGATTCTTCGGCCAACGCGAGTGAGCGTGGGGGAGACCGCTAGGACTGAGGGTTCGGTTGTGCATTGCCCTCCCTTCGACCGAGCGCACAGCAACGCAACGGTAAGTCCTTTCCTTTTTACTGCCCATCTCGTTATTTTTGGTTTGGCCGAGCTTAGTGCTCGGCCTACTTTCGGCATTGATGGAATTTGGCCGCAAGTTGTAGTGTAGCGCGAGAGTGATGCCGCGAGTTTAAGGAAACCAAAGGTGAGCTCTGTCGATTTCCCGTTTTGGCCGAGCTTACTGCTCGGCCGACTTGCATTTGCGGTGAGCTGGGCCGAGAGATATGGACAAAATAGGGCTAGTTGTGTGTGGAAGTTCGTAAATTGAAGTTTGAAATCAAAAATCAACCATTGTTTCGTGCAGGGGCAGTTCGGTTTTTAGCCATTTTTGCCTTGCTTTGATTGATCGTTTCCAATTCTGTTTTTGTGGGATAAAACAGGTTATTAAAGAGACGTACGCCCGCTGGAATCGTTTGATTCTGGTATCCGACGCAAAAGTTATAAGCGTCGGACGTTTATGCCGGATTTTGGTCCAAGTCAAATTAGTTAGCGTTTTTCGTGGAATTTTGACGTGTGATAGTGGCATGTCTGTTTTTTGGTGCGTAATGCTGAATTGAGTGAGTTTTGGTTGAAGAAAAACAAAGGTTTAGATTTTATAAAAATGGCAGATTCGGTTTTTGGCATTTTTCGCCTATCTGCAGCTTATCGTTTTAAAATCCGTCTTAGTATGTTAAACTAAGTTCCTAAGGGGACGTTTAGCCACTTGAATCGTTTGATTCCATCGCCGAACGCAAAAGTTATGCGCGTCCAAACTGTGGGCTGGTTTTCGGCCAAACCAAACCCATGGACCGTTTTAGTTGAAATTCCATGAGTGTAGTTAAGGAAGGTGATTTTTAGCTATTTGGTGGATTTTGAAATAAATATTGATGAATGGTTGTTTGTGTTTTAGGTTGAGACATTTTTGGCGAAGCTGTGCATTAAGCGAGCGTAGGACGCCAGGTAAGTAGTGCATGCATGTGTTTTGCCCAAGTGGGCCTACACTGTAGAACTGTAGGGTTTATGTGATTGATTGTGGTGTGCGTGTGTATTGTTTGACATGCATCATATTTTTTTAAAAAACGTGAACGAAAATGATTTTTAGCATGTTTTGATGTATGAGGTGAGACGAGTGGCGGTGGCACCGCGGATCCCGCTAGTGTGCGGGCCGGTGCTTCACCAGTCGTGGATTCCACTCGAGGGATGGGCCGGCTGGGCCGTCATGCGGCGTGAATGTGTTGACGCTGAGTATATGGGCAGTGGTACCGCGGATCCTACTCGAGGGGTGTAACACCAGTCGCAGATCCTACTCAAGGGGTGGGCCGGCTGGGCTGTCGCAAAACGTGTGTGTGTGGCAACTGTGTCCCCGTGCTGGGGACGCTGGGACGGGGGCGACGTGTCAGGGTCTAGAGTGGCGCGAGGTACACCCTTACCCTGATGTGGTTGCCCTGTGGTGTTGCGTGTGTGTAGCTTGTGGGTCTCGTTGCTGGGGAGTCCGGGACGGTGGCGACGTGTCAGGGTGTAGGGTGGCATGAGGTACCTCCTTACCCTGGTGCGGCTGCACTACGCGTCACAGATGTGACAACATGAGTGTGAGTGTAGAGACTGCATGTGATAGGATTGCATTGTCGGCTTTTACTTTCATATCGCATTACTTACTGAGCGTTAGAGTTATGTTGTGTGTTCTGTGGTGTAGGTGCTGACGATACTGCTGGTGAGGCTCGAGTGCCTAGTCGAGAGGCGTAGGATGGTTGGCGGCGTGCGACCGCAGCACCGGATGACGGATTTTTGTTAGGACGAGCTGACCCGTGGAGTTGGTAGGTTGTGGCATTGTTGGTTTTGGAGGTTTTCTTTCTTTTGTGATGATTATGTACAGTCGATGAGATGAGGTGTATATGTGTCAGTGTATAGGTATATGGAGTGCGTGTGATTTTGGTGACGTACGCAGATATTTTACATGTTAGAGTATAGTATTACTTTATATTGTGAACTTTCTTCAGTTGTATTTGGTGGTTTTCCGTTGTCTTCATACTCTGATTTGGTTATGGCGATTTCTCTAGATGATGGATAGATAGATACTGTTAGTTTTGGTGAACTGTGTGCAGGGTTTTAAATTTTTGGGATAGCCAGTTTTTAAGCGTTACTCTCCCGAAATTTCAGGAGAGGGGTTGGGAGTCGAGAAGATATGAAATAGGTCAAGGTGTATACTGTGAATGCTAGAGAAGTGTAGATGAGCGTGGAAGTGCGGCGTGATCACAGGTGCGCGGGGAACGCGGCCTTGCAGGTATTCACGAGTCGTTCGACGCCAGGTGAGGGCGTGCGCACGGACGTGCTGTACAGCGGCAGGGTGCGTGGGCCACGCGGCGTTGTGAGCGTGCGCGAGAAACAGTGACGTTGAGTTGGCATATGCGGCACCGTGAGGGTGCGCGCGAGGTGTCGAAGTGGGGACGTGAGTGCGCGGGACCGGGATGTGTAGTTCGAGGAGTGCGTTGGATTCTTCTCTAAGATTTCAAGTCTTACCATTTTATCTTGAATTGTTTTAAATGGTTTTCTTTTCCTGCTGCGTAGTTTTTATGTTGAGGAATTCGTGTACCCTCTTCGGGACGCGAGTTGTTTTCGAATCGAGTCGAAAATTTTTCATACTCACAAATGTTCTTTTGAAAATGATTTGAAAACAAAAGAGGTATCAAATTGAGTGAGTTATATCAAGTGTTAGTGTGTGTAGTGTGTAGATGTACTGTAGCGCACCGGGAACGCAGGGTTTCTCGGGCTGTTACAATGCTACTATCATATGTCACAATTCTACGAAAAACGCTCACTAATTTGACTCGGATAAAAGTCCGACATAAACTTCCGACGCGCATAACCTTTGCGTCGGATATCAGAATAGAACGATTCCAGCAGCCATACGTTCCTCTAACCACCTATTTTAACCCACGAAAACAAAATTTAAAACAATTAACCATAGCCTTGTCAAAGTCCCCAAAAACAGAACTGTTTTTACACAAAAAAAAATTCGAAATCTCAACTTCGGTCCAATTTCGCCAATTCTTCACCGAATATCAACATTTCTATTCACCAATGCATACATTAACAAATTTTTGTGGTTCCTAATTAGAAAACAGCAAGGGCAGTACAAAAATTCTCACGGTTCTCTTCCCAAAACTGTGCATTTCTCTACCGGCTCATTGAACCATGAAATTCACCTCTATTCCTCCTAAATTTTAGCACAAAATTGCTGAAACTTAGAAGCAAAAACAACTCCACGCTCTGCCATCAAAGCAGGACAAGACCGAAAGAGAAAACTCCTTGTTTCTCATTCGGTTATGTCGCGGGAAGGGCCAAGCCATACACACACACTAGGTTCTAAAACACCCCACAAAAAGAGGAGTTTTAACCGTCAGAAATTCAAGAATGATTGAGCTTCCAAATTCGGTCGACAGAAATTGAAATAGGGGAGAACTCACCTGTGTTTCCAGCTCGGGAAAACCCACTCACGCTGAGTTTCTACCTCGCTGGAACCGTCTAGCGCGTCACGTCTCTCCTCTGGTGGTCAATCGCCGGCAATTCGCCTCCTCCCCGATCACTCTCTCGCTTGCGTCTCTCTCGGGTGCTGTCGAGTAACAGCAGCCGAATGGCTTCCTCCCGAAGCCATTCAGCTATCATATATATATATATATATATATTTTTTTAATTAATTAAATTACCAAAATGCCCTCACGTGTTTTTATTGTTCGTAACTTTGTTAAATTCTCGTCCTTCCGACTTTAAAATTTCAAAAACCATCACTAGAATTGGATCCCGAGCTCTATTACTTAATTTACCCGTTAAAATATTTTTCAAAACTCCAACCAAGATTAAGTTAAAAATTTCAAAAATTAAATTTAAAAATTTGAAATTTTTTCGGGTTATTATAACACTTTTGAAAACGTTTAAATAAAACATCGCAGTGTAAAACTTCGATTTAAAATCAATTTAAATAAAATTTGAGTTTTCAAACACTAAAGGCATTTTCGGTTGACACCCATGAACGCCGGTCAGCACTTTGTTTGTCTCTGTTTTTAGCGGTCGACATTATCGGTCGACACCTCTCTACTTCTCACGCTAACCGGTTGACACTTATGAACTACAGTCGACACCACGTTTCTCTCTATACGTGTCGGTCGATACTTGAGGTCGACACTCATGTCCATTTTACATTACTGGTCGACACTTGCGTGCACTGGTCGACACTACGTTTTTCTCTGTCAGCGTCGGTCGATCATTGAGGTCGACACTCACGTCCAATTTTATACTACCTGTTGACACTACGTTTCTCTCTTCCCGTGTAGGTCGACCCAAGCGGTCGACATCTACGGAGTTTGGTTGACCTCTTTACATACAGGTCGACACTTCGCACTCATTTTTACACTGAGCGGTCGACACTTTTGGACATAGGTTGACACTTCATAAAATCTGTTTTCAAAACCTTAATTTCTACATAGAAATCACCGAAACTCGACAAACGATAAAATAACACAACTTAGACTATTCCATCAATTCAAAATCATCATTTACATAAAAACGACTACTAAAGTTTGAAATCCAGTTACACTTCAAACTAACTCAAAAATAAATTCGACTAAACTAAAAAAAAAACTAAACTCCCTCACATACCCTCACCCTGGTCAAAACGCCCCAACAGTCGGCCCAACCATCCACGAGCATACTCCTCCAACCGCCTACTAGTCATGGGCACGCTCTAAGTACTCACCAGGTACAGCGTCGTCACCTACATCACAGAAGTCATCTATTAGCGTAATGCTAAGTAAGTAATGCATAAAAACATAACACTGTAACAAACACATCCTAACACATGCAGTTTCTATAGTTTCATCTATACTTTCGTTTTCGTCTCTTTCCTACAACTTCTTTATCTTCTTACTACTGGGTTCTTCTTTACGTGCTAGATCGAGGTGACACACCTCGCGGTCCTCCTCTCGCGATAATGCCAACTCCAATCTAGTAAAGTGACACAGCTCACGGTGCACCTCTCGGGACAAGGCTAACACGTAAAGCGGGGGAATAGTGATACACCTCGCGGTGCACCTCTAGGGACAAGACCACTCAACCTCACCTTTATTATCTTCTTACGTATCTTTTCATTTCGTTTGTCTCATCTCATCCTACTGTTTCATTCCATAAAAACATGTAAATTCATTTTTATTTTGTTCCCGTATTTTAAAACCATGATGCATAATCACTAAAGCATAACATAAAGTAAACGTGCATGCATCCTAACGAACTATGATGTAGGCCCGAAGGCAAAACACCTACACTAATTACTTGGCATTCTAGCAATTCGTACTCCGTATACGGCTTGCTAACTAGAGAAGCTATAAAACACACACCCATTAATTCTTCTGCATCCAACTCATAAAACTCTAAGGGGAAACAACACTATAATTTAACTAAACCCAAAAATCTAACTCTAGTTCTAACTACCCTTTGGAAATTCATAACTATCACAATATTCGTTCTATTTGGACGATTCGAAATGCTACAGACTTCTGAAGACGTCTAATTTCTGATGGTATAATCAAATTCTAATTCAACATCTACAGCTTGGCCGAATGTGGGCGAATGGAAATTGTTCCACAAATCAATCATTCGGCTATCTAACTGCTCAATCTTTCCCATAAAATCTCGTAATTTACTTCTACTTCTACTTCTAGCTTAAACACCAACATACGGATATAAATCAACTCTAACTTCAATTTCCCATAGCTCCATCCTAGGTTTTCACCAAAACTACCCATACTCTCACTAACTTCATTTTTAACAATCAAAACAACTAAAACACTAACGATCTACTAAAAACTAACTAAAACTTAACGTGGATTGAAGATTGACGATTGACGAAGAAAAAAGGTTGATCGTCGTCGCTAGAGAGGAAGAAGTTACTGAAGAAGAAGGGAAAATCTTGGTGGGGAAGAAAAACACCCAATGGTGTTTATGTTCTATTGTTTTGTTTTTAATAATAATAATAATAATAACCTAATTACGAAACCGCCCTCAACCTGTAATCGTTTAATAAATCTTTCATTCGGTTCGATTCCGGTTAGATTCTTAAAATTTTTATTCTACGTTAGTACCAAAATAATCTTTTACTTAATGGTATAAATTCTCCGCTATCGATTCTGACCAAAACTCTGCCGATCACAATTACGTAAATCTAAAAATTAGTTTTTAGCAGAAAATTCTGTGTGTTACATTCCACTCTACTTAAAAAAATTTTTGTCCTCAAAATTTGTTACCTGAACAACTTTGGATATCGGCTAATCATGTCTTGCAGCCACTTCCAGGTTGCTTCTTCCGCGTTATAGTAATACCTTCACTAGTGGAATCTCCTTGTGCGTAAAATCTTCACTGCACTGTAACACCCCGAGAAACCCCGCGTTCCCGGTGAGCTACAGTACATCTACACACTACACACACACTAACACTTAACACAATTCACTCAATTAATACCCCTTTCCTTTTATTTTTTTTTTCAAATCATTTTCGAAAGAGCATATTGTGAGTATGAAAAATTTTCGACTCGATTCGAAAACAACTCGAGTCTCGAAGAGGGTACACGAAGTCCTCAATATAAAAACTACGGAGCGAGAAAAGAAGACCATTTAAAACAGTACAGGATAAAACAGTAAGACTTGAAATCCTAGAAAAGAATCCAACTCACTCCTTGAACTACAAAGCCCGGTACCGCGCACTCACGTCCTGACTTCGAAACCCCGTGCGCACCCTCGCGGTGCTGCACGTGCCAACTCAACGTCACCGTGTCACGCACACGCTCACAGCGCCGCGTGCCCCACGCACCCTGCAGCTGTACAGCACGTCCGCGCGCACGCTCTCACCCTGCGTCGCACGACCCGTGAGTACCCGCAGGGTCGCGTGCCCCACGCACCTGCGATCACGCCGCACTTCCACGCTCATCTACACTTCTCTAGCATTCCCTGTTCACATCTCAACACATTCCATACCCTCTCGACTCCCAACCTCTCTCCCGAAATTTCGGCAGAGTAACGGCTAAAAACTAACTATCCCAAAATTTAAACCCTGCACACAATTCAGCATAATCCAACAATATTTACCTATCCATCATCCAGAGAAATCATCATAACCAAATCAGAGTAAGAAGACAACGAAAATCCGTCAAATACAAATGAAGAAAGTTGACAATATAGAGCAATACTATACTCTAACATGTAAAATATATGCGTACGTCGCCAAAATCACACGCACTCTATATACACCTATATGCTAACGCATATACAACAACACATCTCATCCACTGTACGTAATCACCACAAAAGAAGGAAAAACTTGCAAACCAACCAGGCCACCACCTACTATCTCCACGTGTTGGGTCGCCCTAACAAAAGTCTGCCATCCGGTGCCGCGGTCGCACGCCGTCAACCATCCTACGCCTCTAGACTAGGCACTCGAGGCTCACCAGCAGTATCGTCAGCACCTTCACCACAGAACACACAACGTAAGCCTAACGCTCAGTAAGTAATGCGATATGAAAGTAAAAGCCGACGATGCAATCCTATCACATGCAGTCTCTACACTCACACTCATGTTGTCACATCTGTGATGCGTAGTGCAGCCGCACCAGGGTAAGGAGGAACCTCATGCCACCCTACACCCTGACACGTCGCCACCGTCCCGTACTCCCCAGCAACGAGGCCCACAAGCTACACACACGCATCACCACACGACAACCACATCAGGGTAAGGGTGTACCTCGCGCCACTCTACACCCAAACACGTCGCCCCCGTCCCTGCCACCCCAGTACGGGGCCACAGTTGCCATACACACGTTTCGCGACAGCTCAGCCGGCCCACCCCTAGAGTAGGATCCGCGACTGGTGTTGCACCAGCCCACACACTAGTAGGATCTGCGGTACCACTGCCCATATACTCAGCGTCAATATATTCACGCCACATGACGGCCCAGCCGGCCTACCCCTCGAGTAGGATCCGCGACTAGTGAAGCACCGGCCCACACACTAGCGGGATCCGCGGTACCACTGCCACACGTCTCACTTCATACATCAAGACATGCTAAAAATCATTGTCGTTCACGTTTTTAAAAATATGATGAATGTCAAACAATACGCACGCACACCACAATCAATCACATAAACCCTAAAGTTCTACAGTGTAGGCCCACTTGGGCAAAACACACGCATGCACTACTTACCTGGCGTTCTAAGCTCGCTCGATGCACAGTTTCGCCAAAAGAAAGCCTCAACTTAAAACACAACCAAACCCTTATCAGTACCTATCTCAAAATTCGCCAAATAGCTAAAAATAACCTTCCTTAACTACACTCATGAAATTCCAACTAAAACGGTCCATTGGTTTGGTTTGGCCGAAAACCCGCCCAAAGTTCAGACGCGCATAACTTTTGCGTTCGTCAACGGAATCGAACGATTCAAGTGGCTAAACGCCCCCTTAAGAACCTAGTTTAATATACGAAGATGAATTTTAAAAAGGTAAGTCGCAGACAGGCAAAGAACACCAAAAACCGAATTTGCCACCTTTATTAAAATTTCACATTTTCACTTCTCTTCAATCAAAACTCACTCCCAACTAGTTATATGCATCAAAATGGCTATGCTACTCTCACACGTCGAATTTCCACGAAAAACGGTCTCTAATTTGACTTAAACCAAAATCCGGCATAAACGTCCGACGCGCATAACGTTTTCGTTGGATATCGGAATCGAACGATTCCAGCGGCCATACGTCCCTCTAACAGCCTAATTTATCCCACAAAAATAGAATTTAAAACGATTAGCCCAAACTAGGCCAAAATAGTTAAAAACCGAATCTGTTTTTACACAAAATAAACAAATTTCCGTCATCTACCCGATTTCTACAAGTCTCTTCACTAAACATCCACATTCCAACCAACTAAGCATAAACAAAGCAAAACCTGTGATTTCAGACTCGACCCGAACCCCACAGTCAACAAAACGTTTGGGATTTTCCTCTCAACTCGAGCACTCGGCCAAGCCAACCATTTAACACGGTTGAAGCCCCCTTCCAGACTCCCTGGTTACACGCTCAAACCTTGGGAGTCTTGCTCAGAGCATGCCGACTATAATCGGTCGCAAAACCGAAGATAAACAGGGGAAGGTTACTTGTTTCTCGGTCAAATTTTCAGCCCAGAAAATTGAGTCGCCAGCTGACCACAGTTCGCTGGAGTACCCTGCGCGCCGGCTTCCCACTCACGGCAGCTGATCGTCGACGCCATTAAACTAAAAATTAAACTCTGACCGAAATTAAACTAAAAATTCCAGAAATTAAAAATTAAAATTCAAAATTTTGTCCCCAAAATTTACGTACCGAATAAGCCGGGATATTGCCGCTCCTTGTCATCACGCCGCTTCCAAGTAGTCTCCTCTACACCATGGTTGTGCCACATCACCTTGACCAGCGGAATCTCCTTGTTGCGCAACACCTTCACAGCTGATTCTAAGATCCTCACTGGCTTTTCCTCGTACGACAACGTCGGCTCGATCTCTATATCCTGTTGTGGCACTACCTAAGAGGGATCGTGCATACACGTCCTCAGCATCGAGACATGAAAAACATCATGGATGGCATCCATTGACGCAGGCAACTGAAGCTGATATGCAGTTCTCCTAATCCGCTTGACAATCGGGAATGGTCCCACAAACCAAGAGTTGAGCTTCCCTCGCTTTCCGAACCTTACCATTCCCTTGAACGGCGAGACCTTCAGAAAAACCTCATCACCCTCATTAAACTCCAACTCTCGGCGTCTCTGATCAGCATAACTCTTTTGTCGACTCTGGGCCGGTTCAATTCTCTTCCGTATCACATAAATCTTGTCGACAGTCTGCTGCAAAATCTCAGGGCCTATCAATCGGGTCTCCCCAACCTTATCCCAATATAATGGTGACCTGCACTTCCTTCCATAGAGGGCCTCGTATGGTGTCATACCAATGGTGGACTGAAAACTGTTATTATACGAGAACTCTACTAGCGGTAAAAACTTGCTCCAAGTCGCCTGAAACTCTAACACACAAGCCCTGAGCATATCCTCCAGAATCTATGTAGTCCGCTCCGACTGCCCATCGGTCTGAGGATGAAAGGCCGTACTGAAATCCAATCTGGTGCCCATAGCCTTATGCAGACTCCTCCAAAACTTAGACGTGAACCTGGGGTCTCGGTCTGAAACAATCGACACCGGAATGCCATGGAGTCTGACTATCTCCTGAATATACAATTGGGCAAACTGATCCATCGTATAAGTCATCCTCACAGGCAAAAAGTGAGACGACTTCGTCAACCTGTCCACAATCACCCAAATCGCGTTATGGCCCTTAGCAGTCCTCGGTAGTCCCACCACAAAATCCATGGTGATTCGCTCCCACTTCCACTCCGGTATCAGCAATGGTTGGAGCATTCCGGATAGTCGCTGATGCTCCGCCTTCACTTGGTGGCAGACTACGCAGGCCTCAACATACGCAACCACCGCTCGTTTCATGTTAGGCCACCAATAGTGCTGCTTCAAATCTTTGTACATCTTAGTGCTTCCCGGATGCACAGAGAAAGAAGATGAATGAGCCTCTGATAATATATCCCTCCTCAGCTCCTCATCCTTCGGGACATACCACCTATCCCGAAATTTCAGAATCCCGTCCTCTGAATAGCTGAAATCATAATCAGGCCTGGCCTCCATACTTGCCTTCAGCTCGCTACACTCTGAATCAGTCTCCTGAGTCTGCCTGATCCTGTCCAGAATAGTCGGCCTCAACGACAAGGCAGAAAGGGTGGCTGCCAGATCAGAAGCTACCTCCAGACAAAAACTCTGCATCTCTGTCACTAACTCAACAGGCTGTGCCGTAATCATGGCAGAAGTCGAGGTTGTCACCCTACTCAAGGCATCTGCCACCACATTCGCCTTCCCCGGGTGGTACCTGATCTCCACATCGTAGTCCTTGACCAGCTCGAGCCATCTTCTCTGTCTCAAATTCAGCTCCTTCTGCGTGAAAATGTACCTCAAGCTCTGATGGTCCGAGTAAATCTCGCACTGCTGCCCATATAGATAATGCCTCCAAATCTTGAGTGCAAATACAACCGCCGCCAGTTCCAAATCGTGAGTGGAATAATTCTTCTCGTAAGCCTTCAACTGCCTAGAAGCATAGGCGATGACTCTCCCACTCTGCATCAAAACACACCCCAAACCGATCCTAAAGGCATCATAATAAATGCAGAACTTCTCTCCTTCCACGGGCAGCGTCAGTACAGGAGCCGTAGTCAACCTCTGCTTCAATGTCTGGAAGCTGTCCTCACACCTGTCGATCCATTCATACTTTGGATTCTTCCTGGTCAGCCGGGTCAAGGGGGCCGAGATCTTAGAGAACCCCTCAATGAATCTCCGATAATATCCAGCCAACCCCAGAAAGCTGCGTATCTCGCTAGCATTGGTCGGCCGCGGCCACTCCTTTACAGCCTGAACCTTCACCGGATCAACTGAAATACCCTCCGAGGAAATAACATGCCCCAAGAAGTGAATACTGTTCAACAAAAACTCGCACTTCGAGAACTTAGCATACAGCTGATGCTGGCTCAAAATGGTCAATAGAATCCTCAGGTGCTTCCTGTGCTCCTCCTCACTCCGCGAGTAGATCAGGATGTCGTCGATAAACACAATCACAAACTTGTCCAGGTACTCCCTGAACACCCGGTGCATCTAATCCATGAATGCTGCAGGGGCATTGGTCAACCCGAAAGACATAACTAGGAACTCGAAATGCCCGTACCTCGTTCTGAAGGCCGTCTTCGGTACATCCCTCTCCTTCACCTTTAACTGGTGATAGCCAGACCTCAGGTCGATCTTAGAAAACACACGGGCACCCTGCAGCTGATCAAACAAATCGTCAATCCTTGGCAATGGATACCTGTTCTTCACCGTCAACGTATTCAGCTCCCGGTAGTCAATACACATGCGTAGGGATCCGTCCTTCTTCTTGACAAATAGAACTGGCGCTCCACAGGGTGAAAAACTAGGGCGTATAAATCCCTTATCTGTCAGCTCCTCCAACTGAGCTTTCAGCTCCTTAAGTTCAGTAGGTGCTAATCTGTAGGGGTTCTTGCACACCGGCTCGGCACCTGGGAAAATATCTATCTCAAATTCAATCTCCCTATCAGGGGGCAACCCCGGCAATTCATCACGGAACACCTCTGGGAACTCCTGCACAATAAGAATATCCTGTATCTGAGCATTGCCCGGTGACTGCACATCCTCAACACTTGCCAAAAATCCTTGGCAACCCATGCCTAACACTCGTGGAGCCTGACGAGAAAATATAGCAGAAATCCTGGCAAGACACTTACCTGCTTTAAATGTGTAGCTTTCCCCACCTGGGGCCGGAAATGAACCTCTCTGGTCCTGCAGTCAATCTCTGCATGATATCTGAACAACCAGTCCATTCCCAAGATCACCTCATAACCGTTCATATGGAGAATGACTAGCTCGGCATATAACTGCTTGCTCCCCACTGTCACAACATTACCCTGCACCACCTGTTCTGAATACAAATGCTCTCCGGATGGCAAGGTGATATCATAATGTCGCTCGGCCGGACTGAACTCCAAGTTGGCCTTAACCACAAAGCCCGTCGACACAAACGAGTGCGTAGCGCCCGTATCAATCAAAGTATAAGCTACCACACCAGAGACAAAAATATTACCTGCTATCACTGATGGCTAGGCAGCATCATCTGGCTCAAACAGGGCAAAGACCCGCGGTGTAACTCTGGCGGACGACCTGCTCGCCACTGGGCATGTGCTGGCAAAGTGTCTCACCTCATATCAGTTGAAACAACGGTTCTGACGCGGTTTCGGGCACTCTCTGGACTTGTGGCCCACCTCGCCACAGTTATAACACCTCACTGGCCCCGTCCTGCACTAGCCCGGGTGGCTCCTCTGACACTTCGGGCACACTGGAAACTGTCCCGACCCCTGCGGCCTCTTAGTGCTCCCCTAGCTGCTAGAACTGTCACTAGGCCTCTTCAGGCCTTTCTGCACGGACACCTCCCCACTGGTCTGTGGCAGCGACTCTCTAAATGATCTGCGAGGCTGCTCTCTGGGTACCTCCCGATAACTAAGAAGCTTCGCCCGAGCCTCCTCAATGTCAAGGGCCTTCGCTACCACCTCATCGTACGGCATGCCTCGGGTCCCCGCAATCTGCATGCCCATATAAATATCTGGCTTCAGGCCCTGCACAAACTGGTGTACCTTATTCTCATCGAGGCTTACCAAATGTTCTGCAAACCGCGACAAGGCCTCGAACTGCCATACATACTCAGCCACAGTGCCGGTCTGCTTCGACTGTGCAAACTCCACCATCTTCTGTGTCCTGACTGAATGACTGAAATACTTGCCGAAAAACACCGACCTGAACTCCTCCCAGGTCATGGCCCCCACATCTCTCGTGGCCACCACAGTATCCCACCAATGGCTCGTGTCCTTGGCAAGATAGAACGCCGCACTAGAAACTCTGTCCTGCTCCTCTACCTTGGCAAAACTCATCATCCTCTCCATACTCCGTATCCACTCCTCAGCACTGAGAGGATCCGGAGATGATCCGTCAAAGGTCGGAGGTCTAAGTCTGTGCAGCCTGTCACCTCCTCTGTCGTACGAACCCTGGGCGTTAGACTGACCCTGGTCCTCCCTGCTCATAAACCTCTCCAACTGCTGAGACTGACGGTGCACCAACTCGGTAAGCTGCCGGACGGTATCATCCATGTCGCCAATAGCTCTAGGAGGCGCCTCTCGTCGTGGCCGCCCTCTACCTCTACCTCTCGCCTCTCCTGACATTTCTACCTTTAACAAAAGTATAAAACTCACATTAGTACTACAATAAATTCAAATCTAAACACTTACAGTTAGTGGAGTGCTCCCGTGCAACGGCTGGCGGTGTTAGGTAATCCTCTAAACGACGTCGACCCCGTGGCTCTGATACCATATCTGTAACACCCCGAGAAACCCCGCGTTCCCGGTGAGCTACAGTACATCTACACACTACACACACACTAACACTTAACATAATTCACTCAATTTAATACCCCTTTCCTTTTATTTTTTTTTCAAATCATTTTCAAAAGAGCATATTGTGAGTATGAAAAATTTTCGACTCGATTCGAAAACAACTCGAGTCCCGAAGAGGGTACACGAAGTCCTCAATATAAAAACTACGGAGCAAGAAAAGAAGACCATTTAAAACAGTTCAGGATAAACATTAAGACTTGAAATCCTAGAAAAGAATCCAACTGACTTCTCGAACTACAAAACCCGATACCGCGCACTCACGTCCCCACTTCGAAACCCCGTGCGCACCCTCGCGGTGCTGCACGTGCCAACTCAACGTCACCGTGTCACGCGCACGCTCACAGCGCCGCTTGCCCCACGCACCCTGCAGCTGTACAGCACGTCCGCGCGCACGCCCTCACCCGGCGTCGCACGACCCGTGAGTACCCACAGGGTCGCGTGCCCCACGCACCTGCGATCACGCCGCACTTCCACGCTCAACTACACTTCTTTAGCATTCCCTGTTCACATCTCAACACATTTTATACCCTCTCGACTCCCAACCTCTCTCCCGAAATTTCGGCAGAGTAACGGCTAAAAACTGACTATCCCAAAATTTAAACCCTGCACACAATTCACCATAATCCAACAATATTTACCTATCCATCATCCAGAGAAATCATCATAACCAAATCAGAGTAAGAAGACAACGAAAATCCGTCAAATACAAATGTAGAAAGTTCACAATATAGAGCAATACTATACTCTAACATGTAAAATATATGCGTACGTCGCCAAAATCACACGCACTCCATATACACCTATACGCTGACGCATATACAACAACACATCTCATCCACTGTACGTAATCACCACAAAAGAAGGAAAAACCCGCAAACCAACCAGGCCACCACCTACCATCTCCACGGGTCGGGTCGCCCTAACAAAAGTCCGTCATCCGGTGCCGCGGGCGCACGCCGCCAACCATCCTACGCCTCTGGACTAGGCACTCGAGGCTCACCAGCAGTATCGTCAGCACCTACACCACAGAACACACAACGTAAGCCTATCGCTCAGTAAGTAATGCGATATGAAAGTAAAAGCCGACGATACAATCCTATAACATGCAGTCTCTACACTCACACTCATGTTGTCACATCTGCGACGCGTAGTGCAGCCGCACCAGGATAACGAGGAACCTCACGCCACCCTACACCCTCACACGTCGCCACCGTCCCGGACTACCCAGCAACGAGGCTCACAAGCTACACACACGCATCACCACACGACAACCACATCAGGGTAAGGGTGTACCTCGCGCCACTCTACACCCAAACACGTCGCCCCCATCCCAGCCTCCCCAGCACGGGGCCACAGTTGCCATACACACACGTTTCGCGACAGCCTAGCCAGCCCACTCCTCGCGTAGGATCCGCGACTGGTGTTGCACCGGCCCACACACTAGTAGGATCTGCGGTACCACTACCCATATACTCACCGTCAACATATTCACGCCGCATGACGGCCCAGCCGGCCTACCCCTCGAGTAGGATCCGCGACTAGTGAAGCACCGGCCAACACACTAGCGGGATCCGCGGTACCACCGCCACACGTCTCACCTCATACATCAAAACATGCTAAAAATCATTGTCGTTCACGTTTTTAAAAATATGATGCATGTCAAACAATACGCACGCACACCACAATCAATCACATAAACCCTAAAGTTCTACAGTGTAGGCCCACTTGGGCAAAATACACTTATGCACTACTTACCTGGCGTCCTAAGCTCGCTCGATGCACAGCTTCGCCAAAAAAAAGCCTCAACTTAAAACACAACCAAACCCTCATCAGTACCTATCTCAAAATTCGCCAAATAGCTAAAACTAACCTTCCTTAACTACACTCATGAAATTCTAATTAAAACGGTCCATTGGTTTGGTTTGGCCGAAAACCCGCCCAAAGTTCGGACGCGCATAACTTTTGCGTCCGTCAACAGAATCAAACGATTCAAGTGGCTAAAGGCCCCCTTAAGAACCGAGTTTAACATACTAAGAGGGATTTTAAAACGGTAAGCCGCAAACAGGCAAAGAACGCCAAAAACCGAATCTACCACCTTTATTAAAATTTCACATTTTCACTTCTCTTCAACCAAAACTCACTCCCAACTAGTTATATGCATCAAAATGGCTATGCTACTCTCACACGTCGAATTTCCACGAAAAACGGTCACTAATTTGACTTAAACCAAAATCCGGCATAAACTTCCGACGCCCATAACTTTTGCGTCGGATATCGGAATCGAATGATTCTAGCGGCTATACGTCCCTCTAACAGCCTAATTTATCTCACAAAAACAGAATTTAAAACGATTAACCGAAACTAGGCCAAAATAGTTAAAAACCGAATCTGTTTTTACACAAAATAAACAAATTTCTGTCATCCACCCGATTTTTACAAGTCTCTTCACTAAATATCCACATTCCAACCAACTAAGCATAAACAGAGCAAAACCTGTTATTTCAGACTCGACCTGAACCCCACAATCAACAAAACTTTTGGGATTTTCCTCTCAACCCGAGCACTCGGCCAAGCCAACCATTTAACACGGTTGAGGCCCCCTTCCAGACTCCCTGGTTACATGCTCGGACCTCGGGATTCTGGCTCAGAGCATGCCGACTATAATCGGTCGCAAAACTGAAGATAAACAGGGGAAGGTTACCTGTTTCTCGGTCAAATTTCTGGCCCAGAAAATTGAGTCGCCAGCTGACCACAGTTCGCCGGAGTACCCTACGCGCTGGCTTCCCACTCACGGCAGCTGATCGTCGACGCCAACTCCCGATTCCCGCTCTCCCTCTCGGTCGTTTGCCCTCGCTCGTCTTCTCGTCGTTAAACAGCGGAATGGCTTCAAAATTGAAGCCATTCAGTTGTTGTTTGTTTTTTTTTTTTTTAAATTTAAATAATTACAAATTACAAAACTGCCCTCACGTGTTTTAATCTTCTGTGATTTCGTTAAATTCACGAACTCCCGACTTTAAATTATGAAAATCATCGCAAAAGTAGGCTCCGAGTCTTATAATCTAAATTTTCCCGTTGAAATATTTCTCAAAACTCCAACTGAGATTAAACTAAAAATTCCAGAAATTAAAAATTAAAATTCGAAATTTCTGGGTTATTACAGCACAATCCAGAATCTCCACTAGCTTCTCCTCATACGTCAAAGTGGGTTGAACCTCTATATCCTGCTACTCCATGACATGAGAGGGATCTCATATACACTTTCTCAACATGGACACGTGGAATACATTGTGAATCTCATCCGTTGAGGTTGGTAGTTGTAGCTAGTAAGTTGTCTTCCTTATTCTCTTCGTAAGAAGAAACGACCCAATGTCCCTAGGATTTAACTTGCCCCTCTTTCCGAATGTTACAACTCTTTTGAATGAAGAGATCCTCAGAAAGACTTCGTCGTTCACCTCAAATTCTAGCTCTCTCCTCCAACGATCTGCATAACTCTTCTATCGGCTTTTAGCTATTAAAATCTGTTGTCTAATAAATGTAATATTTTCTGCAGTTTATGGCAGAATGTCTAGACCAATTAATCGTGTTTGGCCGACTTCGTCCCAATATAATGGAGACCAACACTTTCTCCCATACATAGCCTCGTATAGAGTCATACCTATTGTAGCCGGAAAGCTGTTATTATAAGAAAACTATACCAATGGTAAGTATCTGCTTCATGGACCTTGGAACTGCAGTACACAAGCTCGAAGCATATCCTCCAGCGTCTAAATGGTGCTCTCAGATTGACCGTTCGTCTGAGGATGAAATGCTGTACTAAAATTGAGCTGCGTAACCATGGTCTTGTGCAGACTCTTCCAAAACTTTGATGTAAACCTAGGGTCTCTGTCTGATACAATCGAAGTTGGAACTCCGTGTAACCGTACGATCTCTTGTACATATAATTCGGCGAATTGGTTCATAGAGTATGTCATCTTCACTGGTAGAAAATGGGCTGATTTGATTAACCGATCCATGATCACCTATATACCATCATAACCCTTTGTTGTCTGAGTCATTCTGACAACAGAGTTCATCGATATTTACTCTAATTTTTACTTAGGAACAGTTAATGGCTATAAATTCCCTACTGACCTTTGATGCTCAGCCTTAATCTGTTGGGAAATCGAGCACGTCTCAACGTACTTTACTACAATCCTATTCATATTAGGCCACCAGTAATGTTATTTAAGGTCCCTGTATATTTTGGTATTCCCTAGATGCACAAAACACCTCGAAGAATGGGCTTCAACCAGTATTTATCTCTGTAGTTCTTCATTACTCGGAACGAACCACATATTTAAAAACTTAAGAATCCCATCGTCCGAATAACTGAACTCCAACCTGTCATCAGAAGTCATGCTCGATCTAATTTCTTCGCATCCAGCGTCATCCTACTGGGCCTGCTTAATCTTATTCAAAATAGTGGTCTGTAGAGACATAGCTGATAACATGGTTGATACGTTCGATACCACCTTTAAATTGAATTTCTGAAACTCCACATCCAAAGTTAATGGCATGCCTGAAGTCACAATTGAAGTGGATGCCGTCACTCTGCTCAATGCATCGGCCACTACATTCGCATTGCCGGAGTGGTATTTAATTTCGAAGTCATAATCCTTCACAAACTCTAACCACTACCGCTGCCGCATATTCAATTCTTTTTGAGTGAAGATATATTTCAGACTTTTATGGTCTGAATATATCTTGCACGGTTGTCCATACAGAGAATGCCTACAAATTTTCAATGCAAAAACTACCGTGGCTAACTCCAGGTCGTGTGTTGAGTAATTTTACTTGTAAGTCTTCAATTGCGAAGAGTCATATGCTACCACCTTCACTTCCTGCATCAGCACACATCCAAGACCTACCTTTGAAGCATCACAATAATACTAAATCCTCCGTCCTCAGTAGTAAGCGTCAAAATTTAAACAGTAGTTAATTTCTGCTTAAATGTCTGGAAACTGTATTTGCAATCTTTAAATCACAGATATTTCACATTTTTCCTCGTCAAATGGGTCAGAGGCATTGCAATCTTCGAAAATCCTTCAATGAATCTCTTGTAACAATCTGCAAGTCCAAGGAAACTTTGTATCTCCGTGACATGATTCGGCTTTGGCCACTCCTTAACTGTATGGATCAACAAATATGCCATTGCTGGAGATGACATGTCCTAGAAACTAAATCTTATCCAGCTAAAACTCGCACTTAGAAACTTTGCATAAAATTGGTGTCACTTCAAAGTCTCCAATACCAACTTCAAGTGCTCTTTATGATCCTTCTCACTACGAGAGTACACCAATATATCATTGATAAATACTAAATGAATTTATTGAGATAGTCATGGAATACTCTATTCATCAGGTTCATAAAGGTGGTTGAGGCATTCGTTAGTCCAAAAGACATCACCATGAATTCATAATGCCCATATCGCGTCTGAAAAGCTGTATTTGGAATATCTTCTTGGCTGACCTTCAACTGATAATAACCCGACATCAGGTTAATCTTTGAAAACACTCGTGCACCTTGGAGTTGATCAAATAGATGGTCTATCCTTGGCAGAGGGTATTTATTCTTAATCGTCAGCTTATTCAACTCCTTGTAGTCAATGAACATTCGTAACGACTTATTTTTCTTCTTGACAAAAAGGATCGGCGCACCCCACGGCAAAAAACTAGGGCGTATAAATCCTTTCTCCACCAACTCTTCTAATTGCTTCTTTAACTCCTTCAGCTTCGTTGGTGCCAATCTATAAGGATTTTTTGATACCAGTTCAGCTCTTGGTACACATCTATAGCAAACTCTATTTCCCAATCTGGAGGAAAACAGGTAAATCATCTAGAAAAACTTCAATGAAGTCTTGAACAATCAAAACATCCTGCGGCCTTGAATCCCTAGAAATTTGCATATCTATAATACTGGCGAGAAAACCAAAAGACTCACCAATCAAAACTTGGCGAACACTAACAGGCGCCATGACAGATATCTTCTGGGCATTCCTTGTGGCCTGAAAGGTGTGCTTCTCATCATCTGGGTGTTGAAAACTCACTGTCCCCATCTTGCAGTCAATTGTAGCGTAGTACATTCCCAATATTGCGTCATATCCAGTTATGCCTATAATAATGAGATTGACTAATAAATTGTTGCTTCCGACCGACACTACACCATCTCCTACAACTTAATTAGAATGCATATGGCAACTAGAAGGCAACATCACTTCGTAGCTATAGTCCATTGATACCGGCCATTTGTCTTATTTAACCGCAAACGCGGTTGCAATGAAAGAGTGCATTGCACCAAAGTCAATCAAAGTATATGTAGGTACAGAATTTTTCAATATGGTACTTGACAGTACAGCTGGCTGGTCATCATCGTCCGTCTCGATCATGGCAAAATACTCTTAGTGTTGTGCGCGTCGGACCTTTCTTCAGAGCTGGGCAATCTCTGCTGACGTGGCCCACCTAGTTACAATTGAAACACCGAGTCACCCTGGGCTTTGGTAATCTCTAGCTAAATGTCCAGCTTCGTTACCGTTATAACACTTTCCCGAGTTCAGTCTACATTCGCCCGGGTGATATCTCAAGCACTTAGGGCACTTGGGGTACTACACCGGTCCTTGAGGCCTTTTGCAACTGCCTTGGCTGCTTCCGCTGAACCTGAAGTGCCCCTCTGTTGTCGCTGCTTGAAGACACTTCTATTCTGTTGTGGGGCAACCTCCTTGAAAAATCTCTTGGAAGCCTCTCGCTGCCTAACATATTTCATTTTGGCTTCCTCCACCTCTAGCGCCTTTGCCTCTACTTTTGAATATGGCACCTTTTAAGTTCTTGCTATTTTTACTTCTTTATATATCTCCGGCTTTAATCCTTGTACAAACTATACCTTATCCTCATTCCGGCTCACCAAATTGCTGGCAAACAGGGACAAAGACTTAAACTGCCGGTTGTACTCAGTCACCAATCTGGTCTGCTTCAACTATAGGAAACTCCATCCTCTTAGTTGCATGCACTGTGCTGTTGAAATACTTGTCATAAAAGGCATCTTTAAAGTTCTCCCATGTCAAGTGCTGTGCATCGATGGTTGTCTCCACAGACTCCCACAAAAACTTGGCTTCTCTTGTTAGATGAAATGTGGCCAGCGAGACCTTGTACTCCTTGTCTACCTTCGTATAGTTAAACATACTTTGCATGGTATGGAACCACTCCTCTACTGCTATTGGGTCTACTGATTATCCCTTAAATGTCGGTGGTAGTAACCTCCGAAACCTATCACCCGATTGATCATGGCTAGAGCTAGAGCCTGCACTTCTTTGAAACTCTCGATTCAGCAAAATTCTTAATTGCTGAGACTGTCTTTTCACCAACTCCGTCAACTGTCTAACCATCATTGAGTTATCTTCACTACTCAAGTCAATTGTCTCTCTCGGTACTATCGAACGTACTGGTTGTCTAGACATCTTGACTAATTTCCTAGACAATGGTTAACTACTCTCATAAACATCTACTAAATAACACTAAACTTAAACACTTACAATTGTCGAAGCACGTTGTGCGGCGTTCGGCGGTGTTAGGTAATCGTTTGAACGGTTTGACCATTTGGCTCTAATACCACATCTGTAGCGACCCGGAAACCTACATGTTTCTGATTTGTTCACTACTGTGATACCACAACTGTAGCGACACGAAAAACGGACTCGCCGATTTTCAGTCTGCTCTTCCTCTACTATACTCACACACATACACTCCCGAAAAAAATTCGCATAAACATTTTAAACTTTATTCCTTGACTTAAACGACACTTTTGAAAATGTTTAAATAAAATGTCGTAGCAGAAGATTTGATTTAAAATCAATTTAAATAAATTTTGAGTTTTCAAACACTAAAGGCATTTTTGGTCGACACCCGTGAACGCCGATAGACAATTTGTTTGTCTTTGTTTTCAGCGGTCGACACTATCGATCGACACCTCTCTACTACTTCTCACGATAAATGGTCGACACTTATGAACTCCAGTCGACACTACATTTCTCTTTGTCTGTGTCGGTCGATCCTTGAGGTCGACAATCATGTCCATTTTACACTACTGGTAGACACTTGCGTGAACCGATCGACACTATGTTTCTCTCTGTCAGCGTCGGTCGATCCCTGAGGTCGACACTCACGTCCAATTTTACACTACCGGTCGACACTAACATGCACTGGTCGACACTACGTTTCTCTTTGTCCGAGTAGGTCGACCCAAGCGGTCGACAGCTACGGAGTTTGGTCGACCAATTTACATACTGGTCGACACTATGCACTCGTTTTTACACTGAGCGGTCGACACTTTTGGACACAGGTCAACACTTTCTTCAAAAAATCTATTTTCAAAACCTTAATTTCTACAGAGAATTCACCAAAACTCGACACAACGATAAAATAACACAATTTACACTCTTTCATCAATTCAAAATCATCATTTACATAAAAACAACTAGTAAAGTTTGAAATCTAGTTACACTTCAAACCGACTCAAAAACAAATTCGATTAATGGTCACAAGTCCTCACATTGATACTCATTTCCTAGATTAATGGTCCAATCCGATCACTGAGTATAACTTTATACAAAGTTGTCCTCAATTTTTCATTGATCGACTCTGTCCACGCGTATGGTTCGTCGGTTGAACTTAGACTTCTAACCACCCAAATGATACACTACATAACCTTTCTAACAACATACGTCCTATGGGCAATTGCTATTAGGTACATGAATTCCTTTATGTGAATTAAAATGGATTATGCATCCGTAATGGCTAGAGTAGATATCTCGTACCTAAAAGCTAGCAACTCGCCCCATTAATCCTTGCATTGTGCTTTCTTTTTACTCACAACCGCCCTAGTAATCTCAATACTTTGCTAAAAATCTGACTTTATATTCTCCCATGGCTATCCAGTCATTCCATTAACCATTTCGAGTACGAGCTTCACGTCGAGGTTCCTCGATGTCCAAATACTCTTGACATTTCAGTAACTCCTTATTCGAGGTCAATTACCTCATTTCGTCAGACCATGCTTGTCTATAAATCAAATCTTAAAGTTTGATTCCACACTTTGATTCGTCCATTTAACTCTAACAACATAAGTTCTCAAAATCAGTCAATTAAGTCTCCTAATTACCACTCTTCCTTGTTGTTCCATAATAAGAGCCACTCTATGTGCCATTTTGAATATGAGTTTTGTTCTTATGTCTCACAACCTTAGTTTGATCACTCGTCACTCGTAACCCCATAACTTAACCTGCACGCTCTCAGGCCAAAAGAAGTCTTCCCACTGTATGATCCTTTTATTTAACGACCCTAAAAGCAAGCCGTGAAGTAGATCCTTAAATTGTGTTCATGGAAACAACCTTAGATTTTATCTTTAACCTCAAACTTCTACCTTGATTTTTCCTCCATTAACCTCTATTATCGTAATCACTATTTTGGTCCACAACGGGTTTAACCTCTAGTAATCTATAACATGAGATTCGGTCAAAACGTTTACTCAGTAATGGATCTTCTATCCTAGATATCGTAACTAGAACTATGCACTCTAGTCTTCCAACTTCTATCTTCTAGAATTTAAACTCTTAGCAAATGATGAATCTAATTATTCCCCTTCTTATGGGAACCCACACACTAGTCACTTTGCCCTATGATGGTGCTCATCTTTAACGTCCATCTGGCACATAGTGCTATTTCTAATTTTCTCTCCACTTCAATAAACTGAGGTACTTGAACCCGAATTCCCATGATTTTCTCTCTACTCATAAACCTCTCTTCACTTTGGCCGTTAATCGGGCTGGGGCATGAATTCTCATGCCCTTCTATGTTCATAGTATTCCTAACTGTCAGGAGTGTCTGTTCCTTAACTCTGTTAGCTGTCTACGCGTCATCAAATCAGGATGTTTAATCAATCTGTTATTCAGTCTGTTTTCGGTTGAATTCCTAAATTTCTTTTTTATACATTAACCTCAAAATAATATTTTACTTAACGGTAGAAATTCTAAGCTCTCAATTCCGATTACAACCCCGCCGATTACAATTACGTAAAACTGAAAATTAGTTTTAAAAGAAAAAAATATTCTGGGTGTTACAAAACATACATCAAGAATATATATATTTATTAATATATATAACGCATAAAATTTAATTCTAACACATATCACAATTTACATTAAATTGTATCATCAAAAATATTTTTAAACTTATAAACAATGGCTCTGACACCAATTGTCGGTTTTCGTGGTCCCTACGCATGACGGAATTCACTATTATTCATAATAATAGTGATATGTGTTATCCACGTGATTTTAAAATCACAAAAACCATAAATTTTGATCGTTAGTGTAAAAGAAAAATATTTTTGAAAAATATGTATTTTTCAAAATGTAAACAATTTACATTGAGAAAAATCATTAGATTTAGATTGTGGAATAATAAAAGAAAAATACCTCTTGGAAAAATGTTTTTGCTCAGGTACTTTTATCTGATCTTAACAACCTTAACTTAGTATCAAGTACTTTCTCCAAATACTTTTACACTTAAATTTTCTAACGTGTGTGCGTACAGCTTACAAAAATAACACACTCTTATATTTGTGTAGAGACGTGTTCTCAACACATGAAACGTCTTTTCGATTTTAGAAAATGTTTTATTAAATCCGAATACGGAAAATGTCACACCTTTTCTCTCAAAGGAATTAGGTTTCTCTTTTTCTCCTTTTGTCTTCCTTTAAAGTCCTCTACTGTCAAATCACATTTGATAATTTTATAGATTTATCTTAAAAGTTAATTTTTAGATTTATTTTAATAAAAACTAATTTTGAAAAATAAATCTTATCCAATCAAATCTAATTTGATTAGCAGTTGATTTATCTAATAAATCAATTTATCGATTAATCATATAATCTAAAAACAATTTTTATAATATATTTTTAAAACAATTTTTCAAGATAATCTTATCTTAATAGATTATTCAGATCTACTTTTAAATAATCAATACATTATAAGTCAATCGTAGATCAAATCTTATCTATTCAGATTTTTCAGATCTAGTTATATTCAAATTTCAAAAATCTGATTTGATAACTTGTTGAATAACTAACTTCAATTTAAATTTGAAGATCAAATCTGTAACAACCGAAAAAAATTTCAGTTAATTCAATTTATCAGAATTTTGTATCGGTCAACGGCGAGGTTCGAGTCAAAATCGAGGCCGGAAAGTTTGTTACGTTACGTAAGAGAATATTTCAGTAATAATGGTGAAAGAGAAATTTTAACATTTTATCCGAACACTGACCGTATATTAGATTTATCGAAAAGTTTATGGTTGAAGGCGAAATGGTAATTAGAATTCATTATAATAAATAATATATATAAAACATTTGACGGTGTTCTTCTTCTCTAGCAAACCCCCTCCTCTCTCGTTTCTCCTCTTCCGCGAGTGATCGGCGATCGATTCCTACTTCGTTCTTCTGAATCACGAAAAGTTTTAGTTAATTTTGTGTAGCTAGTTGATGTATCAGTGTTTTTAGTGACAAAAACAGGCTTGGCAAAAGTAGAGAGTGATTTAGTGAAAACCTAGGAGGGTAATGTGAGAGGTTTTGACTGTAGAGTTAAATTTCATCCGCATATTGGTGCTTAGTTTAAAAATATGAGTGGATTACGAGAATTGGTGAGAAAGATTTGGGTAGTTGATTGGTCGAGTATGTGAATTTTTTGAACGGTGTCCGTTCGGCAACGTTCGGTCAAGCCGTGGACATCCGAATGGGAAATAGATGAGACCATAGGAAACTAGACATACTAAGAGACCCGTAGTACTTTGTATCGTCCAATTCGGACAAATATTGCAGAAGTTGTGAATTTTTTAAGTTGGGCAGAAATGGTGCGGGATTTCAAGTTTAGTGGAGAGTTTCGGTTTTGGTATGAGTTAGGACTTTCAAAATAGGGATTATGAATTTAATGAGTTAGAATTGACGGATGCATAATTTTATAGGTTTTCCAGTTAGCGTACGAAATTTGGATTACGAGTGTTAAGGATGTAACACCTTGAAATTTTTCGTTAAAATAATTTTTAGATTTACGTATCGGTAGACGGCGGAGTTTTAGTCAGAATCAAGAGAGGAAAATTTATACTATTAAGTAAAAGATTATTTTGAAGCTAATGGAAAAGAGAAAATTATAAAATTTCAACCAAAAATAAACTGATTGACCGTTTAACAAAAAAATTAGAACTTGAGGGCGATTTAATAATTAGGTTTATTATTATTATTTATATTATAAAAAAAAAAACCCTTCTGCTAGCACATCACCCCCCTCCCCCGCAGCATTCTTCCCTCCCCTTCCCTGTTTCTTCTCTTCCGCATCCTTCCCCGGAGGTTCTCTGTTTTGTTTTTCTTCTCTTTTTTTTTTTTTTTGTTTCATTTTTTTCTCAGTTTTGCACGAAAGAGGAACCAACTCGTCCATTTTTCCTCCCCCGAAGACAGCTCCCTCTCCTCTTCATCTTTCTTCTCTGTCCCGTGTGGAAAAAGGCTCTCTCTTCGATTTCGGTAAGTTTTCTCTTTCTTTTATGGTTTTGGCCAATAAAAATCTAGGGTTTCGGATTGGGCAGCTCGGTTTTGGCATTTTTCACCTGAGCTCCGGTTGTTCATTTTAAAAACTGTTATAGTATGTTGAATTAGATACTTTAAGGAAACTTTCGGCTTTGGAATCGAGTTGTTTCAATGATCGTAAAAGAAGTTATGAATTTTCAAAACTTTGATAAAAAAAAAAAAACAAAATCTGTGAATAGGTTCGGGCAGCTCCGGTTTTCGAATTTATGCTATATATCGAGTCTGGTTTTCTGCAAATGGATGAAATCCCGTCAAAGTGGACATAATTAGGGTTACGTAGCATCTTGAATCGTTGAAATCGGGTAAGGATTGAATGAGTTATGAATTTTAGAATTTATTGTGCAAAAACTGGAAAATTTCAGCCGACAGTTTGGTTTTGATGTTTCTGCCATTGATTATGCTTTGGTTTTGGAAAATGGATTTCACCAGCATAAAGTAGACCTTATACGGTTTTGAAAACATGTCAAATCATCAAATTCGGCCAAATATACGATTTGATATGAATTTTCAAAGTGGAATGAAAAGCTGTGAAACGATTTCCGGGCAGATTCTGTTTTAGATTTTCTGCTATTAATTGAGTTCGATTTTTGACAAATGGATTTTACCACGTTGAAATAGACTCGTTTAGGAGACTTGTCATTTTAAATCATTGAATTCGGACTTATATTCAGGTTGTTGTGAATTTTTGAAGTTGGACAAGATTTATGACAAATTTTGAAAGTTGAGTTGTGATAGTTTCAATTTTAATTCCTTGATATTGAATTATTTGGTTGAAATTGATTGAAGTGTTGAATTATTAGGGTGGTTGATTGAGGTTATGTGGATGATGACCTACTCTTGGGAAAATTACTTGAATTGTATTTCAATTTTTAGATTTGTGATTATAGAATGATGGGTGTTTGGAGATAGAGGTTATATGTACATGGTTTGAGTTCTATTATGTTTGGATATTAGATATTAGGTGGTGTTAATGTTGGTTATATGTGGTGGTTGTGAATTAGAATTATAAATCGTGAATGATAACTTATAAAACTTTATGCTTTAGAATTTCAGGAAAACGGAATCGATCGGATTAGATCGAATAGCTAAGCACGCCAGGTAAGTAGTGCATGCATGTGTTTTGCCCAAGTGGGCCTACACTGTAGAACTTTAGGGTTTATGTGATTGATTGTGGTGTGCGTGCGTATTGTTCGACATGCATCATATTTTAAAAAAAAAAACGTGAACGAAAATGGTTTTGAGCATGTTTTGAGTATGTGGTGAGATGTGTGGCGTGGTACCGCGGATCCGGCTAGTGTGCGAGCTGCTGCTTCACCAGTCGCGGATTCCACTCGAGGGGTGGGCCGGCTGGGCCGTCATGTGGCATGAATGTGTTGACGGTGAGGATATGGGCAGTGGTACCACGGATCCTACTAGTATGTGGGCCAGTGCAACACCGGTCGCGGATCCTACTCGAGGAGTGGGCCGGTTGGGCTGTCGAGAAACGTGTGTGGCAACTGTAGCCCCGTGCTGGGGAGGCTGTGTAACACCCTGAGAAATCCCGCGTTCCTGGTGCGTTACAGTGCATCTACACACTACACACACACTAACACTTGACATAACGCACTCAATTTAATACTCCTTTCGTTTTCAAATTATTTTCAAAAGAACATTTGTGAGTATGAAAAATTTTCGACTCGATTCGTAAACAATTCGTGCCCCGAAGAGGGAACACGAAATCCTCAACATAAAAACTACGCAGCGGAAAAGAAAACCATTTAAAATATTTTAAGATAACATAGTAAGACTTGAAATCCTAGGAAAAATCCAACGCACCCCTCGAACTACACAATCCGGTACCGCACACTCACGTCTCCACTTCGACACCCCGCGCGCACTCTCGCAGTGCCGCACGTGCAAACTCCACGTCACTGTGTCTCGCGCACGCTCACAGCGCCGCGTGCCCCACGCACCCTGCCACTGTACAGCACGTCCGCGCGCACGCCCTCACCCGGCGCCGCACGACCCGTGAGCATCCGTAGGGCCGCGTGCCCCGCGCATTTGCGATCACGCCGCACTCCAACGCTTATCTGCCCTTCTCAAGCATTCACTGTTTACATCTCAACCCATTCTATATCCCCTCGACTCCCAACCTCTCTCCTGAAATTTCGGCAGAGTAACGGCTAAAAACTGACTATCCCAAAATTTAAACCCTGCACACAATTCACCATAATCCAACAATATTTAACTATCAACCATCCAGAGAAAACTACCATAATAAAATCAGAGTTTAAGGACAACGAAAACTCATCAAATACAAATGAAGAAAGTCCCCAGTATAGAGTAATATCATACTCTAACCTATAACAATACGTACGTGTCCCCAAAACACTACAACCTCTCTATACAATCTAAAAAAAATCAACGTCTATACAACTCCGCTGTCTTCATAAATACCCGACATAAATAATAAATCCACTATCACCTACCGCCACCACGGGTTGGGTCGCCCTAAAAAAATCCACCATCCAGTGCTGCGGTCGCACTCCGCCAACCATCCTACACCTCTGGACTAGGCACTAGAGGCTCACCAGCAGTATCGTCAGCACCTACACCACAGAACACTCAACATAAACCTAACGATCAGTAAGTAATGCGATATGAAAGTAAAAGCCGCACCAGGGTAAGGAGGAACCTCACGCCGACCTACACCCTGACACGTTGCCACCGTCCCGGACTCCCCAGCAACGAGGCTCACAAGCTACACACACGCATCACCACACGGCAAGCACATCCGGGTAAGGATGTACCTCGCGCCACACTACACCCTGACACGTCGCCCCCGTCCCAGCCTCCCCAGCATGGGGCCACAGTAGCCACACACACACGTTTCGCGATAGCTCAGCTGGCCTACCCCTCGAATAGGATCCGCGACTGGTGTTGCACCAGCCCACACACTAGTAGGATCCGCAGTACCACTGCCCATATCCTCACCGTCAACACATTCACGCCGCATGACGGCCCAGCCGACCCACCCCTCGAGTGGAATCCGCGACTGGTGAAGCACCAGCCCGCACACTAGCGGGATCCGCGGTACCACCGCCACACATCTCACCACAAACTCAAAACATGCTCAAAACCATTTTCGTTCACTTTTTAAAATGATGCATGTCAAACAATATGCACGCACACCACAATCAATCACATAAACCCTAAAGTTCTACGGTGTCGGCCCACTTGGGCAAAACGCATGCATGCACTACTTACTTGGCGTCCTACGCTCGCTTAATGCACAGCTTCGCTAAAAAGTGTTTCAACCTAAAACACAAACAACCACTCATCAATATTTATCTCAAAATCCACCAAATAGCTAAAAATAACCTTCCTTAACTACACTCATGAAATTCTAACTAAAACGGTCCATTAGTTTGGTTTGGCCAAAAACCAGCTCAACGTTCGGATGGGCATAACTTTTGCGTCCGTCAACAGAATCAAACGATTCAAGTTGCTAAACGTCTCCTTAGGAATCTAGTTTAACATGCTAAGATGGATTTTAAAATGGTAAGACGCAGATAGGGAAACAACGCTAAAAACTGAATCTGCAACTTTTATCAAATTTCACATTTTCAATTTTCTTCAACCAAAACTCACTCGCAACTAGTTATATGCATAAAAAATGGCTATGCTACTCTCACACGTTGAATTTCCACGAAAAACGCTCGCTAATTTGACTTCGACCAAAATCCGACATAAACTTTCGACACGCATAACTTTTGCGTCGGATATCGGAATGGAATGATTCTAGCGGCCATACGTCTCTTTAATAATCTATTTTATCCCACAAAAACAGAATTGGAAACGATCAACCGAAGCAAGGCCTCAACATCTCTCGCGGTCGCCACTGTATCCCATTAATGACTCGCATCCTTGGCAAGACAGAATGCAGCACTAGAAACTCTGTCATGCTCCTCTACCTCAGCAAAACTCATCATCCTCTCCATACTCCGTATCCACTCCTCAGCACTGAGAGGATCCGTAGATGATCCGTCAAAGGTCGGGGGTCTAAGTCTATGCAGCCTGTCACCCCCTCTGTCGGACGAACCCTGGGCGCTAGACTGACCTTGGTCGTCCCTGCTCATAAACCTCTCCAACTGATGAGACTGACGGTGGACCAACTCGGTAAGCTGCCGGACGGTATCATCCATGTCGCCCACAGCTCTCGGAGGCGCCTCTCGTCGTGGCCGCCCTCTACCTTTACCTCTCACCTCTCCTAACATTTTCTACCTTTAACAAAAATATAAAGCTCATATTAGTACTACAATAAATTCAAATCTAAACACTTACAGTTGGTGGAGTGCTCCCGTGCAGTGACTGGCGGTGTTAGGTAATCCTCTGAAACGACGTCGACCCTGTGGCTCTAATACCATAACTGTAACACCCCGAGAAACCACGCGTTCCTGGTGCATTACAGTGCATCTACACACTACACACACACTAACACTTGACATAACGCACTCAATTTAATACTCCTTTCATTTTCAAATCATTTTCAAAAGAACATTTGATATTATGAAAAATTTTCGACTCGATTCGTAAACAATTCGCGCCCCGAGGAGGGAACACGAAATCCTCAATATATAAACTACGCAGCGGAAAAGAAAACCATTTAAAATAGTTTAAGATAACACGGTAAGACTTGAAATCCTAGGAAAAATCCAACGCACCCCTTGAACTACACAATCCGGTACCGCACACTCACGTCCCCAATTCGACACCCCGCGCACACTCTCGCAGTGCCACACGTGCCAACTCCACGTCACTGTGTCTCGCGCACGCTCACAGCACCGCGTGCCCCACGCACCCTGCCACTGTACAGCACGTCCGCGCGCACGCCCTCACCAGACACCGCACGACCCGTGGCACCCGGAGGGCCGCGTGCCCCGCGCATGTAACACCCCAAAAAAAAATCCCGCGTTCTCGGTGCGCTGCCTACACACACACACTAACACTTAACATAATTCACTCAATTTAATACCCTTTTGTTTCCAATTTACTCCCCTCTTTTTTTTTTGACTCGATTCGAAAACAACTCGCGTCTCCCCTTCGACACCTCACGCACACTCTCACGGTGCCGCACATACCACTCAACGTTACTGTGTTTCGCGCACGCTCACAGCGCCGCGTGCCCCACGCACCCTGCCGCTGTACAGCACGTCCGAGCGCACACCCTCACCCGGTGTCGCACGACCCGTGGGTACCCAACAGGGCCGCATGCCCCGCGCACCTGCAATCACGCCGCACATCCACACTCATATGAACTCCTCTAGCATTCATCATACACACACCTTGACCTATTTCGTATCCTCTCGAACCTCAACCCCTCTTCCGAAATTTCGGCAGAGTACCGCCTAAAAACTGGCTACCCCAAAATTTAACCCTGCACACAATTCACCAAAATCCAACAATATTTACCTATCCATTATCCAGAGAAATCATCCCAACCCAAATCAGAGTAAGAAGGCGACGAAAATCCGTCAAATACAAATGAAGAAAGTCTCCAGTATAGAGAAATAACATACTCTAACATGGAAAATATCCGCGTACGTTACCAAAATCACACGCACTCCATATACACCTATACACTAACGCATATACAACAATCAATCCCATCCTCCGTACATAACCATCGTAAAAGAAAGAAAACCCACAAACCGACCAGGCCACAACCTACCACATCCACGGGTCGGGTCGCCCTAACAAAAGTCCGCCATCCGGTGCCGCAGTCGCACGCCGCCAACCATCCTACGCCTCAGGACTAGGCACTCGAGGCTCACCAGCGGTATCGTCAGCACCTACACCACAGAACACACAACATAAGCCTAACGCTCAGTAAGTAATGCCATATGAAAGTAAAAGCCGACAATGCAATCCTATCACATGCAGTCTCTACACTCACACTCATGTTGTCACATCTGTGACGCGTAGTGCAGCTGCACCAGGGTAAGGAGGAACCTCACGCCACCCTACACCCTAACACGTCGCCACCGTCCCGGACTCCCCAGCAACGAGGCCCACAAGCTACACCCACGCATCACCACACGGCAACCACATCAGGGTAAGGGTGTACCTCGCGCCACTCTACACCCTGACACGTCGCCCCCGTCCCAGCCTCCCCAGCACGGGGCCACAGTTGCCACACACACACGTTTCGCGACAGCCCAGCCGGCCCACCCCTCGAGTAGGATCCGCGACTGGTGTTGCACCGGCCCACACACTAGTAGGATCCGCGGTACCACTGCCCATATCCTCACCGTCAACACTTTCACGCCGCATGACGGCCCAGCCGGCCCACCCCTCGAGTAGGATCCGCGACTGATGAAGCACCGGCCCGCACACTAGCGGGATCCGCGGTACCACCGCCACACGTCTCACCTCATACATCAAAGCATGCTAAAAATCATTTTCGTTCCCGTTTTAAAAAAATATGATGCATGTCACACAATACGCACACACACCGCAATCAATCACATAAACACTAAAGTTCTACAGTGTAGGCCCACTTGGGCAAAACACATGCATGCACTACTTACCTGGCGTCCTAAGCTCGCTCGATACACAGCTTCGCCAACAGGAAGCCTCAACCTAAAACACAAGCAATTTCTCATCAGTATTTTTCCCAACATTTACCAATTAGCTAAAAATAACCTTATCTAACTACACTCATTAAATTCCAACTAAAAGGGTCCATTGGTTTGGTTTGGCCGAATACCAGCTCAACGTTCGGATGCGCATAACTTTTGCGTCCGTCAACGAAATCAAACGATTCAAGTGGCTAAACGTTCCCTTAGGAACCTAGTTTAACATCCCAAGACGGATTTTAAATCGGTAGGCCGCAGATAGGCGAAAAACGCCAATAACCGAATCTGCCATTTTTATTAAAATTTCACATTTTCACTTCCCTTCAACCAAAACTCACTCTCAACTAGTTATATGCATCAAAATGGCTATGCTACTCTCACACGTCGAATTTCCACGAAAAACGGTCACTAATTTGACTAAAATAAAAATCCCGCATAAACTTCCGACGCGCATAACTTTTGCGTCGAATATCGGAATCGAACGATTCCAGTGGCCACATGCTCTTCTAACAACCTACTTTAACCCACAATGACAGAATTTGGAATGATCAACTTAAGCCTAGCCAAAACAGCCCAAAACAGAAGCTGTTTTTGTACGAAAAATAGCCGAAATCTCAACTTCGGGCAAATCCCGCAAGTTCTCTGCACCGAACACTCACATTTCGCCTATTAACCACAATCTAACCTGAAAATCAGAAATTCAAACACAAAGTCTGAATTTTGGCTCAACCTTCACCCTCGGCCTCCCTCCCTCTCACCGGTCTCCTGCTGTCCACTTGCTAATCTACACACTCACCCTCTCAATCCCCTCACATTTGCAACCAAATTTAAGGAGAGAAAAGAAACGAAGAGGAGCTGAACCTCAGTCTCGGTTCATACGGACAGGACAGCAGAGGGAGAGGACTTACCAAGTGGTGGCGTCCAACACTCGGGTGGGAGAAGGACTCCAGCAACAAGTCTGGTCGTTGGCGGTAGAATTGGCCGGAAACCAGCCCCTCGGGGTCGTCGGCCGAACACTCGGCTTTCACTTCGGGAACTCGAGTTGCTGGAACCGAACGGCTCCGGTTCGTCGGAATAGCAGTCCCTGCTCGCAACTCACACCTCACACTCGCGCTCGTCGGCCGTCGCAGCTCCGACTCCATCACGCGATCACCCTGCTCCCGGTCGTCTTCTCTCTCGGGTGCACAGAGGAAACAACCGAATGGCTTCCTCGCGAAGCCATTCGGGTGTTTCATAATAATTTTTTTTTTTTTTAAATTTTAAAATAAATACAAATTACCAAATTGCCCTCACGTGCTTCAATCGTCCGAAATTTCGTAACTTTCTCGACTTCCCGACTTTAAATTCCGAAAACCAATCGCAAAAGTAGGCTCCGAGTCTTATAATTCAAATTTTTTCCCGTTGAAATATTTCTCAAAACTCCGACCGGGATTAAACTAAAAATTCCAAAAATAAAAATATAAAATTCAAAATTCCCGGGTTATTACACCAACCTTTTCCTAGTCCTCCAGGTCACGCTCTGAGTACTCACCATCGACAGCGTCGTCACCTACATCACAGAACTCATTTATTAGCATAATGCTAAGTAAGTAATATATGTAAAAACTTAAACATTGAAATCAAACTCATCCTAATATATGCGGTTTCTATAATTTTGTCTCTACTTTTGTTTTTGTCACTTTCTTACATCTTCTTACTAATGGGTTCTTCTTTATGTGTTAGATCAAGGTGACACACCTTGCGGTCCACCTCACCGAGACAAGGCCAACCTCGATATAGTAAAGTGACACATCTCGCGATCCACCTCTCGGGACAAGGTCACCACGTAAAGCGGTGGAAAAAGTGATACACTTCGCAGTCCACCTCTGGGGACAAGACCACTCAACCCCACCTTTATTATCTTATTAAGTATCTTCTCATTTTGTTCATCACATTTCATCCTACTATTTTATTCCGTAAAAATATGAAAATTCATTTTCGTTTCGTTCTCGTATTTTAAAACCATAATGCATAATCACTAAAGCATAATATAAAATAAACGTGCATGCATCTTACCAAACTGTGATGTATACCCGAAGGCCAAACACTTACTGCACTACTTACTTGGCGTCCTAGTAATTCATACTCTATATACGGCTCGCTAACTGGAGAACGTATAAAAGCACACATTCATTAATTTTTCTTCGCCCAACTCATAAAACTCTAATGGGAAACAATACTCTAACAACTAACCTAACTAAACCCAAAATCTTACACAATTTCCGACCAAATTTGAAATTGCATAACTTATCCAATACTCGTCCAATTTGGACGATTCAAAATGCTACACACTTCTGAGGACATCTAATTTCTAACGATCTAATCAAATTCCTAATCAAACACATACAGCTTGGTCAAATGTGCCCGAACGAAAACTGTCCTCTAATCCGAGTATTCGGTTATCCAAACGCTCAATCTTCTCCGTAAAATTTTGTAATCTACTTCTACTTACAGCTTAAACACCAATACACGGATAAAAATAAACTCTATCTTCAAATTCTTGTATCTCCTTTCTAGGTTTTCACCAAACTATTCAATATCATCACTAACTTCATTTTTAACAATCAAAACAACTAAAACACTAACTATTTGCTTAAAACTTACCGTGGATTGAAGATTGACGAAGGAAACGACTGATCGTCATCGCTGGAGAGGAAGTATCACCGAGGAAGGGCTCTTCTCCCGTCGGAGAGAAGGAGAAAACGTAGAGAGAGGGGGGTTTCTGTCTCCTTCTCTTTTTTTTTCTTTTATAAAAATTAATTATATTATTTAATATAATTAATATTAATTACTATTTCGCCCTCAACACTCAAGCGTTTAATAAATATGTTATTCAGTTCAATTCTGGTTGTATTCTTAAAATCTTCTTTTCTCCATTAACATCAAAATAATCTTATACTTAATGGTAGAAATTCTATGCTATCAATTCCGACTAAAACTCTACCAATTACAATTACGTAAATTCAAAAATTAATTTTAGCAAAAAAATTCTGGGAGTTACATTCGTGACTTATATTTGAAATATAATATCTTCAAATTAATAAAATAATAAATACAGTTCACTTCGTTGAAAACAATAGTCATATCCCAACTATATATGTAATGAAATAAAGTGATTGTGCTTTATATAATATGATTATATAGGATTGAACCAAATAAAATTATATTATTTTTATAATATCTGTTAAATAAAGAATAATTAATTTTATTATAATGATGGTTATATATGTATGATCTTAATTTATTGTATTTAGTAGACTCTTATTTTATTTTAATTTATCATTTGATTTACTCGGTAAAATTTTGTATAAGTTATACTAATAAACCTTGTATTTTTTAAATAAATTAAATGAATAGTTGTGAATGGTAACATTGATATAATGAAATCCATAATATAAGATTCCCTTATTTATTAGTTCAGCGATTGAATAATTAGCGCGCAATTCATAAAATTTATGAATTAATTATTCAATTAATAAGTAATGATAGTCAAGGATAAAGATGTAATATAAGAGGTTAACGGATCTTATACCTAGCTCTATTACGTATCTTAATGGAGATTATGACTATATCAATGTACATTAATTTGAGTAAATATACTCTATAGTTGTAATAGTGCAACTTTAGGTATTTAGTGGAATTACTCGAAAGTTAATAATTATGTTATTTAATATAAAATATTTATATTAATTAACAAATATTATTGAAGCTTAGAACTATAGGTTTATCGGTCTCTATATTATCTTATATCACTATTTCATTTATATGTTATAAGAATAAATATATAAATAATTAATTATAATTAATCATTTATAAACACTCAAATGAATAAATTATAAATTATGATTCAAAATATATAAATAATTTTTTATATTTTGAATTCAAAATAACATATCTCATTAAATGAGATTTTTTTAAAGGGACTTGAATTAAATTTGAAGAATCTCATCAGATTAGATTTTGTAATGCCCCGAAAATCCTCCATTATTCCCGTTTCGCTACCAACTACTACTCGTCACCATCATTCATTTTCCCTACTAAATATTTACTAGAAATTAGAAAACTTTATTTTTCGACCCAAAACGCCTCTTTTTTATTTTTTTTATTTGTTAATTTATTTTTTTTACTCAAAACGATTTCCAAAAGAATACGCATAAATGCCGCAGTGAAAACTCATTTAAAATCGGTTTAAAAAACTTCGCCTTTAAAACATAAAAATAGAGAGACTGGTTTGACACCTGTAAGAGCCAGTCGACACCTGCAAGAGCCGGTCGACACTTACGTTGTTTCGGGTTTCCATCGGTCGACACTAACAAACGCCGGTCGACACTACATATCTCTCAGGTCTTTTCATCCGTCGACACTAAAAACCACTGGTCGACACTTCTATACTTAGCTAGAACAGCGCTCGACACTTGCTTTTGCAGGACGACACTTTGACCTTCTCTGCCCGCACAGGTCGTCCCCCGCGGTCGACAATTTTACTGTATTTGCACTAACCGGTCGACACTAATGGTCGCCGATCGACACCTCGTTCCTCTCTGTCCGCGTAGTTCGACCATCGCGGTCGACACTGCTGCCAATTTTACACAGACCAGTTGACACTTGTAAACAGGGGACGACACCTACTTCGACTCTACCCTGCACAGGTCGAGTCTCGCGGTCGACACTCACCCTCTATTTTACACTGACCGGTCTACATCTATGAACTTCGGTTGACACTTTGCACCCCAAAAACTTTAACAGAATTCAACAAAACAACACAGATTTTGACTAAACGTTTAAAAACCATAAATCCACTTCTCGACTCAGTTTACAACCTGTTACGCACGCCAAAATAATCAACGCAAATTCAAATCTCTCTTTTACATTAAAATAACTAAGTACAAATCAAAATACCTCACCACCCGTACTTACACCCGCCATAGTCAAAACGCCTCTACAGTTGGCACAGTCGTCCCATGAGTGTTCTCCTCCAACTGCCCACTAGTCCTAGGCATGCTCGGGATACTCACTAGCTGCTACGTCGTAATCTACATCACAAAACTCAACTATTAACGTAATGCTAAGTAAGTAATGCATATAAACTTACACACTAAAAGAAAGCATTCAGATCTTAACATATGCAGTTTCTACAGTTTCGTCTCTACTTTTGTTTTCGTCTATTTCTTATATCTTTTTTATATTTTTACTACTGTATTCTTCTTTACGTGCTAGATCGAGGTGACACACCTTGCGGTACACCTCTCGGGACATGGCCAACCTCAATTGACACACCTCGCGATGCACCTCTCGGGACAAGGTGACCACGTAAAGCGGAGAAAGATTGATATATCTCATGGTACACCACTCGGGACAAGACCACTCAGCCCCACCTTTATTATCTTATTACGTATCTTCTCGTTTCATTCGTTTCATCTCATACTACTGTTTCACTTCGTAAAAACATAGAAATTAATTTTCGTTTCATCTCGTAAATTAAAGCATGATGCAAAATCAATAAAGCATAACATAAAATAAACATGCAATGTAACCTACTGCACTGTGATGTAGGCCCGAGAGCAAAACTTATACTACATTACTTACCTGGCGTCCTTTGTAACACCCCGAGAAACCCCGCGTTCCCGGTGCGCTACAGTACATCTACACACTACACACACCAACAATTGACATAACTCACTAAATTTAATACCCCTTTTGTTTTCAAATCATTTTCTAAAGAACATTTGTGAGTATGAAAAATTTTCAAATCGATTCGAAAACAACTCGCGTCCCGAAGAGGGAACACGAAGTCCTCAACATAAAAACTACGCAGCGAAAAAAAAATCATTTAAAACAGTTTAAAATAAAACAGTAAGACTTGAAATCCTAGGAAAGAATCCAACACACCCCTCGAATTACACAATCTGGTACCACGCACTCACGTCCCCACTTCGACACCCCGCGCGCACCCTCGCGGTGCCGCACGTGCCACTCAACGTTACTGTGTCTTGTGCACGCTCACAGCGCCACGTGCCCCACGCACCCTGCCGCTATACAACACGTCCGCCCGCACGCCCTCACCTGGCGTCGCACGACCCGTGAGTACCCGTAGGGCCGCGTGCCCCGCGCACCTGCGATCACGCCGCACTTCCACGCTCATCTATACTTTTCTAGCATTTATCGTACACACCTCAACCTATTTCATATCCTCTCGACTCCCAACCCCTCTCCCAAAATTTCGGCAGAGTAACGGCTGAAAACTGACTATCCCAAAATTTAAACCCTGCACACAATTCACCAGAAGCCAACAATATTTAACTATCAACCATCCAGAGAAAATTACCAGAACAAAATCAGAGTTTAAGGACAACGAAAACCCATCAAATACAAATGAAGAAAGTTCCTAGTATAGAGTAGTATCATACTCTAACATATAACAATACGTACATGTCCCCAAAACACTACAACCCCTCTATACAATCTCAAAAGAAATCAATGTCTATACAACTCCGCTGTCTACACAAATATCCGACATAAAATAATAAATTCACTATCATCTACCACTACCACGGGTCGGGTCGCCCTAACAAAATCCGCCATCCGGTGCCTCAGGCTCACGCCGCCAACCATCCCACGCCGCTGGACTAGGCTTTCGAGGCTCACCAGCAGTATCGTCAGCACCTAACGCTTAGTAAGTAATGCGATATGAAAGTAAAAGCGGATAATGCAATCCTACCACATGCAGTCTCTACACTCACACTCATGTTGTCACAATGAGCCCTACAAGCTACACACACGCATCACCACACGACAATAACATCAGGGTAAGGGTGTACCTCGCTCCACTCTACACCCTGACACGTCGCCCCCGTCCCAGCCTGTAATAACCCAAAAATTTTAGATATTTTTATTATTATTATTTTAATTTATGAAATTTTAATTTAATCTCAGCCAGAGTTTTAAAAATGTTTCAACAGGAAAATTTAAATTTTAAGACTCGGAGCCTACTGTTGCGATGTTTTCAGAATTTAAAGTCAGGAGGTCGGGAAATTAACGAAATTACGGACGATTGAAACACGTGAGGGCATTTTGGTAATTTGCAATTAAATTAAAATTTAAAAAAATAAAATAACAAGGTGGAATGGTTTCGGGTGGAAGCCATTCCACCCTGTGCTGTACGCGCCCGAGAGAGCGAAACCGAGAGGGAGACGCGGGAGCGGGGAGGAAATCCTTGAGCTCCGATTCTTCGGCCGACGCGAGTGAGAGTGGGGGAGACGGCCGGTGACTGAGTGTTCGGCTGTGCATTGCTCTCCGTTCGACCGAGCACACAGTAACCCCACGGTAAGTCTTTCCCCTCTTGCTGCCCGTCTCGTTATTTTTGGTTTGGCTGAACAATCATTGATGGAATTAGCCGCAAGGTTGTAGTGTACCACGAGGGAGATGCCGTGAGTCTAAGGAAACCGAAGGTGAGCCCTGTCGGTTTCCTGTTTTGGCCGAGCTTAGTGCTCGGCCTCCTTGCATTTGCGGTGAGCTTGGCCGATAGATATGAACGAAATAAGGCTAGTTGTGTGTAGAAGTTCTTAAATTGAAGTTTGAAATCAAAAATCAACCATTGTTCGTGTAGGGGCAGTTTGGTTTTTAGCCATTTTGGCCTTGCTTCGGTTGATCGTTTCCAATTCTGTTTTTGTGGGATAAAATAGATTATTAAAGAGACGTATGGCCGCTAGAATCATTCCATTCCGATATCCGACGCAAAAGTTATGCGTGTCGGAAGTTTATGTCAGATTTTGGTCCAAGTCAAATTAGCGAACGTTTTACGTGGAAATTCAACGTGTGAGAGTAGCATAGCCATTTTTTATGCATATAACTAGTTGCGAGTGAGTTTTGGTTGAAGAAAACTGAAAATGTGAAATTTGATAAAAGTTGCAGATTCAGTTTTTAGCGTTGTTTCCCTATCTGCGTCTTACCATTTTAAAATCCGTCTTAGCATGTTAAACTAGATTCCTAAGGAGACGTTTAGCAACTTGAATCGTTTGATTCTGTTGACGGACGCAAACGTTATGCGCATCCGAACGTTGGGCTGGTTTTCGGCCAAACCAAACCAATGGAGCGTTTTAGTTGGAATTTCATGAGGGTAGTTAAGGAAGGTTATTTTTAACTATTTGGTGGATTTTGAGATAAATATTGATGAGTGGTTGTTTGTGTTTTAGGTTGAGACACTTTTTGGCGAAGCTGTGCATTAAGGGAGCGTAGGACGCCAGGTAAGTAGGGCATGCATGCGTTTTGCCCAAGTGGGCCTACACCGTAGAACTTTAGGGTTTATGTGATTGATTGTGGTGTGCGTGCGTATTGTTTGACCTGCACCATATTTTAAAAACGTGAACGAAAATGGTTTTGAGTATGTTTTGAGTATGTGGTGAGACGTGTGGCGGTGGTACCGCAGATGTAACACCCCGAGAAAACCCGCGTTCTCGGTGCGCTACAGTGCATCTACACACCACACACACACTAACACTTGACATAACTAACTCAATTCAATACCGCTTTCGTTTTCAAATCATTTTCAAAAGAACATTTGTGAGTATGAAAATTTTCGACTCGATTCGAAAAAAACAACTCGCGTACCGAAGAGGAAACACGAAGTCCTCAACATAAAACTACGCAGCGGAAAAGAAAACCATTTAAAACAATTTGAGATAAAATGGTAAGACTTGAAATCTTAGGAAAGAATCCCATGCACCCCACGAACTACCCAGTCCGGTCCCAAGCACTCACGTCCCCACTCCGACACCCCGCGTACACCCTCGCGGTGCCGCACGTGCCAACCCAGCATCACTGTATCTCGCGCACGCTCACAACGCCGCGTGCCCCACGCACTCTGCCTCTGTACAGCACGTCCGCGCGCACGCCCTCACCTGACACCGCATGACCTGTATGCACCTGCAAGGCCGCGTGCCCCGCGCACCTGCGATCACGCCGCACTTCCACGCTCATCTACCTTTTTCTAACATTTACTGTTCACACCTCAACCTATTTCGTATCTCCTCGACTCCCAACCTCTCTCCCAAAATTTCGGCAGAGTAACGGCTAAAAACTGACTATCCCAAAATTTAAACCCTGCACACAATTCACCATAATCCAACAATGTTTATCTATCCATCATCCAGAGAAAATCACCATAACCAGATCAGAGTAAGAAGACAACAAGAACCCATCAAATACAAATGAAGAAAGTCCCCCAAAACACTACAACCCCTTTATACAATCTCAAAAGATCAATGTCTATACAACCCCGCTATCTACACAAATACCCAACATGAAATGATAAATCCACTATCACCTACCACCACCACAGGTCGGGTCGTCCAAACAAAAATCCATCATCCGGTGCCTCGGGTACACGCCGCTAGCCATCCTACGCCTCTGGACTAGGCACTCAGGGCTCACCAGCAGTATCGTCAGCACTTACACCACAGAACACATAACATAAGCGTAACGCTCAGTAAGTAATGCGATATGAAAGTAAAAGCCGACACTGCAATCCTATCACATGCAGTCTCTACACTCACACTCATGTTGTCACATCTGTGACGCATAGTGCAGCCGCGCCAGGGTAAGGAGGAACCTCACGCCATCCTACACCCTGACACGTCGCCACCGTCCCGGACTGCCTAGCAACGAGGCCCACAAGCTACACGCACGCATCACCACACGGCAACCACATCAGGGTAAGGGTGTACCTCGCGCCACTCTACACCCTGACACGTCGCCCCCGTCCCAGTCTCCCCAGCACGGGGCCACAGTTTCCACAGACACACTCGCGACAGCCCAGCCGGCCCACCCCTCGAGTAGGATTCGCGACTGGTGTTGCACCGGCCCATACACTAGTAGGATCCACAGTACCACTGCCCATATCCTCACCGTCAACACATTCACGCCGCATGACGGCCCAGCCAGCCCACCCCTCGAGTAGGATCCGCGACTGGTGAAGCACCGGCCCGCACACCAGCGAGATCTGCGGTACCACCGCCACACGTCTCACCTCATACATCAAAACATGCTAAAAATCATTTTTGTTCCCATTTTTAAAAATATGATGCATGTCAAACAATACGCATGCACACCACAATCAATCACATAAACCCTAAAGTTCTACAGTGTAGGCCCACTTTGGCAAAACACATGCATGCACTACTTACCTGGCGTCCTAAGCTCGCTCGACGCACAGCTTCGCCAAAAGAAAGCCTCAATCTAAAACACAACCAATTTCTCATCAGTATTTATCTCAACATTCACCAATTAGATAAAAATAACTTTATCTAACTACAGTCATGAAATTCCAACTAAAACGGTCCATTGGTTTGGTTTGGGCAAAAACCAGCCCAACGTTCGGATGCGCATAACTTTTTCGTCCGTCAATGGAATCGAACGATTCAAGTGGCTAAACGTCCCCTTAGGAACCTAGTTTAACATCCCAAGGCGGATTTTAAAACGGTAAGCCGCAGATAGGCAAAAAACGCCAAAACCGATTCTTCCTTTTTTTTTTAAATCTCAACCTTTGTTTTTCTTAAACCAAAACTCACTTGATTCAGCTTTTACGCACCAAAACAAACATGCCACTACCACACGTCAAAATTCCACAAAAAATGGTCACAAATTTGACTTGGACCAAAATCCAGCGTAAACTTCCGACGCGCATAACTTTTGCGTCGGATATCGGAACCGAGCGATTTCAGCGCCCACACGTTCCTCTAACAACCTATTTTTAACCAACAAAACAGAATTTAAAATGATCAACTTAAGCCTAGCCAAAACAGCCAAAAACAG
>CM039531.1:6826769-6841842 GCA_022433055.1 Begonia peltatifolia | reverse complement strand
AATGCTAGAGGAGTTCATATGAGTGTGGATGTGCGGCGTGATCGCAGGTGCGCGGGGCACGCGGCCCTGTGGGTGCACACGGGTCATGCGGCGCCGGGTGAGGGCGTGCGCGCGGACGTGCGGTACAGAGGCAGGGTGCGTGGGGCACGCGGCGCTGTGAGCGTGCGTGAGATACAGCGACGTTGGGTTGGCACCTGTGGCACTGCGGTGGTGTACGCGGGGTGTCGGAGTTGGGACGTGAGTGCTTGGGACCGGACTGGGTAGTTCGTGGGGAGCGTGGGGTTCTTTCCTAGGATTTCAAGTCTTACCGTTTTATCTCAAATTGTTTTAAATGGTTTTCTTTTCCGCTGCGTAGTTTTATGTTGAGGACTTCGTGTTTCCTCTTAGGGACGCGAGTTGTTTTTTTTTTTTTTTTTTTTTTGAATCGAGTCGAAAAATTTTCATACTCACAAATGTGCTTTTGAAAATGATTTGAAAACGAAAGGGGTATTGAATTGAGTTAGTTGTGTCAAGTGTTAGTGTGTGTGTGTAGTGTATAGATGCACTGTAACGCACCGGGGACGTGTGGGTTCTCGGGGTGTTACAGTTGGAGTAGTGAACTCGTGGACGGTCCAGTCGGCTATTGGGGCATTTTTACCAGGGTGGGGGTATGTGAGAGAGTTGGTTTATTTGAGTTTTGTCGAAACTGTTTTGAGTTGTTATGAGTCGATTGAAGTCATGTGGATGTATAGATGGATTTTAAACTTTAGTAGTCGTTTTTTAATGTAAATAATGATTTTGAGTTGATGGAAAAGTGTACTTTGTGTTGTTTTATCGTTGAGTTAAATTTCGGTGGTTTCTTTGAAAGATTAAGGTTTTTAGACAAGATTTTAATGATAAAAGTGTTGACTTATAAGCTGAGTGGTCGACTAATCCTAGCAAGTGTCGACCAGTATTTAGAAGGTGTCGCCTGCTTAGTGGAAAAATGCGTACAGAGTGTCGACCTGCACGTAAGAGAGTCGACTAAACTCTGTAGGTGTCGACCGCAAGGATCGATTGACGCGGACAGAGAGAAACGTAGTGTCGACCGGTGCATGGAAGTGTCGACCGGTAGTGTAAAATGGATGGGAGTGTTGACCTCAAGGATCGACCAACGCGGACAGAGAGAAACGTAGTGTCGACTCGTGCACGCAAGTGTCGATCGCTAGTGTAAAATGGACGCTAGTGTCAACCTCAGGGATCGACTGACTCGGACAAAGAGAAACGTAGTGTCACCGGTAGTGAAAAATAGATAGAAGTGTCGACCAGTGTTTACCGGAGTTGACCGAAAATGCCTTTAGTGTATTAAAACTAAAATTTTATTTAAACTAATTTTAGTCAAGTCTTCCCTTGCGACGATTTCAAACGTTTTCAAAATGGTCATTTTAATTCCATAAATGAAGTTTTTAAATTTTTACGCGAATTTAAAAAACGTGTTTGTAAGAGTAGTAGTAGTGAGCGTACCATAAACCGTGTGAGTTTTCGGGGTACGACAGAGTTGGTATCAGAGCAGTAGGGAGCGTACCGAAAATCGGCGAGTTGGTTTTTGAGTCGATACAGTTGTGGTGTCAGATCAGTTGGGAGCATACCAGAAATTGGCGAGTCGGTTTTCGGGTCGCTATGTAACACCCAGAATTTTTTTTTTGTTAAAACTAATGTCAGATTTATGTAATTGTAATCAGCGGAGTTTTGGTTATAATTGAGAGAGGAGAATTTCTACCATTAAATAAAATATTGTTTTGAGGTTAATGGAGAATAAAAAAATTTAAGAATCCAACCACAGAAGGACTGAATAAAATTTTGATTAAACGGTTAAGGGTTGAAAGTGAATTACTAATTAGGATTATTATTATTATTAAAAAAAAATTACAAAAACACCTTACGGTGTTTTGTTTCTCCCACACCAGAAAACCCCCCTCCCCTGTTTTTTTTTTTCCCTCTCTCGTGCAAAGCTCAGCGGTTTCTCCCTCCAGCCGACGCCTATCCTCTCCGATTCTCCATCAACCTTTATATTTACGGTAAGTTTTAGTTAGTTTTGAGTAGATAATTAGTATTTTATTCGTTTTGAGCGGTAAAACTAAGGTTTGAGAGAGTATCTGTAGTTTTAGTGAAAATCTATAAGGGAGTTGTAGGGAATTGAAGTTATAATTGATTTCTATCCGTATGTTGGTATTTAAGCCGAAAGTAGCATTAGATTACGAGATTTTGTGTGAAAGATTGAGCGGTAGGATAGCCGAAAACTTGAATTGTGGAATGGTTTCCGTTCAGCCAAATTCGGCCAAACTATAAGTGTTGGATTAGGAGTTTGTTTGTACCATTAGAAATTAGACGTTTGCAGAAGCCCGTAGCATTTTGAATCGTCCAAATCAGACAAGTATTGAATAAGTTATGGAATTCTGAATTCGATCGGAAATTGTGTAGGATTTTGGGTTTAGTTAAATTAGTTGTTAGTGTTGTTTTCCTTAGAGTTTTATGAGTTGGACGGAGAAGAATTGATGAATATGTGGTTTTATAGGTTCTCCAGTTTAACGAGCGGTTTACGAAATACGAGTTACTAAGGATGTAACACCCCGAGAACCCACACGTTCCTGGTGTGCTACATTACGTCTACACACTATATAACACATTAAAACTTGACACAATTCACTCAATTTAATAATACTTTCGTTTTCAAATCATCTTCAAAAGAACATTTGGGAGTATGAAAAATTTTCGACTCGATTCGAAAACAACCCGTGCCCCGAAGAGGGAACACGAAATCCTCAATATAAAAATACGCAGCGAAAAAGGAAACAATTTAAAATAGTTTTAAGATAGAAGGACAAGACTCGAGGAAGGAGTCCAACATACCCCTCGAACTATACAAAATCGGTATCGCACACTCACGTCCCCACTTTGATGTCCCTCGCGGACCCTCGTAGTGCCGCGCATGCCAACTCAACATCACCTTGTCACGCGCACACTCACAGCGCCTCATGCATCACGCACCCTGCCTCCGTACTACACGTCTGCACGGACGCCCTCACCCGACGCCGCACGACCCGTTAGCACCCGCAGGGCCGCGTGCCCTGCGCACCAGCGACCACACCGCACTTCCGCTCCACTCAACACTTCTATAACACTCACTGTACATATCCCAACCTATTCCATATCCTCTGGACTCCTAACTTCTCTCCCTAAATTTTGGCAGAGTAACGCCTAAAAACTGGCTATCCCAAAATTTAAACTATGCACACAGTTCACAAAAAACTAACAGTATTTATCTATCAACCATACAGAGAATCTCCATAACAAAATCAGAGTTTAAAGACAACGAAAATCTATCAAATACAAATGAAGAAAGTCCACAGTATAGAGCAATATCATACTCTAACATATAAAAATACGTACGCGTCGCCAAAACACTACAACCACTCTATATAATCCTGTACAACCGACGTCCATATGAAATCCACGGTTGGTTACGTACCGGCCCACACACTAGTAGGATCCGCGGTACCAACACCACGCGTCTCACCACTTACTCAAAATATGCTCAAAACCATTTTCGTTCCCTTTTTAAAATATGATGCATGACAAACAATACACACGCACACCACAATCAATCACATAATTCCTAAAGTTTTACGGTGTAGGACCACTTGGGCAAAACACATGCAAGCACTACTTACTTGGCGTCCTACGCTCACTCGACGCACAACTTCCACAAAAAATGCCTCAACCTAAAACGCAAATAATTCACTCATCAATCTTTACTTCAAAATTCACCAAACAATTTAAAATGACATTCCTTAACTAAATCCATGAAATTCCAGTTAAAACGGATCACCAATGTGGTTCGGCCGAAAACCAACTTAAAGTTCGGACGCGCATAACTTTGCTGTCCGTTAATGGAATCAAACAATTCAAGTGGTTAAACGTCCCCTTAGGAACCTAGTTTAACATACTAAGACGGATTTTAAAACGGTAAGTCGCAACTAGGTGGAAAAACCCCGAAACTGAATCTGCCCCTTTTTATTAAATTTCACATTTTTGTTTTTCTTCAAACAAAACTCACTCAAATCTAGCTTTACGCACCAAAAACAGCCATGCCACTATCACAGGTCGCAATTCTATGAAAAACGCTCACTAATTTGACTTGGACCAAAATTCGACATAAACTTCCGACGCGCATAATTTTTGCGGCGGATATCGGAATTGAACGATTCCAGCGGCCAAACGCTCCTCTAACCACTTATTTTAACCCACTAAAACAGAATTTAAAAAGATCAACCGAGCCCAATCAAAATCCCCAAAAAACAGAATTGTTTTTATACAAAAATATCCGAAATCTCAACTTCGATCAAATTCCTCCAATTTCTTTACCGAACAATCACATTTCAGCCTATTAGGCATAATCTAACCAGGCATAAGTAATTCAAGCACAAAATCTGAATTTTTGCTCAACTTTCTCCCTCGGTTTCTCTCCTTCTCACCGGTCTCCTACTGCCCATCCACTAACACACACGCTCACCCTCCTAATTCACTCAAACAATGCAGCCAAATTCACATAAAACGTAGGGAAGCCGAACCTTAATCTCGGCCAAACTGGACAAGATAGTAGAGGGAGAGAGAGACTTACAGGGTGGTGTCGTTCGGCACTCGGGTGGGGAGAATAGAAGAATGGAATCACAGTGTTCGGTTGCTGGCAATAGAACCGAATGGGGACTCCTCCTCGCGGTAGTTGGCAGAAAACGCTCGGCTCTCACTTTGGGAGTTTGAGCTGCTAAAACTAAACGACCTCGGTTCGTTGGAGAAGAAATACTCAGCTGCGGTTTTGCTCACACACTCGAGCCCGTCGTCCACCGATCGAAGACCAAAATCCTAGCTCTCGATCGCCCTCTCTCCCTCGCGTCTCCCTCTGCTTCCCTTGGGTGTCAAGTGAAACAGCCAAATGGCTTCCTCCCGAAGCCATTCGGATGTTATATTTTTTTTCTTAAAATAAATAATTAAAATTACGGAAACACCCTCCCGTGTTTTAACCGTCCGTAAATTTGTTAAATTCTCGTGTTCCCGACCTCAGATTTTGAAAACCATCACTAAAACTAGGTTTCGAGATTTATGACTTAATTTACCCGTCAAAATATTTCTCGAAACTTCAACCGAGATTAAATTAAAATTTTAGATATTAGATTTAAAATTTAAAATCTTCTGGGTTATTACATCCCCCCCACCTTATAAGAATTTTATCTCCAAAATTTACGTAACGAATAAGTTAGGATAATAACGCTCCATGTCTTCACGCAGCTCCTAAGTAGTTTCCTCCACACCATGATTGCGCCACAATACCTTTTGACCAAAGGGATCTACTTGTTGCACAGTACCTTCACAGCTGATCCTAAGACCCTCACTGTCTTCTCCTCGTAGGACCGCGTCAGCTGGATCTCTATATCCTGTAGCGGCACTACCTGAGAGGGATTGCGCATGCACTTCCTCAGCATCAAGACATGAAAAACATCATGGATGACATCCATCGACGCAGGCAACTGAAGCTAGTACGCTGTTCTCCCAATCCGATTGACAATCGGGAAATGTCCCATAAACCGAGGGTTGAGCTTCCCCTGTAATAACCCAGAAATTTCGAATTTCAATTTTACTTCCGAAAATTTTTAGTTTAATCTCGGTCGGAGTTTTGAGAAATATTTCAACGAAAAAAAAATTTAAATTATAAGACTCGGAGCCTACTTTTGTGATGGTTTTCGGAATTTAAAGTCGGGAGGTCGAGAAATTAACGAAATCGCAGAAGATTAAAACACGTGAGGGCAGTTTTGTAATTTTGCAATTTATAAATAAAAAAAAAAAAGGGATATGAAATCACCCGAATGGCTTCGGGAAGAAACCATTCGGTCGACTTCTGCAGAACACCCGAGTGCTGAGGAGGCGATCGTGTGCCGTAGTTGGAGCTGCGATCGACAGCCGACGAGCGTGGGTGCGAGGTTCGAGTTGCGAGCAGGTGCTGCTGTCCCAACGAACTGAAGTCGTTCGGTTTCAGCAGCTTGAGTTCCCGAAAGAGCCGAGTGAGAGACGCGGGAGAAGGGAGGAAATCCTCAAGCTCTAATTTTTCGGCTGACGCGATTGAGCGTGGGGGATACCGCCGGTGACTGAGAGTTCGGCTGTGCTTTGCTCTCCCTTCGACCGAGCGCACAGCAACGCAACGGTCAGTCCTTCCCTTCTTGCTGCCCATCTTGTTATTTTTGGTTTGGCCGAGCTTAGTGCTCGGCCTGCTTTCGGCATTGATGGAATTTGGCCGCAAGGTTGTAGTGTAGCACGAGGGTGATGCCGCGAGTTTAAGGAAACCGAAGGTGAGCCCTGTCGGTTTCTTGTTTTGGCTGAGCTTAGTGCTCGGCCTCCTTGCATTTGCGGTGAACTTGGCCGAGAGGTATGAACGAAATAGGGCTAGTTGTGTGTAGAAGTTCTTAAATTGAAGCTTGAAATAAAAAATCAACCATTTTCGTGCAGGGGCAGCTCGGTTTTTAGCCTTTCTGGCCTTGCTTCGGTTGATTGTTTCAAATTCTGTGTTTGTGGGTTAAAATAAGTTGTTAAAGGGATGTATGGCAACTGGAATTGTTCAATTCCAATATCCGACGCAAAAGTTATGTGCGTCGGAAGTTTATGTCGAATTTTGGTCCAAGTCAATTTAGTGAGCGTCTTTAATAGAAATTTGACGTGTGAGAGTAGCATAGCCATTTTGATGCGTATAACTAGTGGCGAGTGAATTTTGGTTGAATAGAAGTGAAAATGTGAAATTTGATAAAAGTGGCAGATTCGGTTTTTAGCGTTCTTCACCTGCCTACGACTTATCGTTTTAAAATCCATCTTAGTATGTTAAACTAGGTTCCTAAGGGGACGTTTAGCCACTTGAATCGTTTGATTTCGTTGGAGGAGGCAAAAGTTATGCGCCTCCGAACTTTAAGCTGGTTTTTGGCTGGACCAAACCGATGGACCGTTTTAGTTGGAATTTCATAAGTGTGGTTAAGGAAGGTTATTTTTGGCTATTTGGTGAATTTTGAGATAAATACTCATGAGCGTTTGGTTGTGTTTTAGGTTGAGGCTTTCTTTTGGCGAGGCTGTGCATCGAGCGAGCTTAGGACGCTGGGTAAGTAGTGCATGCATGTGTTTTGCCCAAGTGGGCCTACACTATAGAACTTTAGGGTTTATGTGATTGATTGTGGTGTGCGTGCATATTGTTTGACATGCATCATATTTTGAAAACGTGAACGAAAATGATTTTTAGCATGTTTTGATGTATGAGGTGAGATGTGTGGCGGTCGTACTGCGGATCCCTCTAGTGTGCGGGCCGGTGGTTCACCAGTCACGGATCCTACTCGAGGGGTGGGCCGGATGGGCCGTCATGCGGCATGAATGTGTTGACGGTGAGGATATGGGCAGTGGTACCGTGGATCCTACTAGTGTGTGGGCCGGTGCAACACCAGTCGCGGATCCTACTCGAGGGGTGGGCCGGTTGGGCTGTCGCGAAACTTGTGTGTGTGGCAACTGTGGCCCTGTGCTGGGGAGGCTGGGACGGGGGCGACGTGTCAGGGTGTAGAGTGGCGCGAGGTACACCCTTACCTTGATGTGGTTGCCGTGTGATGATGCGTGTGTGTAGCTTGTGGGCCTCGTTAGTGGGGAAACCGGGAGGGTGGCGACGTGTCAGGGTGTAGGGTGGCGTGAGGTTCCTCCTTACCCTGGTGCGGCTGCACTACGCGTCACAGATGTGACAACATGAGTGTGAGTGTAGAGACTGCATGTGATAGGATTGCATTGTCGGCTTTAACTTTCATATCACACTACTTACTGAGCGTTAGGCTTATGTTGTGTAATCTGTGGTGTAGGTGCTGACGATACTGCTGGTGAGCCTCGAGTGCCTAGTCCAGAGGCGTAGGATGGTTGGCGGCGTGCGACCGCAGCACCGGATGGCAGATTTTTGTTAGGGCGACCCGACTCGTGGAGATAGTAGGTTGTGGTATGGTTGGTTTTGGAGGTTTTCTTTCTTTTGTGATGATTATGTACAGTCGATGAGATGAGGTGTATATGTGTCAGTGTATAGGTATATGGAGTGCGTGTGATTTTGGTGACGTACGTATATATTTTTCATGTTAGAGTATGACATTACTCTATACTGAGGACTTTCTTCATTTGTATTTGATGGATTTTCGTTGTCTTCATACTCTCATTTGATTATGGTGATTTCTCTAGATGATGGATAGATAGATACTGTTAGTTTTGGTGAACTGTGTGCAGGGTTTTTAATTTTTGGGATAGCCAGTTTTTAGGTGTTACTCTGCCGAAATTTTAGGAGAGGGGTTGGGAGTCGAGAGGATATGAAATAGGTTGAGGTGTGTACAGTGAATGCTAGAGAAGGGTAGATGAGCGTGGGAGTGCGGCGTGATCGCAGGTGCGCGGGGCACGCGGCCCTGCGGGTGGTCACGGGTCGTACGGCGCCGGGTGAGGGTGTGGGCGCGGACGTACTGTACAGTGGCAGGGTGCGTGGGGCACGCGCCACTGTGAGCGTGCGCGAGACACAGTGACGTGGAGTTGGCACGTGCGGCAATGCGAGAGTGCGCGTGGGGTGTCGAAGTAGAGACGTGAGTGTGCGGTACCGGATTGTGTAGTTCGAGGGGTGCGTTTCATTTTTCCTAGGATTTCAAGTCTTACCGTGTTATCTTAAACTATTTTTAATGGTTTTCTTTTCCGCTGCGTAGTTTTTATGTTGAGGATTTCGTGTTCCCTCTTCGAGATGCGAATTGTTTACGAATCGAGTCGAAAATTTTTCATACTCATAAATGTTCTTTTGAAAATGATTTGAAAACAAAAGTGGAGTTAAATTGAGTGAGTTGTGTCAAGTTTCTGTATGTCATAGTGTGTAGACGTAGTGTAGCGCACCGGGAACGTGAGGTTTCCCGGGTTCCTGGGGTGCTACATCCCCCGCTTTCCGAACCTCACCACTCCCTTGAATGGCGAGATCTTCAGAAATACCTTGTCGTCCTCATTAAACTCTAACTCCCAACGCCTCTGATCAGCATAACTCGTCTATCGACTCTGAGCCGCTCCAATCCTCTTCCGTATCACAAAAATTTTATCGACAGTCTACTGTAAAATCTCAGGACCTATCAATTGGGCCTCCCCAACCTCATCCCAATACAATGGCGACCTGCACTTCCTTCCGTAGGGGGTCTCGTACGGTGCCATACCAATGGTGGACTGGTAGCTGTTATTATATAAGAATTCCACTAACGGTAACAACTTGCTCCAAGCCGCCTGAAACTCCAACACACAGGCCCTGAGCATATCCTCCAGAATCTGTATAGTTCGCTCTGATTGCCCATCGGTCTGAGGATGAAAGGTTGTACTGAAATATAATCTGGTGCCCATAGCTTTATGCAGACTCTTCCAAAACTTGGACGTGAACCTGGGCTCTAGTTCGCTACAATCGACACCGGAATCCCATAAAGTCTGACTATCTCCTGAATATACAACTGGGTAAACTGATCCATGGTATAAGTCATCCTCACAGGTAAAAAGCGAGACGACTTCATCAACTTGTCTACAATCACCCAAATAGCATCATGGCCCTTGTCAGTCCTCGGCAGTCCCACCACAAAATCCATAGTGATCCGCTCCCACTTCCACTCTGGTATTAGAAATGGTTGGAGCATCCCAAATGGTCGCTGATGTTCCGCCTTCACCTACTGGCAGACAACGCAGGTCTCAACATACTCAGCCACTGCTCGTTTCATGTTAGGCCACCAATAGTGCTGCTTCAAATCCCTGTACATCTTAGTGCTCCCAAGATGCACAGAGAAAGAAGATGAATGGGCCTCCAATAATATATCCTTTCTCAGCTCCTCATCCTTCAGGACATACCACCTATTCTGAAATTTCAGAATCTCATCCTTTGAATAGTTGAACTTAGAATCAGGCATGGCCCCCATACTAGTCTCCACATAAACATGGATAAAGTTTTTAAATTTGACTATTATCGATAATTAGAGACCAAGATTTGTTGATGATGAAATTGCCAAGTTAGTTTTTTTTTACTTTACACATTTGTTCGTTATAGGTACAAAACTGAAATGTCATCAGTCGTGTTATTTTTGAATGCTCGCAAGTTTTTGAAACCGAAAATCGAAAGACAAGTTTTGTGCTTATGAATTTGCTTTGTAGATACTCGAAGTAGTATGCTGATGTTAATCAAAGTGCAAACAACTTCAATCCCAAAATTAAAGATCTATGTCAAGATATTAGAGGGCCAATGACATGATCAAAAATTAAGATAATAAATGAAGCCTTTCATGGATTGATTGCAGAAATCCAAGATAAAGATTCATTTCAATAAGAGTTAAAATTAATAAATTTTTTAAATATTGAATAGGATACTTGAAAGGAAAAGAAGACCAAATATACTTGAAAAATACCTAAAGATTTAGTGGCTAGTGACATGGAAATACAACAACAAAATATGCACACGGAAAATTCATACAGAGTTTCATTTTCTTTATCAAATTGACAAGCACTTATTTCCTAATTCTTGAAGCAAGGTGGGGCACGAATTTAGAAAGAAGAGACACTAAATTCATCAATCAAATTAGTCCAAGTTTCCTTTTAATCTGTGATAAAAGTCTCCTTTTGTTTGATTACTTAATTTCCTTTTGTTTTAGTATAGTTTCCTTTTATTAATTTGTTAATTTTCCTAATCTTTAGATGTTTCTTAATTACTTTCTTCTTACATTAGGATATTTTATATCCTATTTAAAAGTATTTACCCTACAACATTATACAATCAATATAGAAGATTTTGGGTTACTCTTGGTGAGAATTTTGTTTTTTGTTCTTTGTGAATAACTATATCTTTTTCAAGTCAAAAGTTGAAAAATCAGCTTGATAGCTTGTCTAACCACAAGTTCGATTAAGGGTCAAACTCCTTGTTTGATAACTTTGGTTTCTGTCGGCAAGGTTTGATATGGTTGAAGCTCCTAATACTTAATTTGAAAGGTATTTTTGAGTTTCTATTTTGCATTGTTAAAGGGTCTTAAGTTTAATATACCTGTGGTTCTCATAATTTGGTATTTGAGCTTTGTCTCCTAGATTAAATTCTCTATCTTTATTTTTTTTTTCTTCTTGAATTTCTTCTTTTGAAAAAAAAATTATAAAAATTTCCAAAAACTTTCTAGCAACGATTCTTTGCTTATTAAGTTTTTGATGTGCCATGGAGATCGGAAACTCAAGCTCAAATTCAGGTACCTAATCAATCCACTCCTTTCTCTTAAACGAAAGTTAATTTTCTAGGAAAAAGGCTTTTGGATTGCTTGGATCAAAAGTTTGGGAGAGAAAACGTTATCACGAGTACAAGTGCTTGGCGCGTGCAAAGAATGGTTGAAGGATAACATGCACGGATTGATGGCGCACGAGGATCAAGTGATGGGCGAGTGCAATAAGGAAACAATTAGCAGTTAGCACCTACAGACTAGCAACAGGGCACGCACGAGACAGGATGTCATGGCGAAACAGGCGCGTAGCAGCAACTAGTCAGCACGAGCAGCAACAGTAGATGGCTCGCGCGAGATGATTGCGTGACCAAGCACAACGAGTGCCGGATGGTGCACGGATAGAAGCAGCGCGCGCGTGAGCAGGAAATAGTGCGCGCACGTGACTGAATATCGTACTCCAACGGTTATTTTGCATTGTCTTTGTCCTTCTTTTTGCAGATAAGACCCAATTGTTTCTGGGTGTATTTAAGCTTATTTTGAACCTATTGTAAGAGATTTTGGCAAAATTTAATCAAAGGAAGTTTATCATCATAAAAGGGAAGAACACATTGAGAGTTTCTCAGGTTTTCGTCTTCAGTGCTTCAGCACCCGAAGGTTAATCATTGCCCTCCAAGTTCACATTACTTCGTTGGTTCTTAATCCATCATTCTCTACTCACTCTCTAAAGTAGGAACTAAGAAGAAGGTGGGAAAACCATCCTAAATGTTGTCGGTTCTTTCCTTGGAAAGAAGCATCACCGAAAGCACCCATTGTTGCTTCTCGGCTAGTCGTGGGTTGTTCTGCCCAATTCCTATTCTCTGACACTTTCTAAGGGAGGATAATAGGTTTGCTTACTTACCCATCTCCTGAAAGCTCCATTACATTTTCACATCCATTCCCTGTTATACGTAATATTTAGTGTTTGTTTTGGGGTGTCTTTGAGCACCGAACTCTGTTTATTTAATTTAGTCTTCACATGCATTTAAGGTCCCATTTTGTGTCATTTGGTATCAAAGCCAAATGGCTCCTTGTGTTGTTTGTCTCTGTTGTTTTTCTTTGATTTCGTTTATGATGTTTATGTTCTTCTGTATTGTGTCTGTTATGTTAACTAGATATAATTGTCTGTTTTTTCTTGTTTGTGTTTTGTTTTAATTATTTAGATTGTCCCATGTTTAGGTTAGTTTAAGTGATTTCATTTCTTTTTTGGTAAGCATGCTTTATTTTCTCTGTTTTCTTCTCTTCCTGAGATTTGTTGTTGTCATATTTGTTTTCTGTTTTTCATCACCGATAGTATAACATGTTTAACCATCTTATGCATGTCTACTTCTGTTTATAGAACCTAGACTGTTAGGATTGATAGCATGTTGTTCTGTTGCTGTTATTTTATCCACCGTTGTTTTTTTGTTTCTCATATTTTGTTTGTTTATGTTTTCTAATGTCTTTGTGTTCTGTTTAGTCTTCAGGTTGTTTAGCGGTGTTATGTGTTTGTCCCTGTTCTGAACATGATTTGCAGAAGTAATTTTGTCTTTGTTTTTACTCGAGCTGTGATGTTCTATTTTTGTTTATTTTATCATGTTCTAGTTTTGTTTCTTTTCAAGAATGCTTATTGTGTTTTTGTTCACGGTTTGTTTAGTGTTATTATTTTCTTGTTTCTGTTTTGGAAGCCATCACCAAAGATAGATATCATCTTTAATTTACACCTTTTGGTATCATTGTGTGGTGATTATATTTTGATGAAAATTGGAGTCTCTTTTGGCCAAGAAATTGTTATAAATCCAAGGAGCATAGTATGATAAACTTGTGCTATTCTGTTGCATGTTTTGTGTTAGTTTTCTGTTTTGTATATGTTAGTCTGTGCTAGTTTGTTGTTTTCTTTTAAGACCTTAGGTCTAAGCTAGAGTTTATAGATGGCAACTAGGTTTTGCACCACCTATAGCCAACATAGGTTACAAAATTTTCCACCATCCAAAACATTCGAACAAATTCTTGATAAGTCTAATTTGCAATGGCAATTTGATGATTTGAACCGCAACTTAGATAAAGTTAGTCATTGGTTAAGGGAGGAGGAGAATGAACATTTGAGAGTTACTCAAACTTCAAGGCCAAGAAGAAGGGCCGAGCAGCTTGGGAGGATGGGTAGAGTTGATACCGGTTATGAGAGAGCCAAACCCTTAAGAAGACCAAGCCGTAAAATTTCCAATAGCCACCTTGAATTTGAGAAACCTTGTGATATATCTATACCTTGTGTAGCGACCCAAAAACCCTCACGGTTCCCCGTACGCTCACTGATACTACTCCCACAAACACGCTCGGAAAAATTCGAGTAAAAATTTAAAACTTTCGTTGCTCGACTTAAAACAACTTCTCTCTTTTTTTTAAAAACGTTTAAAACCATCGTAGCGCAAGACTTGATAAAAATCAGCTTAAATAAAGTTTCAAGTTTTCTAAACATATAAAAAAAATAACATTTTCGGTCGACCCCTGTAAACACCGATCGACACTTCCATTAATTTTTCGCTACCGGTCGACATTTGCGTGCACCGGTCGACACTATGTTTCTATCTGTCCGTGTAATAACCAAAAGAATTCTAGAATTTAAATTATTTTCCTGTTAAAATTTTTGAGAAGTTTTTACGGGAAGTTTATGTTATGAAACTTGTAATTTAATTCGTAGAAAAATTTTTGAATTTTGAAGTCAGGAGTACGCAAATTTAACGAAAACATGGAGGTTCAAAATACGTGAGGGCGATTTAGTAATTTGATTTATTAAAATTAATAAAAAAAAATATATATATATATATATATATATATATATATAACAACCAAATGGCTTCGAAGAGAAGCCATTCGGCTGTTGATCGCTGAGCTCCCGCGAGGAGAAAACTGAGCCTGAGCTGTCGATCACCAACTGTAATAACCCGAAAATTTCGAATTTTATTTTTAATTTCTGGAATTTTTAGTTTAATCCCGGTCGGAGTTTTGTGAAATATTTCAACGGGAAAGATTTAAATTATAAGACTTGGAGCCTACTTTTGCGATGTTTTTCAGAATTTCAAGTCGGGAGATCGAGAAATTAACAAAATTACGGAAGATTTAAATACGTGAGGGCAGTTTTGTAATTTGGTATATAAAAAAAAAATAAAAACATCACATAACAACCGAATGGCTTCGGGAAGAAGCCATTCGGCTGTTTTCACTTGCCACCGAGGGAAGCAGGGGAGTGGCGCGAGGGAGAGAGGGCGATCGGGAGTGGAGGTGCGATCTTCGATCGGTGGACGTCGAACTCGAGGGTGTGAGCGAAACCCTGGCCGCGTGGTTCTTCTCCGGCGATTCGGAGTCGTTTGGTTGCTGTAGCTCGAATTTCCGAAGGTAGCGAGCCCGAGCGTTTTCTGCCGACGACCGCGAAAAGTGGGTTGCTGACCAACTCTGCCATCGACGTTTTGGGCGCCTTACTGGAATATTGCTTTTTCCGTTGCGCGCAGAACTCCATTTGCTCGGTAAGCCTCTCTTCCTCCCTCTGTCTGTTCTGTCCGGTTTGGCCGAATGTAAGGCTCGGCCCCCTTCCCCCTCCATTTTCGGTAATTTTGGCTGAAGTGTTGAGGGGGAAGTGCCGGGAATTTGGAGGGGGGGGGAAAACCAAAGGCGAGCCCTGTCGGTTTCCCTGTTGTTGGCCGAGCTTGGTGCTCGGCCTCCTTTCAATTTCCGGCAAGCTTGGCCGGAATGTATAAGTGGGATATGACCAATTCTGTATAGGAGTTGTGAAATTCGAA
>CM039531.1:6793277-6826759 GCA_022433055.1 Begonia peltatifolia | reverse complement strand
TTTAGCCACTTGAATCGCTCGATTCCGTTGACGGACGCAAAAGTTATGCGCATCTGAACGTTGGGCTGGTTTTCGGCCAAACAAAACCAATGGACCGTTTTAGTTGAAATTTCGTGAGTGTAGTTAGAGAATGTTATTTTTAGCTAATTGGTGAATGTTGAGACAAATACTAATGAGAAATTGGTTGTGTTTTAGGTTGAGGCTTTCTTTTGGCAAAGTTGTGCGTCGAGCGAGCTTGGGACACCAGGTAAGTAGTGCATGCATGTGTTTTGCCCAAGTGGGCCTACACTGTAGAACTTTAGGGTTTATGTGATTGATTGTGGTGTTTGTGCGTATTGTTTGACATGCATCATATTTTTTAAAAGCGGGAACGAAAATGATTTCTAGCATGTTTGATGTATGAGGTGAGACGTATGGCGGTGGTACCGCGGATCCCACTAGTGTGCGGGCCAGTGCTTCACCAATCGCGGATCCTACTCGCGAGGTGGGCCGGCTTGGCCGTCATGCGGCATGAATGTGTTGACGGTGAGGATATGGGCAGTGATACTGCGGATCCTACTAGTGTGTGAGCCGGTGCAACACCAGTCGCAGATCCTACTAGAGAGGTGGGCCGGCTGGGCTGTCGCGAAACGTGTGTGTGTGGCAACTGTGGCCCCGTGCTGGGACGGGGGCGACGTGTGAGGGTGTAGAGTGGCGCGAGATACACCCTTACCCTGATGTGGTTGTCGTGTGGTGATGCGTGGGTGTAGCTTGTGGGCCTCGTTGCTGAGGAGTCCGGGACGATGGCGACGTGTCAGGGTGTAGGGTGGCGTAAGGTTCCTCCTTACCCTGGTGCGGTTGCACTACGCGTCACAGATGTGACAACATGAGTGTGAGTGTAGAGACTGCATGTGATAGGATTGCATTGTCGGCTTTTACTTTCATATCGCATTACTTACTGAGCGTTAGGCTTATGTTGTGTATTCTGTGGTGTAGGTGCTGACGACACTGCTGGTGAGCCCCGAGAGCCTAGTCCTGAGGCGTAGGATGGTTGACGGCTTGCGACCGCGACACTAGATGGCGGACTATTGTTAGGGCGACCCGACTCGTGGAGATGGTAGGTTGTGGCCTGGTCGGTTTGTGGGTTTTCTTTCTTTTGCGGTGATTATGTACGGAGGATGGGATTGGTTGTTGTATATGCGTCAGTGTATAGGTGTATATGGAGTGCGTGTGATTTTGGCGACGCACGCACATATTTTACATGTTAGAGTATGGTGTTGCTCTATATTGTGAACGTTCTTTATTTGTATTGGACGGATTTTCGTGTCTTCTTACTCTGATTTGGGTTAGGATGATTTCTCTGGATGATGGATAAGTAAATATTGTTGGATTCTGGTGAATTGTGTGCAAGGTTAAATTTTGGGGTAGCCAGTTTTTAGGCGTTACTCTACCGAAATTTTGGGAGAGGGGTTGGGACTCGAGAGGATACGAAATAGGACAAGGTGTGTACAATGAATGCTAGAGAAGTTTAGATGAGCATGGATGTGTGGCGTGATCGCAGGTGCGCGGGGCATGCGGCCCTGTTGGGTACCCACGGGTCGTGCGACACCGGGTGAGGGTGTGCGCGCGGACGTGCTGTACAGCGGCAGGGTGAGTGGGGCACGCGGCGTTGTGAGCGTGCGCGAAACACAGTAACGTTGAGTGGTATGTGCGGCACCGTGAGAGTGTGCGTGGGGTGTCAAAGGGGAGACACGAGTTGTTTTCGAATCGAGTAAAAAAAAAATGAATTGAAAACAAAAGGGTATTAAATTGAGTGAATTATGTTAAGTGTTAGTGTGTGTGTGTAGTGTATAGATGCACTGTAGCGCACCGGGAACGTGTGGGTTCTCGGGGTGTCACACCAACGACCGACGAGGAGTAGTTGAGCACCGGCGTGGTTTGGTCTTCCCGAGCTCAAAACTGAATGTGAGCCCTATTTTGGTTTTTCTGGTTTGACCGAGCTTATCACTCGGTTTCCCTAGATTTTCTGTGGACTTGGTTGAAATATTTGATTGAATTGGAAGTGAGAATGTGTGTGTTTAGTGGATGCACAGTAGACGTCCGAGAGGGAGGGAGAAAAACCGAGGGGTTGAGCTTGGTTGGTTCGATTTTCAGCTCTGTCTATGAGTGTGTGTTAGGTCGTAGATAGATGATCGAATTATGGTCGAAGCATGAGGAGATTGGGTGAAAATGTTGAAAGCAGAGGGGGTGGGAGAATTGGATGAAAATCGAAAGGGGGTTTTACTTCGGCCACCTCAGATTCTCGGGTTTGAAAATCCCGAATTTGATTAGATTCAGTCTAAATAGAGGAAATGTGATTTAATGGTGAAGGAAATTGGTGAATTGGAGTTGAAACCGAAAATGTGGACTTTTGAGTTTTGAAAATAGAATCTGTTTTAGTGTTTTTGGCCTGGTTTTGGTTTATCGTTTTAAAATTCCTTTTAATATGTTAAACGAGGCTATTAGAGGGGCATTTAGTCACTGGAATCGTTCGATTCCGATAATCGACACAAAAGTTATGCGCGTTACAAGGTTAAGTTGACTTTTGAGCCGAGTTGGGTTAGTAAGCATTTTTAGTAGAATTGTGACACGTGATGTTAGTATTGGTGATTTTAGTGCGTAAGGCGAGTTTTAAGATGAGTTTTGACGGATTTTGGTTTCTGTTTTGGGTCGAGGCATTTTTGGCAAAATTGTGCTTCTGGGAGAGCTTAGAATGCTAGGTAAATAGTGCATGCATGTGCTTTGCCCAGGTGGGCCTGCATTATGGAACGATAGAATTTGTTAGATGTTGATATGTGTGTTTACTTTTGTCATACATCATGTTTTTTGAAAAATTGTATGAAAACGAATTTGAGCATGATTTTGAATTGTGGAGTGTTGTGAGATATGTAATGGTGAGGATGACGCGTGTGTGGGCGGCTTTGGCCTCGTTGCTAAGGAGACCGGGACGGGGGCAACGTGTTGGATGTAGTGTGGCGCGAGGTTCATACTCACTATAACGTGGCTGCTGCGGATGTGGGCATGTGTGCCAACTGTGGCCTCTTTGCTAGGGAGACCAGAACGGGAGTGACGCGTCAGGGTGTAGCGTGGCACAAGGTTCACCGTCACCCTGGTGTGGTTGATGTGTGGTGACGCAGGTGTGTAGCTTGTGGGCCTCGTTGTTGGGGAGTCTAGGACATTGGCGACGTGTCAGGGTGTAGTGTGGAGCTAAGTTCATTCTCACCCTAGTACGGTTGCACTACGCGTCACAGATAACGATAACGATAACATGAGTGTGAGAGTAGAGACTGCATGTGATAGGATTGCATCGTCGATTTCATTTCTCAAATCGCATTACTTATTGAGTGTTAAACTTAAATTGTGTGTTACATGGTATAGGTTCTGAGGTTTCTGCTGGTGAGACTCGAGAGCGTAGTCCTGAGGCATAGGACGGTTGGTGGCGTGCTACCGAGGCACTGGATGGCGGACTGTTAGGGCGACCCGACCCATGGAGATGGTGAGTTTTGGTGAAGTGTTTGGGGTTTTTCTTGATGTATTTTGGCGACGGTTCTATTTTACGTGTTGTATGGTGTACAGATGTGGTTATCCTAGTTGTTTGAATAGTTTTGAGGACGCGTGTATATATTATATGGATGACCATTGTAACACCCTGAAATTTTTCGTTAAAATGATTTTCGGATTTACGTATCGGTAGACGGCGGAGTTTTACTCGGAATCAAGAGACGAAAATTTATACTGTTAAGTAAAAGATTATTTTGAAGATAATGGAAAAGAGAAAATTCTAAAATTCTAAACGGAAGCGAACTGATTGACCGTTTAACAAAAAAATTAGAGGTTGAGGGCGATTTAGTAATTAGATTTATTATTATTATTATTATTATTATTATTATTTATATTATAAAAAAAAAAATTCCTTCTGCTAGCAACTCACCCCCTCCCCGCAGCCTCCCTCCTTCCCTCCTTCCCTCCTTTTTCTTCTCTCCCCCTCCCTGTTTTTTTTCTCTCCCGCGTGAATGCTCTCTGTTCTTCTTTTTTTTTTTTTTTTTCTTTCTTTCCTCTATTCTCTTCTTTCTTCCTCCCCCCTTAGGCCACACTTCTCATCTCTCTCTCCATTCTTCATTTTTTTTTCTCTCCTCCTTCTCCATCACGGGCAGCAATCCTTTCTTCCCCCCTCCGATTCTTCGCTCTCTTTTGGACATCCAAGGTTAGATTTATGTTGCCATTCTTGATGGGTTTCTTTTGCTGGATTTTTCTCTCTTGTTGGATGTTTAATCATGCTATATTACCATAATGATGAATATTGTGGAAAGAAATTGATGATTTGTTTAGATTGGGAGAATCTGAAATTTAGGGCTAAATCCTATGCTGTTTCGGTTTTGGAAATTTCGGCTGAGCTATTGATGTTGTTTTAATAAATGAATACAACCATTAGAAACTAGACATCCTAAGGTTTAAATTGGCTGTTGAATCGTTGAAATCGGTTAAGGATTGAATGAGTTATGAATTTTAGAAGTTATTATGCAAAAACTGGAAAATTTCAACGGGCAGTTCGGTTTTGATGTTTCTGCCATCGATTATGCTTTGATTTTGGAAAATGGATTTCACCAGCATAAACTAGACCTTATAAGGTTTCCAAAACATGTCGAATCATCGAATTCGGCCAAATATACGATTTGATATGAATTTTCAAAGTTGAATAAAAAACTGTGAAACGATTTCCAGGCAGATTTGGTTTTTGATTTTCTGCTATTAATTGAGTTCGATTTTTGACAAATGGATTTCACCATGTTGAAATAGACTCGTTTAGAAGCCCTTACCATTTTAAATCATTGAATTTGGACTTATATTCAATTTGTTGTGAATTTTTGAAGTTGGACAAGATTTATGACAAATTTCGAAAGTTGAGTTGTGATGGTTTAAATTTTAATTCCTTGATATTGAGTTATTTGGTTGAAATTGATTGAAGTGTTAAATTGTTAGGGTGGTTGATTGAGGTTGTGTGGATGATAACCTACCCTTGGGATAATTATTTGAATTGGACTTCAATTTTTAGATTGTGCATTATAGAATGATGGGTGTTTGGAGATAGGGGTTATATGGACATGTTTTGAGTTCTATTATGTTTGGATATTGGATATTAGATGGTGTTCATGCTGGTTGATGGATGTTAAGAGAATAGGTTAGCTTAGTTGTTGATTTGGAAGTTAAGTGCATAGAGTTACACTTGATGATTTTGTGGTTGTTTATTTAGTGTTTAAAAATAGAAATTTGTGGATTTGGTTATATGTGGTGGTTGTGAATTAGAATTGTAAATCGTGAATGATAACTATAACTTTACGTTTTAGAATTTCAGGAAAAACAGAATCGATCGGGTTGGATCGAATAGCTAAGGACGCCAGGTAAGTAGTGCATGCATGTGTTTTGCCCAAGTGGGCCTACACTGTAGAACTTTAGGGTTATGTGATTGATTGTGGTGTGCGTGCGTATTGTTTGACATGCATCATATTTAAAAAAAAAAAACGGGAACGAAAAGGATTTTTAGCATGTTTTGATGTATGAGGTGAGACGTGTGGCGGTGGTACCGCGGATCCCGCTAGTGTGCGGGCCGGTGCTTCACCAGTCGCGGATCCTACTCGAGGGGTGGGCGGCTGGGCCGTCATGCGGCGTAAATGTGTTGACGGTGAGTATATGGGTAGTGGTACCGCGGATCCTACTAGTGTGTGGGCCGGTGCAACACTAGTCGCGGATCCTACTCGAGGGGTGGGCCGGCTGGGCTGTCGCGAAACGTGAGTGTGTGGCAACTGTGGCCCCGTGCTGGGGAGGCTGGGACGGGGGCGACGTGTCAGGGTGTAGAGGAGCGCGAGGTACACCCTCACCCTGATGTGGTTGTCGTGTGGTGATGCGTGGGTGTAGCTTGTGGGCCTCGTTGCTGGGGAGTTCGGGACGTTGGCAACGTGTCAGGGTGTAGGGTGGCGTGAGGTTCCTCCTTACCCTGGTGCGGCTGCACTACGCGTCACAGATGTGACAACAGGAGTGTGAGTGTAGAGACTGCATGTGATAGGATTGCATTGTCGGCTTTTACTTTCATATCGCATTACTTACTGAGCGTTAGGCTTATGTTGTGTGTTCTGTGGTGTAGGTGCTGACGATACTGCTGGTGAGCCTCGAGAGCCTAGTCCAGAGGCGTAGGATGGTTGGCGGCGTGCACCCGAGGCACCGGATGGCGGATTTTTGTTAAGGCGACCCGACCCGTGGTGGTGGTAGGTGATAGTGGATTTATCATTTCATGTTGGGTATTTGTGTAGATAGCGGGGTTGTATAGACATTGATCTTTTGAGATTGTACAGAGGGGTTGTAGTGTTTTGGGGGACTTTCTTCATTTGTATTTGATGGGTTCTTGTTGTCTTCTTACTCTGATTTGGTTATGGTGATTTCTCTGGATGATGGATAGATAAACATTGTTGGATTATGGTGAATTGTGTGCAGGGTTTAATTTTTGGGATAGTCAGTTTTTAGCCGTCACTCTGCCGAAATTTCAGGAGAGAGGTTGGGAGTCGAGGAGATACGAAATAGGTTGAGGTGTGAACAGTAAATGCTAGAAAAAGGTAGATGAGCGTGGAAGTGCAGTGCGATCGCAGGTGCGCGGGGCACGCGGCCCTGCGGGTACACACGGGTCATGCGGCGCCGGGTGAGGGCGTGCGCGCGGACGTGCTGTACAGAAGCAGGGTGCGTGGGGCACGAGGCGCTGTAAGCGTGCACGAGATACAGTGAGGTTGGGTTGGCACGTGCGGCACAGCGAGGGTGTACGCGAGGTGTAGGAGTGGGGACGTGAGTGCTTGGGACCGGACTGCGTAGTTCGTGGGGTGCGTGGGATTCTTTCCTAGGATTTCAAGCCTTACCATTTTATCTCAAATTGTTTTAAATGGTTTTCTTTTCCGCTGCGTAGTTTTATGTTGAGGACTTCGTGTTTCCTCTTCGGGACGCGAGTTGTTTTTCGAATCGAGTCGAAAAATTTTCATACTCACAAATGTTCTTTTGAAAATGATTTGAAAACGAAAGGGGTATTGAATTGAGTTAGTTATGTCAAGTGTTAGTGTGTGTATGGTGTGTAGATACACTGTAGCGCACCGAGAACGCGGGGTTTCTCGGGGTGTTACATTCAGGCCCTGCACAAATTGGTGTACCTTATTGTCGTCGAGTCTCACCAAATGCCACACAAACCGTGACAAAGCCTCAAACTGTCGGACATACTCAGCCACAGTGTCGGTCTGCCTCAGCTGTGCAAACTCCATCATCATCTATGTCCTGATAGAGTGGCTGAAATACTTACTGAAGAACACTGACTTGAACTCCTCCTAGGTCATGGTCCCCACGTCTCTCGTGGTCACTACAATATCCCATCAATGGCTAGCATCCTTGGCCAAATAGAATGCCGCATTAGACACCTTGTCCTGCTCCTCCACCTTAGCATAACCCATCATACTCTACATACTCCGTATCCACTCCTCAGCACTGAGAAGATCCGGAGATGACCCATCAAAAGTTGGAGGTCTAAGTCTATGCGGCCTATCACTTCCTCTTTTAGACGAATCCTGGGCACTAGACTGGCCCTGGTCATCTTTGCTCATAAATCTCTGCAGCTACTGACACTGACGGTAGACTAACTTAGTAAGCTGCCGGACGATGTCATCCATATCGCCCAAAGCTCTATGCGTCTCTCGTCGTGGTCGACCTCTGCCTCTAGCCTCTCCAGACATTTTCTACCTTTAAAATATACAAAACTCACATTAGTCTTACAATAAAATTAAATCTAAACACTCACAGTTGGTGGAGCGCTCCAGTGCAGCGGCTGGCGACTTTGAACGACGTCGACCCCGTAGCTATGATATCGCAGCTGTGACACCCGGAGAACCCACACGTTCCTGGTGCGCTCAATACGTCTACACAGTATGACATACAGAGACTCGACGCGAACTCCATTAATTTAATACCACTTTCATTTTTAAATCATATTCAAAAGAACATTTGTAAATATAAAAATTTTTTGACTCGATTTGAAAATAACTCACTCCCTAAAGAGGGAATACGAAATCCTTGATATAAAATACGCAGTGGAAATGACAATTTAAAGGAGTTTTAAAAATAAGATGATAAGACTTGAAATTCCAGAAGGTAGTCCAACACACGCCTCGCGCTACCCGACTCAGTGCTGCGCGCTCGAGTAGCAGCGCCGCGCGCCAGGGTTTTGCGCCACGCACCCATGGTCCTGCGCCACGCGCCCATGCGTGCCCACACTTGACTTGGCGCCGTGCGCCCCGCGCGCACCCTCTTGGCGTTGCGCGCAAACCCTACACCATCGTGTCATGCGCACGCCCACAACGCCACGTGCCGCACGTACACTGCCTCCACGTAGCTCATCCGCACGCACGCCCTCACCTGACGCCGCACGACCCGCACGCACTCGCACGGCCGCGTGCCTGCGCACATGCGGTCACGCCACGCTCCCGCGTACACCACCGCTCCCTTAGCGCCTCACCGCGCACACCCGACCTATTCCGAACCCCCTCAACTCCCAGACCTTTCTCCCAAAATTTTGACAGATTAACATCTAAAAACTAGCTATCCCAAAAACTCTAACCCTGCACACAGTTCACTAAAAAATTTCCAATAGTATCCATCCATCAAACTATCCAGAGACTTACCATAACAAAATCGAATTTTAAAGACAACGAAATCTATCAACTACAAATGAAAAAAGTCCACAGTATAGAGAAATGAAATACTCCAACACGTAAACGCCAAAACACCACAAACACTCTACACAATCCTGTACAACCGACGCTTATACAAACTCATCTGACCACATGAATATCCCGACACAAAGCAACAATCCGAGTAAATCTCACCACCATCTACCATCTGCACAGGTTGGGTTGCCCTAATAATCCGTCGTCCGGTGCTTCAGTCGGACGCCGCCGACCATTCTATGGCTCACTACTAGGCTTTTGGGGCTCTTGGGGCTCACCAGTAATAATGTCTACACCTACACCATAGAACACATATTATAAGCCTAACTCTTAGTAAGTAATGCGATATGAAAGTAAAAACCGACAATGCAATCCTATCACATGCAGTCTCTACACTCACACTCATGTTGTCACATCTGTAACGCGTAGTTCAGTCGCACCAAGATGAAAATGAACCTAGCGCCACCCTACACCATGACAAGTCGCCACCATCCTAAACTCCCCAGCAACAGGGCGCACAAGCTACACACACGCATCACCACACAACAACCACATCAGGATGAGGATGAACCTCACACTACACTACACCTTGACGCGTTGCCCCCGTCCCAGCCTCCACAGCAACGGGGCCACAGTTGCCACATACACACATTTCGCAACAGCCCAACAGGCCCACTCCTCGAGCAAAATTTACGACTGGTATTACACCGGCCCACACAGTAGTAGAATCCACCGTACCACTGTCTATTATCCTCACCGCTGACACATATACGCCGCGTGACGGCCCAGCCGGCCCACTACTCGAGCAGAATCTGCAGTTGGTTACGCACCGGCCCACACACTAACAAGATCTGCGATAACACCGCAACGAGTCTTACCACTTACTCAAAATATGTTCAAAATCATTTTCGTTCCCTTTTTAAAACATGATACATGTCAAACAATACACACACACACACCACAATCAACAACATAAATCTTAAAGTTCCACGGTGTATGCCCACCTGGGCAAAACACATGCATGCACTACTTACCTAGCGTCATAAACGCAATCGACTCATAGCTTTACCAAAAACGCCTCAACCTAAAACATAAACAATCACACATCAATCTACGCATCAAAATTCCCTAAATATGCGAAAAATCACATCTTTCAATTAAATCCATGAAATTCCAACTAAAATAGGGCACTAATTCGGTTCGGCCGAAAACCAGCATAAATTTGGACGTGTATAACTTTTGCGTTCGTTATTGGACTCGAGAGATTCAAAAGGCTAAACGTTTCTTTAGGAACGTAGTTTAACATACCAAAACGGATTTTAAAACGATAAACCGCAACTAGGTGAAAAACAACAAAAACCGAATCTGCCCTCCAATAAAAAATTCACAATTTTTTGTTTTTCAACAAAACTCATTCAAAACTCGTCTTACGCACTAAAATCAGCAACACTAACATCACACATCACAATTCCACTAAAAACGCTCAATAATTCAACTTGATAAAAAATTTGACATAAACTTTTGACGCGCATAACTTTTGCATCGGACATCAGAATCGAATGATTGCAGCGGTCAAACGCTCTACTAAAAACCTAATTTAACATACCAAAACAGAATTGAAAATGATCAATCGAAACTAGGCTGAAACGAAACTTGTTTTCACACCAAAATGCTTAGAATTTCAACTTTAATTCAATCTCACCGATTTCTTCACCCAATAGGTCACATTTCACTCATTTAAACATAATCTTACCAGAAATTAAAAATTCGAGCACTAACCAAAAATTTTGGCTCAACCTCCCCCTCGATTTTTCTTCCTTCCACCGGACACTTACAATCCATCCACTAAACACACAAATTCACACTCCTAATTCACTCAAACATTTCGGCTATGTCCACAAAAAATGGAAGGAAGCCGAGCACTAAGCTCGGCCAAAATAGGAAAATCGAAACGGAACTTACCTTCGGTTTTGAGCTCGAGAAAATCAAACCATGCCTGAACCTTGTTTTGTCAGAACGTTCTGGCACACTTGTGAGCGCTTCTCCACGCCAGCCGAAGGTGCTCGCTAGCTTGGGCTTGGTCTCTCTCTCTCTCTCTTACTCTCTTGGGCTCCCTCACGACAGCTGAATGGCTTCTCTCCCAAGCCACTCTGTGGTTTATTTAATTTTTTTTTATTTTTTTATTTTTTTAAACAAACAAATTACTGAAACGCCCTCACATACATAACCGTCTGTAACTTCGTTAAATTCGCGTATTCTTAACTTTAAAATTTCATAAATGTTTCTACAAATTGAATCCCGAGCTTCGAAAAATAAATTTCCCGCCAAAAGTTTCCCGAAAACTATAACCGACACTTAATTTAAATTTCAAAAATTAAACCAAAGATTCGAAATTTCTCAGGTTGTTACAGAAAAACTCGAAGAGTGGACTTCAGCAAGTCTTTCTCTTTGTAGTTCTTCATTACTCGGAACGGACCACTTATTTTGAAACTTTAGAATCCCGTCATTCGAATAACTGAACCTCGACCTGTCATTGGATGCCATGCTGGATTTAGTTTCTTCGCACTCGGCATCGTTCTTCTGGGCCTGCTTAATCTTCTCCAAAATAGTGCGCTATAGAGACATAGCCGACAACATGGCCGATCCTCTAAGTTGAATTTCTGAAACTTCGCATCCAAAGCTAATGGCATGCCTGAAGTCACAGCTGAAGTGGATGCCGTCACTCTGCTAAAAAATCGGCCACTACATTTGCCTTGTTGGGGTGGTATTTAATTTTTAAGTCATAGTCCTTCACAAACTCTAACGACCACCGCTGTCTCATATTCAATTCCTTCTAAATGAAAATATACTTCAGACTTTTGTAGTGTGAATATATTTCGTACGACTATCCATACAGATAATGCCTTCAAATTTTCTGCGCAAAAACTACCGCGGCTAACTCTAGGTCGTGCGTTAGGTAGCTCTGCTCGTAAGCCTTCAATTGCCTAGAGGCATATGCTACCACCTTCCCTTCCTGCATCAGCACACATTCAAGACCTACCTTAGAAGCATCGCAATAAATACTAAATTTTCCGTCCTCGGCAAGAAACGTCACAATTGGAGCAGTAGTTAATTTCTGTTTCAATGTCTGGAAACTGTGTTCGCAATCTTTAGACCACAGATACTTCACATTTTTTTTCGTTAGACAGGTCAGAGGCGCTGCAATCTTCAAAAATCCTTCAATGAATCTCCTTTAATAACCTGCTAAACGGAGAAAACTCCGTATCTCCGTGACATTCTTCTTTCGTGGCCACTGCTGAACTGCCTAGATCTTTACTGGATCAATAGATATGCAATCACTCGAGATGACATGTCCCAGAAACTGAATCCTATCCAGCCAAAACTCGCACTTAGAAAACTTTGCATAAAGTTTGTGTCGCTTCAAAGTCTCCAACACCAACCTGAAGTACTCTGTATGATCCTACTCACTATGAGAGTACACCAATATTTCATCGATAAACACTATAAATAATTTAACGAGATAATCATGGAATACTCTTTTCATTAGGTCCATAAAGGCGGCTGAGACATTAGTCATTTCGAAAGACATCATCATGAATTCATAATGCCCATATCGTGTCCAAAAAACCGTTTTCGAAATATCTTCTGACCTGACCTTCAACTGATAATAACCCAATTTCAGATCAATCTTTGAAAACACTCATGCACCTTGGAGTTGATCAAATAGATCATCTATCCTTGGCATATGGTATTTGCTATTAATCGTCAACTTATTCAATTCCCTATAGTCGATCCACATTGTAACGACCCATCATTCTTCTTGACGAAAAGGATCGGCACGCCCCATAACGAAAAGCTAGGGCGTATAAATCATTTCTCCACCGACTATTCTAATTGCTTTTTTAACTCTTTCAACTCCGTTGTTGCCAATCTCTAAGGATTTTTCGACACCAGCTTAGCTCTCGGATACACATTTATAGCAAACTCTATTTCCTGATCCGGCGGCAAACTGGGTAAATGATCTGGGAAAACTTCAAGGAAGTATTAAACAATTAAAACATCCTACGGCCTCGAATCCCTAGGAATTTGCATATCTATAATACTAGCGAGAAAATCAAAAGACTCACCAATTAAAACTTGGCGAGCACTAACAGACGCCATGACAAATATCTTCTGGGCATTCCTTGCGGCCTGAAAGGTGTGCTTCTCACCATCTGGGGATTGAAAACTCACTGTCTCTGTCCTGCAGTCGATTGTGGCGTAGTACTTAAACAGCCAATACATTCTCAATATCGAATTATATCCAGTTAAGCCCATAATAATGATATCGGCTAATAAATTTTTGCTTCCCACCGACACTACACCATTTCGTACAACTTGATTAGAATGCATACGCCCACCAGAAGGCAACATCCCTTCGTAACAACAGTCCATTAATACCGGCCTTACGTCTAATCTGACCGCAAACGCGGTTGCAATGAAAAAGTGCGTTGGACAAGAATCAATCAAATTATACGCAGGTACATAATTTATCAATATGGTACCTGACACTACAGCTGGTTGGTTTTCATCGCCCGACTCGATCATGGAAAACACTCTCGGTGTTGTGCGCGTCGAGCCCTTTTTCAGAGCTAGGCAATCTCTGCTGACGTGGCTCGCCTCGTTACAATTGAAACACCGAGTCACCCTGGGCTTCGGGCAATCTCTAGCCAAGTGTCCAGCTTCGTTGTAGTTGTAGCACTTTCTTGAGTTTAGTCTGCATTCGCCCGGGTGATATCTTAAGCACTGGGGGTACTACACCGGTCCCTAAGGCCTTTTGCTACTGCCCTGACTGCTTGACCTTTGCTGAATCTTAGTGCTACTCTGTTGTTGCTGTTGGGAGACACTTTTGGTCTGTTGTGGGGCAACCTCCTTGAAAGATCTCTTGGAAGCCTCTTGTTGTCTAACACATTTCATTTCGGCTTCCTCCACCTCTAGTGCCGTTGCCACAACTTTTGAATATGGCATCTATTGAGTTCCTGCTATTTTTACTCCTTTATATATTTCCGGCTTTAATCCTTGTACAAACTGAAACATCTTATTCTCATTCCAGCTCACCAAATTACTGGCAAACCGGGACAAGAACTCAAACTGTCGATTGTACTTGGTCACCGATCCGGTATGCTTCAATTGTAGGAACTCCATCCTCTTAGCTGCCTGCACCGTACTGTTAAAATACTTGTCATAAAAGGAATCTTTAAACTTCTCCTATGTCAAGTGCTTTGCATCGCTCCACAGACTCCCATAAAAACCTGTCGTCTCTCGTTACATGAAATGTGGCTAGCAAGACCTTGTCCTACTCATCTACCTTTGCATAATTAAACATACTTTCTATGGTACAGACTCACTCCTCTGCAACTGTTGTTTCTACTGATTGCCCCTCAAATGTCGGTGGTCGTAACCTTCGAAATCAGTCACCTGACTGATCATGGCTAGAGCTAGAGCCTGCACTTCCTTGAAACTCTCGATTCAGTAAAATTCCTAATTGTTGAGACTATCTGTTCACCACTCCGTCAGCTGTCTGATCGTCATCGAGTCATCCTCGCTCCTCGAGTTAGCTGTCTCTCTTGGTACTCTCAGACGTTCTGGTCGTTTAGACATCTTGACTAGTTTCCTAGACAAGGTTTAATTACTCTCATAAACATAGACTAAGTAACACTAAATTTAAACACTTACAGTTGTCGAAGCACGTCGTGCGGCGATCGGCGCTGTTGGTTAATCGTTTGAACGGTTTGACCATTTGGCTCTGATGCCACAACTGTAGCGACCCGAAAACCCTCACGGTTCCCGGTACGCTCACTGATACTACTTTCACAAACACACTTGGAAAAATTCTAGTAAAAATTTAACACTTTTATTCCTCGACTTAAAACGACTTCTCCTTTTTTTTTTTTTTGAAAACGTTTAAAACCATTACACAGAAGACTTGATAAAAATCAGCTTAAACGAAGTTTGAAGTTTTCTAAACATATAAAAAAAGATCATTTTCGGTCGACCCCTGTAAACACAAGTCAACACTTCCATTAATGTTTCACTACCGGTCGACACTTGCTTGCACCGATTGACACTATGTTTCTCTCTTTGCGCGTCCGTTGATCCCTAAGGTCGACAGTCACGTCCATTTTACACTACCGATCGACACTTGTATGCACCGATCGACACTATGTTTCTTTCTGTCCGCGTCGATCGATCCTTGAGGTTGACACTCCCATCAAATTTTATACTACCGGTCAACACTTACATGCATCGGTTGACACTATGTTTCTCTATGTCCGCGTCAGTTTTTTCTTGAGACTAGCACTCTCGTCCAATTTTATACAACCGACCGACACTTACATGCACTGGTCAACACTACGTTTCTCTCTGTCTGCGTTGGTCGTCCTTGCAGTCGACACCTATAGAGTTTGCTCGACCACACTCTGTACCCATTTTCCCAATAATAGGTTGACACCTTCTAAAGACTGGTCGACTACTCAGCATATAGGTTGACACTTTCTTCACTAAAATCTTGCCTTAAAACCTTAATCTTTTAAAGAAAACACCAAAATTCGACTCAACAATAAAACAACGAAAAATACACTTTTCCATCAACTCAAAATCTTATTTAGATAGAAAATGACTACTAACATTTGAAACCTGTCTAGACATCCACATAACTCCAATAGACTCAAAACTATTTAAAAACAAATTAGACTAAAGATCAAATCCACTAAAATCTCTCATATACCCCCACCCCGGTCAAAACGCCCCAACAGCCGACCGTACTATCCACGAGCGCACTCCTCCAACTGCCTCGTAATACTGGGGCATGCCCTGAGTACTCACTAGCTATAGCGTCGGCACCTACATCACAGAACTCATTTATTAGCATAATGCTAAGTAAGTAATACATAAAAACATAACATTGTAAACAAACCATCCTAACATATGCAGTTTCTAAAGTTTCATCTATACTTTTGTTTTCGTCTTTTTCTGACATATTCTTTATCTTCTTACTACTGAGTTCTTCTTTACGTGCTAGATCAAGGTGACACACCTCGCATTCCATCTCTCGGGATAAGGCCAACCCCAATCTAGTAAAGTGACACACCTAGCGGTCCACCTCTCGAGATAAGGCCACCACGTAAAGTTTGGGAAGAGTGATACACCTCGCTGTCCCCCTCTGGAGACAAAACCACTCACCTTTATTATCTTCTTACATATCTTCTCGTTTCGTCAATCACATTTGATCCTACTATTTCATTCCGTAAAAACATATAAATTCATTTTTGTTTCGTTCTCGTAATTTAAAATCATGATGCATAATCACTAAAGCATAACGTAAAGTAAATGTGCATGGATCCTAAAGAACTGTAATGTAGGCCCGAAGGCAAAACACCTACTGCTCTACTACACTACTTACTTGATGTTATAGTAACTTCGTATCCCGTATACGGCTCGATAACTATATAACCTATAAAACCACACACCCATGAATTCTTATCCGTACAACTCGTAAAACTATAAGGGAAAACAACACTCTAACAACTAATCCAACTAAACCCAAAATCCTACACAATTTTCGACCAAATTTAAAATTGCATAACTTATCCAATACTCGTTTGATTTGGACGATTCAAAATGTTACAGACTTCTAGGGACGTCTAATTTTTAACGGTATAATCAAATTCCTAACCAACACCTATAACTTGGCCAAATGTGACCCAATGAAATCGTTGCACAATTCGAGCATTCAGCTATCCAAACGCTCAATCTTTCCCGTAAAATTCCGTAATCTACTACTACTAGATAAAACACCAATGTATAGATAAAAATCAGCTATAACTTCAAATTCTTGTATCTATCTCCATTCTAGGTTTCCTCCAAACTACCCAATACCCTCACTAACTTCATTTTTGTCGCTAAAAACAACTAAGTAACTAACTATCTACTCGAAAACTAACTGAAACATACCTTAGATTTGAAGAAATGAAGAGAACTGAGAAGATCATCGCTGGAAGGAAGGAGAATGTGCTGAAGAAAAGGGAAAAACCTCGGTGGGGAAGGAAAACACCCGATGATGTTTATGTTCTGTTGTTGTTGTTTGTTTGGTTTTTTTAATAATAATAATAATAATAACTTAATTACTAAACCGCCCTCAGCCTATAATCGTTTAATAAATCTTTTATTCGGCTCAATTCTGGTTGGATTCTTAAAATTTTCTATTTTCCATTAGTTTCAAAATAATATTTTACTTAATGGTAGAAATTCTCCACTATCAATTCTGACCAAAACTCCACCAATTACAATTACGTAAATCTGAAAATTAGTTTTAGCAGAAAATTCTGCGTCTTACGCCTTGTTTTAGGGGCACGTTGGATAGAAATGAGTATTTCTCTTGAATTGAATCAGTTGAAGGATATTTTGCTTTTGAAGATTATTCTAAAGAGGGAAAGATAAGACTAGCCTCTGAGAAGTTAACCAATTATGCTAGTTATTGGTGGAGTAATCTTTTAGCAAAAAAGAAGGAGAAATGGTGAGGGAGAAGTTAGTATTTGGAAAGTAATGGAGAACCAAAATTTGTACCAAGTACACAAGAGTATGACCATATTAGAGAATACATACAAGAGGAAACCTGTAACGGCCCAATCTTGACCCGCACCCCCCATTAACGTTGGGGTCGAGCCACCTGCGAGACTAGACACGTCATTCATGGTATCAACCCAAGGTGAACCCGTGTATGTTATCTGGAGGTCCTGGATTTAAGTTGGGGAGGGCATGAAATTCCTGGTACTGCAGCAGAAAAATGTCATGAATGACGTGTCTAGTCCCGCAGGTGGCTCAGCCCCAACGTTAATGGGGGGTACGGGTAAGGACTGGGCCGTTACAAAACTGAATATATGAGGCCTAGCCAAAAAAGTTCCCAAAATAAACCCAAAGGTTGTAAGGGCTTTTGATGATTTCATTCCCTATTTTTAGTGGTTTCTCTAATGGTTTTGCATGTATTGAATGGTTGGAAGAAATGCAGGAGTTATTTGGGAGGTATGAATATTCATAGGAAAAACAAATTTGACTAGCACTCTCTAGTTTCACCGGTTATGTTAAATTGTGGCGGAACAAACTTGAAAGAGAGATAAGGTTATTAGGCAACGATGAAGTTGATACTTGGCACTTATTGTAGTACTTAATAGAAAAAAGGTTTGTTTCGAGTCATTACAAAAAAGAGTATAGTTCTTGGTCTACCTCAAAAACTCCAATCATACTTGAGCTACTACCCTCCTTAACACAAACTGAAACCAAAAGTATAGAGGATAGCATAAGTGAGGAGGAGAATGAAGTGGTAAAAGAAGAAATTGTATATCCCGAGAAGGGTTCAATGCTTGATTTTTATGAACAAGGGATGTGTAGCAAGTGGAATATTTAGGAGAAAACATTATAGAAACCCCTACCCCCAATCGTTTTCATGGAAGATTTTGGAATTTCAGATCTTTTTTAGGAATCTTTCCTTTAGGAATCTTAGTTGAACTCAAGATGAAAAATCATGCAAGGCAAACATGCATGGCTCAGCCATGCACCAAACACCAAGCTTGGCGCCAATCCTCAAAGGGGGACCACCCTTTCCTCATTTGGCAAAACCAATGGCTGCCCTTAAAGATGCTTGTTTACCTACCTCTTTTGGAACATCACATGGATCATTAACATGGCAAAGCTTAGCCATTGATCAAAGAAAGCACAACACAATCTCGGTCATCTAGTGCATGTTGTTGCCTTTCACTTGACCGATCAGTCACAAGCCTTTTCAATGACTCTTTTTGTTTAAAACACCATCTAACTCTTAGCCACTTAGATCTATAAATACATGGCTATAGTGTGTGTAATGGCTGTTGATGGAATGAGAATAGCTACTTTTTTTTTAAGGAAAACATTAAGAAGCTGAAGCTTCCAAGGTAGGTGTCTCGGTTTCCCATAATCGACGGAGTTAGAGCCTCCATTGTTCACAAAGTCCAAGTTTGCTTGGCAAGCTCTCATCCCATATTTCTCTCCACTCTTTATAGAGTGTGAACTAAGAAGAAAGTGGTTAAAACCATCCCTAAAGCTTAAGCATCTTTCCTTGGAAAAAACTCAAAACCGAGAGCACTATTGTGGCTATTTCGGCAAGCCAAGGGTTGTTCCGCATAACTTTTTTTATTTAATTATCTTCTCTTCATTTTTCATGATCTTATACTTCACTCATAAGGTAATGTTCATGAAAATTTTTGTTTAAAATTGATTTCATTTGAATAGTTTTCTGCAAGCCTCTTTCAAGGTGTTCTCGTGTAAAATCGGTCACCGAGCACACTTTCTATGTCATGGGTTTTAACACGGTTCTTTGTAGGAATATTCCGTGTCAGAACCTCACAGTATGTGTATGAATCACCTTAAAATTTTAATGGAAGATTCGTAGTGGTTTAAAAGTTATGGACAGAACAATCGGACTTGCATAATCTGTCCAAATATAGCAATAATAGGTCGCACAAGGATGAACTTCAGGATGTTATAACTTCGTCTGTAAAACTACAATTGATGTAAACGTTTAGAACATCGTTTCTGAATATATGGATGTAAGACCCTAAAAATTTTAGAGGCTAATACATTGTGGTTGAAAAGTTATAGTCAAAATACGGAAGGTCGACGAAGCTCACTTTACTGTTATGGCCAAGAATAGAATGTCAACTTCAAGAATCCATAACTCTCTCATCTGAAAATGAGATGATGTGATTCTTTTGTAAAATGAAAGCTGTGAATGTGTGGATGTAAAAATGAAAGGATGGAAAATATATTGTTGATTTCATGCAGTTTGTCTGATTGGTGATAAATATGCACCTTATCAGGTATTTGGTCTCATTTTGGGAACGACACTCCAACAAGCTTTGGATGAGAGTATACACTCTTTTGCTCTAAATTCTACTCTCCAAAAAGGTAGAGAAAAGAGTGATAATTAGGGTTTCCAAGTATAATCACAAACTTATAAACAATGGACAACATCTTGGCTCAGATATTACTCATCAAAGAAGAATGTCAACGAAGACCCAAAAGGGGCTTCTAAATTTTGGAAGATAAATTTTGATTTTCATTAAACCAAAAATAGGGCTGCTGAAGCAGCTAAGAGAGGATTAAATACTACTCTCAAATTATAATTAGAGTTTAGCAAACTAAAGAAACAAAAAGGCCCTTAAAAAGCCCACAACTAGCGTGCATGGCCCAATAAGGCCGCACACTCAACCTTCTTCCCTCAACGTTTCTAGCCTTCAATTTTAAGTAAAATCCAACTCACTTTCCCTCCTAAAGTTTTCAGCTATGCATAAAATAAAACATAAAATAAATTAAGCTCGATTACAATCAATTGTCGCAAAGAAAACAATTTCTTCTCAACAAATGTTGTGGTCGAGGGTTGCTCCGAAGTTCATACATAGAGTGACTTTTCCACATCTTGGTTGCTTAGTCCTACCTCAAATCTTTAAAGTCATTTTCACCTATGAAAAGAACAAACTTGTTAGTGTGGAATTTGGTGTAATGCAATGTCTTGGTTGGGGATCGTATGATGAGACCCTTTGACACATCACTTTAGGTTAAGATCAAATTTACATGGACCAAAAAATGAGATTGGTTTAAGATGATAAATTTTGTTCTTTGGAACTAAAAGAAAGCATTTTCAGAGGAACAAGCTTCTTGCTAAGCCATGTTAAATGCCTAAAATCAATGGCATAAATGCGAAGCAAACATATTATATCTTCATATTCAAAGATATTAATGGAGATTCTTTATAGATTTGTTTGATTTGGTAACAATACATAGTTTGATGTTTGAATTGACGAAAAAAATTATTCAATTTTTAAATTGAAAAACACCTCATAATTTAGTATTTGAATTGATTTTGTTCCTAATTTAATATGGTTCATACTTTATGAAATTACTTTACCATCAATAATATTGACTAAAAATTAAACAAATAATCATAATACATGATAATCACAATTTAGCAATTACATTTGTCTATCATAATTAGATATGTTAAATGACTGAGGTGGCTTGTCAGCACATCCACTCAGCTTGGCAATCATTCACTTGTTTCATAAAAAAATCTTTCAAATATTTATCTCTTTAAAATTATTAGAAACATTTATTTATGCTCAACTTGTTAGGCTAGTTGAGTCGGCTCAGCTCGTGGTTGACTAGACGACTTGGGTTGAAATTTTTTTTGAGTGGATTTGATAGACTCGACTCATTAGGCTTGGCAGACTCAACTTATTGAGCATGGTAAAGTCGAGGGATAATGGAAATGACTAAATACTCCTCATCTTACCAATCGGTGATCGAGGGGTTCGACTCTGCTCTCTGATGAGTTTATGATTGCGAGAGAATTCCTTTCTTTTTCCTTGTTCTCCTTCGCCTCGCCTTGATGTTGAAAATCTAATGAAGGGAGAGGTGGATAGTCATATAAGAGAGGAGAGGGCGATATCCGATGAGCGAGAGAAGAGAGATATGGCGAAACAATTATCCCCACCTCTCGGCACTAATCCCTGGATAAATGATTTTTTTTTAATTTTAAATTTTTTTTCTAGTTTCTCGTCCACTTAGAGAATTCGGTCCTTCAATTGTAACATTGAGCATATGAAGATACTTTGCCATCATCTATAACTTAATTTCTCAAGTATCTTCTCTTTTATTGTGATTTTTTTAACTGAACTCGAACTAAAGAAATCTCTTAATAACAGAGAACTCTAATCTCTGGAATCAATATTCTCTCTAATTCCTCATGAATAATATTTTTTTGAATTGAATAGTCTGACCACAAGATGATACATAACTAATTTGAAGTAAACACGCTCAATATTGACACAGGAACCACTTTACACATGTAATTGTATTGTGGGGCAATTTCTATCTACTTACCACTAAACCAACACATTCAAATTAAAGAAAGAAATAGTTCAATATAGCTCACTACATTTTTTTTACTTGCTTTAAATTCCACTCAAACCATCTTAAATACTTTATTTCTTCCCAACGTTTTTTAAATACATATAATCTAATTATCATTTTTTAGCCTCAACCAACGCAAGAGTAATCTTATTTTGTATCCCATAAGAGCCTTTTATAAAGACCCATAGAACGGGCAATAAATCACCATCTTCATCAAAACCCAGAATAAATGATCTCAACATATCCTTCAGATTCTTGCTCGACTTCTCAACTATCCATAAGCATGAGAATGATGTCCCTCCCAAATTCAACTTAGTACCCGAAATATTTTGCGTGGCTCTCTACATTTTTAGATGTCTCTCGTTTCTTTTTCTAAAACTATACTGAAAAAAACACTACGAATAAAATAATGTTATCCACTAATCTTAGACATAAATTGTTCTACCCTTACTATGAAATATGCGCACTAACAGTAAACACTAACTCAAATAGCGTCATTCTTCTTGATAATCCTCAACAACTCAATCAGAATACTAACATTAATAGATAATGTTGCCCCACATTGATAAAGGGAAAGCATAATGTTCTGTATAAATATGAGAGGGATTTCCTCAATTATTGAGCTAGCTTTTGAAATGAGTTCTGTCATTTTACTTTCTATCATAGTATGAGAGTTAAAATCTGTATGATGAGAAGACTAATTAAATACACTAGACGGGAAGAAAAGAAAACCTATGACGCTAGATGTATGAGCGAGTGTTGTTCTCCATCGACAGAGTGAAAACAGAAGATCTTATATAAATATGAGAGCGATTCCATAAATCATTGAGTTACCTTTTAGAGTGAGTTCTACCTTCTTACTTTATATAAAAAAAAACTATATAATAATTTAGCGGGTCTTAAATGCTTGACTTTAACTTGCGTACATGACAAAGACCTAACCACATATTATGTCACATCCAACTTGATGTCAGTTCATGTAACACCCAGAATTTTTGCTAAATTAATTTTTATATTTACGTATTAGTCGGAATCGAGGGCAGAAAGTTAATACCATTAAGTAAAAGACTATTTTGAGAATAATGGACAAGAGAGATTTATGAAAATCTAACCGGAAACAGACCAAATTGCCATTTAGTTAAAAGATTGAAGGGTGAGCGCGATATAGTAATTAGGATTATTATTATTATTATTTAAAAAAAAAAGGAAAACATAAAAACACCTCTGCACGCAAAAACCCTCTTCTCCTAGGCGCTTCTCCCTTTCAAGTGACGATCCTCCTTCGTTTCTTCAAATTTAAGGTACGTTTCAGTTAGTTTTTAATGGATACTTAGTTCTTTAGTGGTTTTGATCGTTAAAAGTGAAGTTAGGGAGAGTAATTGGGTAGTTGGGTAAACCCTAAGTGGAATGCAAGATTTTGGGGTGATAATCGATTTTTAATCATGTATTGGTGTTTAAGCTGAAAGTAAGTTTAGATTATAAGTTTTATGGAAGGATTGGGTGTTTGGATAGTCGAAAAACTCGAGTTACGAAACGGTTTCACTTTGGCCACATTCGACCAAGTTGTGAATGTTGAACTTAGAAATGGATGAGAACGTTGGGAACTAGACGTCCTAAGGAATCCGTAATATTTTGAATCGTCAAAATCGGATAAGAATTGAGATAGTTATGAATTTCTGAAGATTGGTTGGAAATAAAGCCGGAGTTCGGGTTTAGTTAGATTAGGTGGTAAATTGTCAATTCTCTTTAGAATTTTATGAGTTGCACGAAATAGAATTGATGAATATGCAGTTTTATAGGTGTAACACCCAGAGAAACCCCGCGTTCACGGTGCGCTACAGTGCAACTACACACTACACACACACTAACACTTAACACAATTCACTCAGTTTAATACCCCTTTCTTTTTTTTTCAAATCATTTTCAAAAGAGCATATTGTGAGTATGAAAAACTTTCGACTCAATTCGAAAACAACTCGAGTCCCGAAGAGGGTACACGAAGTCGTCAATATAAAAACTACGCAGCGAGAAAAGAAGACCATTTAAAACAGTTCAGGATAAAACGATAAGGCTTGAAATCCTATAAAAGAATCCAACTCACTCCTCGAACTACAAAACCCGGTACCGGGCACTCACGTCCCCACTTCGAAACCCTCAACTCAACGTCACTGTGTCACGCGCACGCTTACAACGTCGCGTGCCCCACGCACCCTGCCGCTGTACAGCACGTCCGCGCGCATGCCCTCACCCGGCGTCGCACGACCCGTGAGTACCCGCAGGGTCGCGTGCCCCGCTGTGATCACGCCGCACTTCCACGCTCGTCTACACTTCTCTAGCATTCCCTGTTCACATCTCAACACATTCCATACCCTCTCGACTCCCAACCTCTCTCCCGAAATTTCGGCAGAGTAACAGCTAAAAACTGACTATTTCAAAATTTAAACCCTGCACACAATTCACCATAATCCAACAATATTTACCTATCCATCATCCAGAGAAATCATCATAACCAAATCAGAGTAACAAGACAACGAAAATCCATCAATATACAAATGAAGAAAGTTCACAATATAGAGCAATACTATACTATAACATGTAAAATATATGCGTACGTCGCCAAAATCACACGCACTCCATATACACCTATTTGCTTACGCATATACAACAACACATCTCATCCACTGTACGTAGTCACCTCAAAAGAAGGAAAAACCCGCAAACCAACCAGGCCACAACCTACCATCTCCACGGGTCGGGTGGCCCTAACAAAAGTCCGCCATCCGGTGCCGCGCTCGCACGCCGCCAACCATCCTACGCCTCTGGACCAGGCACTCGAGGCTCACCAGTAGTATCGTCAGCACCTACACCACAGAACACACAACGTAAGCCTAACGCTCAGTAAGTAATGCGATATGAAAGTAAAAGCCGACGATGCAATCCTATCACATGCAGTCTCTGCACTCACACTCAAGTTGTCACATCTGTGACGTGTAGTGCAGCCGCACCAGGGTAAGGAGGAACCTCACGCCACCCTACACCCTGACATGTCGCCACCGTCCCGGACTCTCCAGCAACGAGGCCCACAAGCTACACACACGCATCACCACATGGCAACCACATCAGGGTAAGGGTGTACCTCGCGCCACTCTACACACGGACACGTCGCTCCCGTCCCAGCCTCCCCAGCACGGGGCCACAATTGTCATACACACACGTTTCGCGACAGCCCAGCCGGCCCACCCCTCGAGTAGGATCCGCGACTGGTGTTGCACCGGCCCACACACTAGTAGGATCCGCAGTACCACTGCCCATATCCTCACCGTCAACACATTCACGCCGCATGACGGCCCAGCCGGCCTACCCCTCGAGTAGGATCCGCGACTAGTGAAGCACCGGCCCACACACTAGCGGGATCCGCGGTACCACCGCCACACGTCTCACCTAATACATCAAAACATGCTAAAAATTATTTTCGTTCACCTTTTTGAAAATATGATGCATGTCAAACAATACGCACACACACCACAATCAATCACATAAACCCTAAAGTTCTACAGTATAGGCCCACTTGGGCAAAACACACGCATGCACTACTTACCTGGCGTCCTAAGCTCGCTCGATACACAGCTTTGCCAAAAAGTGTCTCAACCTAAAACAGAATCAATTTCTCATTAGCATTTATCTCAAAATTCACCAAATAGCTAAAATAACCTTCCTTAACTACACTCATGAAATTCCAACTAAAAAGGTCCATTACGTCCGTCAACGGAATCGAACGATTCAAGTGGCTAAACGCTCCCTCAAGAACCTAGTTTAACATACTAAGACGGATTTTAAAACGGTAAGCCGCAGACATACGAAGAATGCTAAAAACCGAATCTGCCACCTGTATTAAAATTTCACATTTTCACTTTTCTTCAACCAAAACTCACTCCTAACTAGTTATGTGCATCAAAAATGGTTATCCTACTCTCACACGTCGAATTTCCACGAAAAACGCTCGCTAATTTGACTTGGACTACATTCAGGCATAAACTTCAAACGCGCATAACTTTTTTGTCGGATGTCGGAATCGAACGATTCCAGCGGCCATACGTCTCTTTAATAACCTATTTTATCCCACAAAAATAGAATCTAAAATGATCAGCCGGACGTAGGTCGAAACGGCCAAAAACAGAAGCTGCCCCAAAACAGAAACGTCCGATTCTTGATTTCAAATTTCAAATTTCACAACTCCTATACTCAGCTAGTCGCATTCCACTTATACGTTCCGGTCAAGTTTGCCAGAATCGAAAGGAGGCCGAGCACCAAGCTCGGCCAAAACAGGGGGAAATCGACAGGGGAACCCCTTGGGTTCCCCCCCCCCCCCCAACATTTCAGCCAAATTCACTGAAACTGGAGGGAGACCGAACCTCACTCTCGGCCAAAATCAGACAGGACAGTAGAGGGAAAAAGAGAGGGACCTACCGAGCGATGTTCGTTCTGCACAGAACGGGAGAAGAAGGACTCTAGTAAGGCGCCCAAATCGTTGGCGGCAGAATTGGCCGGAAACCAGCCCCTCGCGGTCGTCGGCCGAAACACTCAGCTTTCACTTCGGGAACTCGAGTTGCTGGAACCGAACGGCTCCGTTTCGTCGGAATAGCAGCCCCTAGTCGCAATCACACCTCACACTCGCGCTCGTCGGCCGTCGCAGCTCCAACTCCAGCACACGATCGCCCTGGCTCCCAGTCGTCTTCTCTCTCGGCTCTCTCGGGTGCAGTGGAAACAGCCGAATGGCTTCTTCCCAAAGCCATTCGGGTTTTTTAAATCTTTTTTTTATTTTATTTTTAAATTACAAAATTACAAAATCGCCCTCACGTGTTTTAATCTTCCGTGATTTCATTAATTTCTCGACCTCCCGACTTTAAATTCTGAAAACCATCGCAAACGTTGGCTCCGCGCCTTATAATCTAAATTTTTTCGTTGAAAAATTTCTCAAAACTCCGACCGAGATTAAACTAAAAATTTTGGAAATTAAAAATTAAATTCGAATTCCTGGGTTATTACATTCCCCCCACCTTATAAGAATTTTGTCCCCAAAATTTACGTACCAAATAAGCCAGGATACTGCCGCTCCATGTCATCACGCCGCTCCCAAGTACTCTCCTCTACACCATGTTTGCGCCACATCACCTTGACCAGTGGAATCTCCTTGTTGCGCAACACCTTCACAGTTGATTCTAAGATCCTCACTGGCTTTTCCTCGTACGCCAGCGTCGGCTGGATCTCTATATCCTGTTGTGGCACTACCTGAGAGGGATCGCGCATACACTTCCTCAGCATCGAGACATAAAAAATATCATGGACGGCATCCATCGACGCAGGCAACTGAAGCTGATATGCAGTTCTCCCAATCCGCTTGACAATCGGGAATGGTCCCACAAACTGAGGGTTGAGCTTTCCAAACCTTACCACTCCCTTGAACGGCAAGACCTTTAGAAAAATCTCATCGCCCTCATTAAACTCCAACTCTCGGCGTCTCTGATCAGCATAACTCTTTTGTCGACTCTGCGCCGCTTCAATTATCTTCCGTATCACAGAAATCTTGTCGACAGTCTGCTGTAAAATCTCAGGGCCTATCAATCGGGCCTCCCCAACTTCATCCCAATATAATGGCGACCTGCACTTCCTTTCATAGAGGGCCTCGTATGGTGCCATACCAATGGTGGAATGAAAATTATTATTATACGAGAACTCCACTAGCGGTAAAAACTTGATCCAAGTCGCCTGAAACTCCAACACACAAGCTCTGAGCATATCCTCCATAATCTGTATAGTCCGCTCCGACTGCCCATCGGTCTGAGGATGAAAGGCCGTACTGAAATCCAATCTGGTGCCTATAGCCTTATGCAGACTCCTCCAAAACTTAGACGTGAACCTGGGGTCTTGGTCTGAAACAATCGACACCGGAATCCCATGGAGTCTGACTATCTCCTGAACATACAACTGAGCAAACTGATCAAGCGTATAAGTCATCCTCACAAGCAAAAAGTGAGACGACTTCGTCAACCTGTCCACAATCACCCAAATCGCGTCATGGCCCTTGGCAGTCCTCGGTAGTCCCACCACAAAATCCATGGTGATTCGCTCCCACTTCCACTCCGGTATAGGTAATGGTTTGAGCATCTCAGACGGTCGCTGATGCTCCGCCTTCACCTGCTGGCAGACTATGTAGGCCTCAACATACTCAGCCACTGCTCGTTTCATGTTAGGCCACCAATAGTGCTACTTCAAATCTCTGTACATCTTAGTGCTTCCCGGATGCACAGAAAAAGAAGATGAATGAGCCTCTAATAATATATCCCTCCTCAACTCCTCATCCTTCGGGACGTACCACCTATCCCGAAACTTCATAATCCCGTCCTCTGAACAGCTGAACTCAGAATCAGGCCTGGCCTCCATACTCGCCTTCAGCTCGCTACACTCCGGATTAGCCTCCTAAGTCTGCCTGATCCTGTCCAGAATGGTCGGCCTCAACGACAAGGCAGAAAGGGTGGCTGCCAGATCAGAAACTACCTCCAGACCAAAACTTTGCATCTCTCCTTTACAGTCTGAACCTTCCCCGGATCAACTGAAATACCCTCAGAGGAGATCACATGCCCCAAGAAGTGAATCCTGTCCAACTAAAACTCGCACTTTGAGAACTTAACATACAGCTTATGCTGGCTCAAAATAGTCAGTACAATCCTCAGGTGCTCCTTGTGCTCCCCCTCACTCTGCGAGTATATCAGAATGTCGTCGATAAACACAATCATAAACTTGTCCAGGTACTCCCTGAACACCCGGTGCATCAGATCTATGAATGCTGCAAGGGCATTGGTCAGCCCAAAAGACATAACCAGGAACTCGAAATGCCCGTACCTTGTCCTGAAGGCCGTCTTCGGTACATCTCTCTCCTTCACCTTTAACTGATGATAGCCGGACCTCAGGTCGATCTTAGAAAACACTCGGGCACCCTGCAGCTGATCAAACAAATCGTCAATCCTTGGCAATGGATACCTGTTCTTCACCATCAACTTATTCAGCTCCCAGTAATCAATACACATACGTAGAGATCCGTCCTTCTTTTTGACGAATAGAACTGGCGCTCCCTAGGGTGAAAAACTGGGACGTATAAATCCCTTATCTGTCAGCTCCTCCAACTGAGCCTTCAGCTCCTTAAGCTCAGTAGGTGCTAATCTGTAGGGGCTCTTGCACACCGGCTCGGCACCTGGAAAAACATCTATCTTGAATTCAATCTCCTTATCAGGGGGCAACCCCGGCAGTTCATCACGGAACACCTCCGCGAACTCCTGCACAATTAGAATATCCTATATCCGAGCATCTCTCGGTGACTGTGCATCCCCAACACTTGCCAAAAATCCCTGACAATCCATGCCCAACACCCGTGGTGTCTGACGAGAAAATATAGCAGAAATCCTGGCAAGACCCTTACCTGCTTTAAATATGTAGCTTTCCCCACCTTGGGGCCGGAAATGAATCTCTCTGGTCCTGCAGTCAATCTCCGCATGATGTCTTAACAGCCAGTCCATTCCCAAGATCACCTCATAACCGCTTATATGGAGAATGACTAGCTCGGCATATAACTGCTTGCTCCCCACCTGTTCTGGATACAAATGTTCCCCGGATGGCAAGGTGACATCATAATGTCGCTCGGCTGGACTGAACTCCAAGTTGGCCCTCACCACAAAGCCCGTCGACACAAACGAGTGCGTAGCGCCCGTATCAATCAAAGTATAAGCCGCCACACCAGAAACAAAAATGTTACCTGCTATCATGATGGCTGGGCAGCATCATCTGGCTCAAACAGGGCAAAGACTCTTGGTGTAACCCTGGCTGACGACCTGCTCCCCACTTGGCATCTGCTAGCAAAGTGTCCCACCTCATTACAGTTGAAATAGCGGTTCTAACGCAGCTTCTGACACTCTCTGGACATGTGGCCCACCTCGCCACAGTTCTAACACCTCACTGGGCCCGGCCTGCACTCGCCCGGGTGACTCCTCTGACATTTCGGGCACACTGGAAACTGCCCCGACCCCTGCGGCCTCTTAGTGCTCCCCTGTCTGCTAGAACTGTCACTAGGCCTCTTCAGGCCTCTCTGCACGGACACCTCCCCGCTGGCCTGTGGCAGCGACTCTCTGAATGATCTGCGAGGTTGCTCTCTGGGTACCTCCCAATAACTAGGAAGCTTCGCCCGAGCCTCCTCAATGTCAAGGGCCTTCGCCACCACCTCCTCGTACGGCATGCCCCGAGTCCCCGCAATCTGCATTCCCATATAAATATCCGGCTTCAGGCCCTGCACGAACTGATGTACCTTATTCTCATCGAGGCTCACCAAATGTCCTGCAAACCTCGACAAAGCCTCGAACTGCCCCACATACTCAGCCACAGTGCCGGTCTGCTTCAACTGTGCAAACTCCACCATCTTTTGCGACCTGACTGAATGACTGAAATACTTGCCGAAAAACACCGACCTGAACTCCTCCCAGGTCATGGCCCCCACATCTCTCGTGGCTACCACAGTATCCCACCAATGGCTCGCGTCCTTGGCAAGATAGAATGCCGCACTAGAAACTCTGTCCTGCTCCTCTACCTTGGCAAAACTCATCATCCTCTCCATACTCCGTATCCACTCTTCAGCACTGAGAGGATCCGGAGATGATCCGTCAAAGGTGGGAGGTCTAAGTCTGTGCAGTCTGTCACCCTCTCTGTCGGACGAACCCTGGGCGCTAGACTGACCCTGATCGTTCCAGCTCATAAACCTCTCCAACTGCTGAGACTGACGGTGTACCAACTCGGTAAGCTGCCGGCCGGTATCATCCATGTCGCCAACAGCTCTAGGAGGCGCCTCTCGTCGTGGCCGCCCTATACCTCTATCTCTGGCCTCTCCTGACATTTTCTACCTTTAACAAAAGTATAAAGCTCACATTAATACTACAATAAATTCAAATCTAAACACTTACAGTTGGTGGAGTGCTCCCGTGCAGCGGCTGGCAGTGTTAGGTAATCCTCTGAACGACGTCGACCCCGTGGCTCTGATACCATAGCTGTAACACCTCGAGAAACCCCGTGTTCCCGGTGCGCTACAGTGCAACTACACACTACACACACACTAACACTTAACACAATTCACTTAATTTAATACATCTTTCTTTTTTTTTTTAAATCATTTTCAAAAGAGCATATTGTGAGTATGAAAAATTTTCGACTCAATTCGAAAACAACTCGAGTCCCGAAGAGGGTACATGAAGTCCTCAATATAAAAACTACGCAACGAGAAAAGAAGACCATTAAAAACAGTTCAGGATAAAACAATAAGGCTTGAAATCCTAGAAAAGAATCCAACTCACTCCTCGAACTACAAAACTCGGTACCGCGCACTCACGTCCCCACTTCGAACCCCCGTGCGCACCCTCGTGGTGCCGCACGTGCCAACTCAACGTCACCGTGTCACGCGCACGCTCACAGCGCCGCGTGCCCCACACACCCTGCCGCTGTACAGCACGTCCGCGCGCACTCCCTCACTCGGCGTCGCACGACCCGTGAGTACCCGCAGGGTCGGGTGCCCCGCGCACCTGCGATCACGCCACACTTCCACGCTCATCTACACTTCTCTAGCATTCCCTGTTCACATCTCAACAAATTCCATACCCTCTCGACTCCCAACCTCTCTCCCGAAATTTCGGCAAAGTAATGGGTAAAAACTGACTATCCCAAAATTTAAACCCTGCACACAATTCACCATAATCCAACAATATTTACCTATCCATCATCCAGAGAAATCATCATAACCAAATCAGAGTAAGAAGACAACGAAAATCCGTCAATATACAAATGAAGAAAGTTCACAATATAGAGCACTACTATACTATAACATGTAAAATATATGCGTACGTCGCCAAAATCACACGCACTCCACATACACCTATACGCTGACGCATATACAACAACACATCTCATCCACTATACGTAGTCACCCCAAAAGAAGGAAAAACCCGCAAACCAACCAGGCCACCACCTACCATCTCCACGGGTCGGGTGGCCCTAACAAAAGTACGCCATCCGGTGCCGCGGTCGCACGCCGCCAACCATTCTACGCCTCTGGACTAGGCACTCGAGGTACAACGTAAACCTAACACTCAGTAAGTAATGCGATATGAAAGTAAAAGCCGACGATGCAATCTTATCACATGCAGTCTCTACACTCACACTCAAGTTGTCATATCTGTGACGCCTAGTGCAGCCGCACCAGGGTAAGGAGGAACCTCACGCTACCCTACACCCTGACACGTCGCCACCATCCCGGACTCCCCAGCAACGAGGCCCACAAGCTATACACACGCATCACCACACGGCAACCACATCAGGGTAAGGGTGTACCTCGCGCCACTCTACACCCTAACACGTCGCTCCCGTCCTAGCCTCCCCAACACGGGGCCACAGTTTCCATACACACACGTTTCGCGACAGCCCAGCCGGCTCACCCCTCGAGTAAAATCCGCGACTGGTTTTGCACCGGCCTACACACTAGTAGGATCCGCGGTACCACTGCCCATATCCTCACCGTCAACACATTTACGCCGCATGACGGCCCAGCCAGCCTACCCCTCGAGTAGGATCCGCGACTAGTGAAGCACCAGCCCACACACTAGCGGGATCCGCGGTACCACCGCCACACGTCTCACCTCATACATCAAAACATGCTAAAAATCATTTTCGTTCACGTTTTTAAAAATATGATGCATGTCAAACAATACGCACGCACACCACAATCAATCGCATAAACCCTAAAGTTCTACAGTGTATGCCCATTTGGGCAAAACACACACATGCACTACTTACCTGGCGTGCTAAGCTCGCTCGATGCACAGCTTTGCCAAAAAGTGTCTCAACCTAAAACACAACCAATTTCTGATCAACATTTATCTCAAAATTTACCAAATAGCTAAAATAAGCTTCCTTAACTACACTCAATGAAATTCCAACTAAAAAAGTCCATTGGTTTGGTTTGGCCGAAAACTAACCCAAGGTTCGGATGCGCATAACTTTTACGTCCGTCAACGGAATCGAACGATTCAATTGGCTAAACGCCCCTTCAAGAACCGAGTTTAACATACTAAGATGGATTTTAAAACGGTAAGCCGCAGACAGGCGAAGAACGCTAAAAACCGAATTTGCCACCTTTATTAAAATTTCACATTTTCACTTCTCTTCAACCAAAACTCACTCCCAACTAGTTATGTGCATAAAAAATGGCTATGCTACTCTCACACGTCGAATTTCCACGAAACACGCTCCCTAATTTGACTTGGACTACATTTCGGGATAAACTTCCGACGCGCATAACTTTTGCGTCGGATGTCGGAATCGAACGATTCCAGCGGCCATACGTCTCTTTAATAACATATTTTATCCCACAAAAATAGAATCTAAAATGATCAGCCGAACATAGGCCGAAACGGCCAAAAACAGAAGCTGCCCCAAAATAGAAACGTCCGATTCTTGATTTCAAATTTTGAATTTCACAACTCCTATACTCAGCTAGTCGCATTCCACTTATACGTTCCGGTCAAGTTTGCCGGAATCGAAAGGAGGCCGAGCACCAAGCTTGGCCAAAACAGGGGGAAATTGACAGGGGAACACCTTCGGTTTCCCCTCCCCCCCTTCAAATTCCCGGCACTCCCCTCCCCAACATTT
>CM039531.1:6766787-6792877 GCA_022433055.1 Begonia peltatifolia | reverse complement strand
GAAACTGGAGGGAGACCGAACCTCACTCTCGGCCAAAATCAGACAGGACAGTAGAGGGAAAAAGAGAGGGACCTACCGAGCGATGTTCGTTCTGCACAGAACGGGAGAAGAAGGACTCTAGTAAGGCGCCCAAATCGTTGGCGGCAGAATTGGCCGGGAATCGGCCCCTCGCGGTCGTCGGCCGGAACACTCGGCTTTCACTTCGGGAACTCGAGTTGCTGGAACCGAACGGCTCCGTTTCGTCGGAATAGCAGCCCCTGCTCGCAACACACACCTCACACTCGCGCTCGTCGACCGTCGTAGCTCCGACTCCGACACACGATCGCCCTGGCTCCTGGTCGTCTTCTCTCTCGGCTTCTCTCGGGTGCACTGTGGAAACAGCCGAATGGGTTCTTCCCAAAGCCATTCCAGTATTTTAAATCTTTTTTTTTATTTTATTTTTAAATTACAAAATTACAAAACCGCCCTCACGTGTTTTAATCTTCCGTGATTTCGTTAATTTCTCAACCTCCCGACTTTAAATTCCAAAAACCATCGCAAAAGTAGGCTCCGCGCCTTATAATCTAAATTTTCCTGTTGAAAAATTTCTCAAAACTCCGACCGAGATTAAACTAAAAATTTTTGAAATTAAAAATTAAATTCAAAATTTTCGGGTTATTGCAATAGGTTCTCTAGTTTCCTGCTTTAGCATACGAAATACAAACGAATTGCTAAGTACGCGAGGCAAGTAGTATACGCAGGTGCTTTTATCTTCGGGTCTACATCACAGTTTGGTAGGTTGCATGCATGTTTATTTTATGTTATGCTTTAGTGATTATGCATCATAGTTTTGAAGTACGAGAACGAAACAAAAATGAATTTCCATATTTTTACGAAAAGAAATAGTATGATGTGACGAATGAAATGAAAATGTACGTAAGAAGATAATGAAAGTGGGGTTGAGTGGTCTTGTCCCGTGAGGTGGACCGCGTGGTGTATCACTTTTCCCCCACTTTACGTGGTGGCCTTGTCCCAAAATGTAGACCGCGAGGTGTGTCACTTTACTAGATTGAAGTTGGCCTTGTTCCGTGAGTTGGACCCCGAGGTGTGTCACCTTGATCTAGCACGTAAAGAAGAACCCAATAGTAAGATAAAGAAGATGTAAGAAAGAAATGAAAATGGAAGTAGAGACGAAATTGTAGAAACTGCATATGATAGGATATGTTTTGTTTTCAACGATTATGTTTATATGTATTACTTACTTAACATTGGCCTAATAGATGAGTTCTGTGATGTAGATGAGGAAGCGATAGTTGTTGAGTACTCAGAGCGTGCCCAAGAATAAGAGGCAGTTGGAGGAGTGCACTCGTGGATGGTTCAGCTTGCTGTTAGGGCGTTTTGACCATGGTGGGCGTACGTATGGATTTTTGGGTTAGTTCGAGTCTTTTTGAGTCATTTGGGTGTATAGACGAATTTCAAACTTTTTAGTAGTTATTTTGATGTATAAAGTTGATTTTGAGTTGACTGGAAAATGCTTGTTTTGTTATTGTTAACGTTAAGTCGAAATTCGGCTTGTTTTCAAACATTTAAAGTTTTTATGCAAATTCTGGGAAGAAAGTGTCGACCGATAGGCTTAGTGGTCGACCGATCTTAGCAAGTGTCGACCGTGAGAGTCAACCTGCGAATGCAGAGCCGAACTAAGTGTCGACCTACATCTGTAGTTGTCGACTGGTAGTGTAAAAATGACAGGGGTGTCGGCCACAAGATACGACCAAGGCAGACAGAGAAGATTTGAGTATCGACCTGTGTTCACAAGCGTCGACCGGTTAGCGTGATAAAAAGAGAGGTGTCGACCGCTAGGGCCAACCGATGAAAAAAGAGGCAAATGAAGTGCCAACCGGTGAGTATAAGTGTCGACCCTTTGGGTGCAGCATGGGTCAGGTGTCCAGCACAGCCTGCAAGGGTCGACCAAAATTCCTTTTTAATGTTTTAAAAGCTTGAAATTTTATTTAAACTGATATAGATCAAAATCTTCCGTTGCGATGTTTTTAAATATTTTCAAAAATATCATTTTAAGTCGAGTAATAAAGTTTTCAATTTTTACATGAATTTTACCCGAGTGTATCTGTATGAGTAGAGTTAGCGACCCGGGTCTGGGACGACTCGAGGCGTTACAGTCATGGTATCAGAGTAGAGCAAACCAAAAACCGTGTGGGTTTTCGGGGCACTATAGTTATGGTATCAGAGCGAATCAGGAACCAGAGGGGTTCTTGGAGTGTTGCAGTCGGGGTGTTACAATTATGGTATCAGAGCGAATCGGGAACCAGAGGTGTTCTCGGGGTGTTTCTGACGAGGTGTTACACTTATGGTATCAGAGCCAATTGGTTAAACCGTTCAAATGATTACCTAACAGCGCCGATCGTTGAATGACGTGCTTCGACAACTATAAGTGTTTAAGTTTAGTTTTAACTATTAGTGTTGTAATAACCCAGAAATTTCGATTCTTAATTTTTAATTTTCGAAATTTTTAGTTTAATCTCAATCGGAGTTTTGAGAAATATTTCAACGGGAAAGATTTAAATTATAAGGCTCAAAGCCTACTTTTGCGATTGGTTTTCGGAATTTAAAGTCGGGAGGTCGAGAAATTAACGAAATTTTGGACGATTGAAGCACGTGAGGGCAATTTGGTAATTTGTAATTATTATTGTTTAAAAAAAAAAAAACACCCGAATGGCTTCGGGAAAAAGCTATTCGGCTGGTTTTCAGCAAGCAACCGAGAGCGCCCGAGAGCGATCGTGCGGGGGAGAGCATTCTGTGTGCTGAAATCGGAGCTACGATCAACTGCCGACAAGCGCGAGTGTGAGGGGTGAGCTGCGAGCGAGTGCTGCTGTTCCGACAAACCAGAGTTGTTCGATTTCTGCTGCTCGAGCTCCCGAAGGGTGAGGGCACGAGCGCCTTTAATCGTTGACCGAGGGAGTGAATCTCCGTCCAATTCTGTTGCCAACGACCAGACGTGTTGCTGAGTCCTTCTCCCACCCGAGTGCCGGACGCCACCACTTTGTAAGTCCTTCTCTCCCTCTGCTGTCCTGTTCGAATTGACCGAGACTGAGGTTCAGCTCCCTTCCGTTTTTCATTGAATTTGGCTGCAAATGTGAGGGGATTAGGAGGGTGAGTGTGTAGGTTAGCAAGTGGATAGCACGAGACTGGTGAGAGGGAGAGAAAACGAGGGAGAAGGTCGAGCTAAAATTCAGATTTTGTGCTTGAATTTCTGATTTCGGGTTAGATTGTGCTAATAGGTTGAAATGTGAGTGTTCGGTGCGGAGAATTTGTGAGATTTGATCGAAGTTGAGGTTTCGGCTATTTTTCGTATAAAAACAGATTCTGTTTTTGGTTGTTTCAGCTTAGCTTCAGTTGATTGTTTCCAATTCTGTTTGTGTGGTATAAAATAGGTTACTAAAGACACGTATGGCCGCTGGAATCGTTCGATTCCGACATCCGACGCAAAAGTTATGCGCGTTGGAAGTTTATGCCAGAATTTAGTCCAAGTCAAATTAGCGAGCGTTTTTCGTGGAAATTCGACGTGTGAGAGTAGCATAGCCATTTTGATGCATATAACTAGTTGGGAGTGAGTTTTGGTTGAAGAGAAGTGAAAATGTGAAATTTTAATAAGGGTGGCAGATTAGGTTTTTAGCGTTCTTCGCCTGTCTGGGGCTTATCGTTTTAAAATCCGTCTTGGTATGTTAAACGCGATTCCTAAGGGGACGTTTAGCCACTTGAATCACTTGATTCCGTTAACGGATGTAAACGTTATGCGCATCCAAACTTTGGGCTAGTTTTCGGCCAAACCAAACCAATGGACCGTTTTAGTTGAAATTTCGAGGTAGTGAGAGAAGGTTATTTTTTTTAGCTAATTGGTGAATGTTGAGATAAATGCTGATGAGAAATTGGTTGTGTTTTAGGTTGAGGCTTTCTTTTGGCAAAACTGTGCGTCGAACGAGCTTGGGACGCCTGGTAAGTAGTGCATGAATGTGTTTTGCCCAAGTGGGCCTACACTGCAGAACTTTAGGGTTTATGTGATTGATTGTGGTGTGCGTGCGTATTGTTTGACATGCATCATATTTTTAAAAACAAGAACGAAAATTATTTTTAGCATGTTTTGATGTATGAGGTGAGACATGTGGCGGTGGTACCGCGGATCCCGCTAGTGTGCTGGCTGGTGCTTCACCAGTCGCGGATCCTACTCGAGGAGTGGGCCGGCTGGGCCGTCATGCGGCGTGAATGTGTTGACGGTGAGAATATGGGCAGTGGTACCGCGGATCCTACTAGTGTGTGGGCCGGTGCAACACCAGTCGCGGATCCTACTCGAGGGGTGGGTCGGCTGGACTGTCGCGAAACGTGTGTGTATGGCAACTGTGGCCCCGTGCTGGGGAGGCTGGGACGGAAGCGACGTGTCAGGGTGTAGAGTGGCGCGAGGTACACCCTTACCCTGATGTGGTTGCCATGTGGTGATGCGTGTGTGTAGCTTGTGGGCCTCGTTGCTGAGGAGTCCGGGACGGTGGCGACGTGTCAGGGTGTAGGGTGGCGTGGGGTTCCTCCTTACCCTGGTGCGGCTGCACTACGCGTCACAGATGTGACAACAGGAGTGTGAGTGTAGAGACTGCATGTGATAGGATTGCATCGTTGGCTTTTACTTTCATATCGCATTACTTACTTAGCGTTAGGCTTACGTTGTGTGTTCTGTGGTGTAGGTGCTGACGATACTACTGGTGATCCTCGAGTGCCTAGTCCAGAGGCGTAGGATGGTTGGCGGCGTGCGAGCGCGGCACCGGATGGCGGACTTTTGTTAGGGCCACCCGACCCGTGGAGATGGTAGGTGGTGGCCTGGTTAGTTTGCAGGTTTTTCCTTCTTTTGGGGTGACTACGTACAGTGGATGAGATGTGTTGTTGTATATGCGTCATCGTATAGGTGTATATGGAGTGCGTGTGATTTTGGCGACGTACGCATATATTTTACATGTTATAGTATAGTATTGCTCTATATTGTGAACTTTCTTCATTTGTAATGACGGATTTTCATTGTCTTCTTACTCTGATTTGGTTATGATGATTTCTCTGGATGATGGATAGGTAAATATTGTTGGATTATGGTGAATTGTGTGCAGGGTTTAAATTTTGGGATAGTCAATTTTTAGCCGTTACTCTGCCGAAATTTCGGGAGAGAGGTTGAGAGTTGAGAGGGTATGGAAAGTGTTAAGATGTGAACAGGGAATGCTAGAGAAGTGTAGATGAGCGTGGAAGTGCGGCGTGATCGCAGGTGTGCGGGGCACGCGACCCTGCGGGTACTCACGGGTCGTGCGACGCCGGGTGAGGGCGTGCGCGTGGACGTGCTGTACAGAGGCAGGGTGTGTGGGGCACGTGGCGCTGTGAGCGTGCGCGAGATACAGTGATGTTGGGTTGGCACGCGCGGCACCGCGAGGGTGTACGCGGGGTGTCGGAGTGGGGACGTGAGTGCTTAAGACCGGACTGGGTAGTTCGTGGGGTGCGTGGGATTCTTTCCTAGGATTTCAAGTCTTACCGTTTTATCTCAAATTGTTTTAAATGGTTTTCTTTCCGCTGCGTAGTTTTATGTTGAGGACTTCGTGTTTCCTCTTCGGGACGCGAGTTGTTTTCGAATCGAGTTGAAAAATTTTCATACTCACAAATGTTCTTTTTTGAAAATAGATTGAAAACAGAAGGGTATTAAATTGAGTGAGTTATGTGAAGTGTTAGTGTGTGTAGTGTGTAGATGCACTGTAGCACATCGGGAAACGTGGGGTTTTTGCGGGGTGTTACAGTTATGGTATCAGAGCCACGGGGTCGACGTCGTTCAGAGGATTACCTAACACCGCCAGCCGCTGCACGGGAGCACTCCACCAACTGTAAGTGTTTAGATTTAAATTTATTGTAGTACTAATGTGAGCATTATACTTTTGTTAAAGGTAGAAAATGTCAGGAGAGGCAAGAGGTAGAGGTAGAGGGCGGCCACGATGAGAGGCGCCTCCTAGAGCTGTTGGCAACATGGATGATACCGTCTGGCAGCTTACCGAGTTGGTCCACCGTCAGTCTCAGCAGTTGGAGAGGTTTATGAGCAGGGACGATCAGGGTCAGTCTAGCGCCCAGGGTTCGTCAGACAGAGGGGGTGACAGACTCACAGACTTAGGCCTCCGACCTTTGACGGATCATCTCCGGATCCTCTCAGTGCTGTGGAGTGGATACGGAGTATGGAGAGGATGATGAGTTTTGCCAAGGTAGAGGAGCAGGACAGAGTTTCTAGTGCGGCGTTCTATCTTGCCAAGGACGCGAGCCATTGGTAGGATACTGTGGTGGCCACGAGAGATGTGGGGGCTATGACCTTGGAGGAGTTCAGATCGGTGTTTTTTGGCAAGTATTTCAGTCATTCAGTCAGGTCGCAGAAGATGGTGGAGTTTGCACAGTTGAAGCAGACCGGCACTGTGGCTGAGTATGTGCGGCAGTTCGAGGCCTTGTCGAGGTTTGCAGGACATTTGGTGAGCCTCGATGAGAATAAGGTACATCAGTTCGTACGGGGCCTAAAGTCGGATATTTATATGTGCATGCGGATTGCGGGGACCCAGGCCATGCTGTACGAGGAGGTGGTGGCGAAGGCCCTTAACATTGAGGAGGCTCGGGCGAAGCTTCCTAGTTATCGGGAGGTACCGAGAGAGCAGCCTCGCAGATCATTCAGAGAGTCGCTGCCACAGGCCAGCGGCGAGGTGTCCGTGCAGAGAGGCCTGAAGAGGCCTAGTGACAGTTCTAGCAGCCAGGGGAGCACTAAGAGGCCGCAGGGGTCGGGGCAATTTCCAGTGTGCCTGAAATGTCAGAGGAGTCACCCGGGCGAGTGCAGGTCGGGCTCAATGAGGTGTTACAACTGTGGCGAGGTGGGCCACATGTCTAGAGAGTGTCAGAAGCCGCGTCAGAACCGCTGTTTCAACTGTAATGAGGTGGGACACTTTGCCAGCAGATGCCTAGTGGCGAGCAGGTCGTCGGCCAGGGTTACACCGAGAGTCTTTCCCAGTTTGAGCCAGATGATGCTGCCCAGCCATCAGTGATAGCAGGTAACATTTTGTTTCTGGTGTGGCGGCTTATACTTTGATTGATACGGGTGCTACGCACTCGTTTGTGTCGACGAGCTTTGTGGTTAAGGCCAACTTGGAGTTCAGCCCCGCCGAGCGACACTATGATGGGACCTTGCCAACTGGGGAGCATTTGTATTCAGAACAGGTGGTGCGGGGCAATATTGTGACAGTAGGGAGGAAGCAGTTATATGCCGAGCTAGTCATTCTCCATGTGAGTGGTTATGAGGTGATCTTGAGAATGGACTGGCTGTTCAGACATCATGCGGAGATTGACTGCAGGACCAGAGAGGTTCATTTCCGGCCCCCGGGCGGGGAGAGCTACACATTTAAAGCAGGTAAGGGTCTTGCCAGGATTTCTGCTATACTTTCTCGTCAGGCACCATGGGTGTTGGGCATGGGTTGCCAGAGATTTTTGGCAATTGTTGAGGATGCCCAGTCACCGGGCGATGCTCGGATACAAGATATTCTTATTGTGTAGGAGTTTCCAGAGGTGTTCCGTGATGAATTTCCGGGGTCGCCCCCTGACAGGGAGATTGAATTCGAGATAGATGTTTTCCCAGGTGCTGAGCCAGTGTGCAAGAACCCCTACAGATTAGCACCTACGGAACTTAAGAAGCTGAAAGCTCAGTTAGAGGAGCTAACAGATAAGGGATTTATACGCCCTAGTTTTTCGCCCTGGGGAGCGCCAGTTATATTTGTCAAGAAGAAGGACGGATCCCTACGCATGTGTATTGACTACCGGGAGCTGGATAAGTTGACGGTGAAGAACAGGTATCCATTGCCAAGGATTGACGATTTGTTTGATCAGCTGCAGGGTGCCCGGGTGTTTTCTAAGCTCGACCTGAGGTCCGGCTATCATCAGTTAAAGGTGAAGGAGAGGGATGTACCGAAGATGGCCTTCAGGACAAAGTACGAGCATTTCGAGTTTCTAGTTATGTCTTTTGGGCTGACCAACGCCCCTGCAACATTCATGGATCTGATGCACCGGGTGTTCAGGGAGTACCTGGACAAGTTTGTGATCGTGTTTATCGACGACATTCTGATCTACTCGTAGAGTGAGGAGGAGTACAGGGAGCACCTGAGGATTGTATTGACTATTTTGAGCCAGTATCAGCTGTATGCTAAGTTCTCAAAGTGCGAGTTTTGGTTGGACAGGATTCACTTCTTGGGGCATGTGATCTCCTCTGAGTGTATTTCAGTTGATCCGGGGAAGGTTCAGACTGTAAAGGAGTGGCCGTGGCCGACTAGTGCTAGCGAGATACGCAGTTTTCTGGGGTTGGCTGGATATTATCGGAGATTCATTGAGGGGTTCTCTAAGATCTCGGCCCCTTTGAACCGGCTGACCAGGAAGAATGTAAAATATGAATGGACCGACCGGTGTAAGGACAGCTTCCAGACATTGAAGCAGAGATTGACTATGGCTCCTGTACTGACACTGTCCGTGGAAGGAGAGAAGTTCTGCATTTATTGCGATGCCTCCAGGATCGGTTTGGGGTGTGTTTTGATGCAGAGTGGGAGAGTCATTGCCTATGCTTCTAGGCAGTTGAAGGCTTACGAGCAGAATTATCCCACTCACGACTTGGAGCTGGCGGCGGTTGTATTTGCACTCAAGATTTGGAGGCATTATCTGTATGGGCAGTAGTGCGAGATTTACTCGGACCATCAGAGCTTGAGGTACATTTTCATGCAGAAGGAGCTGAATTTGAGACAGAGGAGATGGCTCGAGTTGGTCAAGGACTACGATGTGGAGATCAGGTACCACCCGGCGAAGGCGAATGTGGTGGCAGACGCCTTGAGTAGGTGACAGTCTCGACTTCTGCCATGATGACGATACAGCCGGTTGAGTTAGTGACAGAGATGCAGAGTTTTGGCCTGGAGGTAGTTTCTGATTTGGCAGTCACCCTTTCTGCCTTGTTGTTGAGGCCGACCATTCTGGGCAGGATCAGGCAGACTCAGGAGGCTGATCCGGAGTGTAGCAAGCCGAAGGCGAGTATGGAGGCCAAGCCTGATTCCGAGTTCAGCTATTCAGAGGACGGGATTCTGAAGTTTTGGGATAGGTGGTACGTTCCAAAGGATGAGGAGCTGAGGAGGGACATATTATCAGAGGCCCATTCATCTTCTTTCTCTGTGTATCCGGGAAGCACTAAGATGTACAGGGATTTGAAGCAGCACTATTGGTGGCCTAACATGAAACGAGCAGTGGCTGAGTATGTTGAGGCCTGTGTAGTCTGCCAGCACGTGAAGGTGGAGCATCAGCGACCGTCCGGAATGCTCCAACCATTGCCGATACCGGAGTGGAAGTGAGAGCGAATCACCATGGATTTTGTGGTAGGACTACCGAGGACTGCCAAGGGCCATGACGCGATTTGGGTGATTGTGGACAGGTTAACGAAGTCGTCTCACTTTTTGCCTGTGAGGATGACTTATACGATGGATCAGTTTGCCCAGTTGTATATTCAGGAGATAGTCAGACTTCATGGGATTCCGGTGTCGATTGTTTCAGACCGAGACTCCAGGTTCACGTCCAAGCTTTGGAGGAGTCTGCATAAGGCTATGGGCACCAGATTGGATTTCAGTACGGCCTTTCATCCTCAAACCGATGGGCAGTCGGAGCGGACTATACAGATTCTGGAGGATATGCTTAGGGCTTGTGTGTTGGAGTTTCAGGCGTCTTGGAGCAAGTTTTTACCGCTAGTGGAGTTCTCGTATAATAACAGTTTTCAGTCCACCATTGGTATGACACCATACGAGGCCTTCTATGGAAGGAAGTGCAGGTCGCCATTATATTGGGATGAGGTTGGGGAGACCCGATTGATAGGCCCTGAGATTTTGCAGCAGACTGTCGACAAGATTTCTGTGATACGGAAGAGAATTGAAGCGGCTCAGAGTTGACAGAAGAGTTATGCTGATCAGAGACGCCGAGAGTTGGAATTTAATGAGGGCGATGAGGTTTTTCTGAAGGTCTCGTCGTTCAAGGGAGTGGTAAGGTTCGGAAAGCAAGGGAAACGCAACCCTCAGTTTGTGGGACCATTCTCGATTGTCAAGCGGATCGGGAGAACTGCATATCAGCTTCAGTTGCCTGCGATGCCATCCATGATGTTTTTCATGTCGCGATGCTGAGGAAGTGTATGCGCAATCCCTCTCAGGTAGTGCCACAACAGGATATAGAGATCCAGCCGACGCTGTCGTACGAGGAAAAGCCAGTGAGGATCTTAGAATCAGCTATGAAGGTGCTGCGCAACAAGGAGATTGCGCTGGTCAAAGTGATGTGGCGCAACCATGGTGTAGAGGAGACTACTTGGGAGCGGCGTGATGACATGGAGCGGCAGTATCCCGGCTTATTCGGTACGTAAATTTTGGGGACAAAATTCTTATAAGGTGGGGGGAATCTAATAACTTGGAAATTTTGATTTTTAATTTTTAATTTTTAAAATTTTTAGTTTAATCCCGGTCGGAGTTTTGAGAAATATTTCAACGAGAAAGATTTAAATTATAAGGCTTGAGGCCTACTTTGCGATTGGTTTTTGGAATTTAAAGTCGGGAGGTCGAGAAATTAACAAAATTTTGGACGATTGAAGCACGTGAGGGCAATTTGGTAATTTGTAATTATTATTGTTTAAAAAAAAAAAAAAAAAAAGAAAACACCCGAATGGCTTCGGGAAGAAGTTATTCGGCTGGTTTTAAGGAAGCAACCGAGAGCGCCCGAGAGCGATCGTGCGGGGGAGAGCATTCTGTGTGCTGAAATCAGAGCTACGATCAACTGCCGACAAGCGCGAGTGTGAGGGGTGAGCTGTGAGCGAGTGCTGCTGTTCCGACAAACCGGAGTTGTTCGGTTTCTGCGGCTCGAGCTTCCGAAGGGTGAGGGCACGAGCGCCTTCAATCGTCGACCGAGAGAGTGAGTCTCCGTCCAATTCTGTTGCCAACGACCAGACGTGTTGCTGGAGTCCTTCTCCCACCCGAGTGCCGGACGCCACCACTTTGTGAGTCCTTCTCTCCCTCTGTTGTCCTGTTCGAATTGATCGAGACTGAGGTTCAGCTCCCTTCCATTTTTCTTTGAATTTGGCTGCAAATGTGAGGGGATTAGGAGAGTGAGTGTGTAGGTTAGCAAGTGGATAGCACGAGATCGGTGAGAGGGAGAGAAACCGAGGGAGAAGGTTGAGCTAAAATTCAGATTTTGTGCTTGAATTTCTGATTTCGGGTTAGATTGTGCTTAATAGGTTGAAATGTGAGTGTTCGGTGCAGAGAATTTGCGAGATTTGATCGAAGTTGAGGTTTCAGCTATTTTTCGTATAAAAACAGATTCTGTTTTTGGTCGTTTCAGCTTAGCTTCAGTTGATTGTTTCCAATTCTGTTTTTGTGGTATAAAATAGGTTATTAAAGAGACGTATAGCCGCTGGAATCGTTCGATTCCGACATCCGACGCAAAAGTTATGCGCGTTGGAAGTTTATGCCAGAATTTAGTCCAAGTCAAATTAGCGAGCGTTTTTCGTGGAAATTCGACGTGTGAGAGTAGCATAGCCATTTTTGATGCACATAACTAGTTGGGAGTAAGTTTTGGTTGAAGAGAAGTGAAAATGTGAAATTTTAATAAAGGTGGCAGATTAGGTTTTTAGCGTTCTTCGCCTGTTTGCAGCTTACCGTTTTAAAATCCGTCTTAGTATGTTAAACTAGGTTCTTGAGGGGGCGTTTAGCCACTTGAATTGTTCGATTCCGTTGACGGACGTAAAAGTTATGCGCATCCGAACCTTGCGTTAGTTTTTGGCCAAACCAAACCAAACCAAACCAATGGACCTTTTTAGTTGGAATTTCATGAGTGTAGTTAAGGAAGGTTATTTTAGCTATTTGGTGAATTTTGAGATAAATGCTGATGAGAAATTGGTTGTGTTTTAGGTTGAGACACTTTTTGGCAAAGCTGTGCATCGAGCGAGCTTAGGACGCCAGGTAAGTAGTGCATGCGTGTGTTTTGCCCAAATGGGCCTACACTGGAGAACTTTAGGGTTTATGTGATTGATTGTGGTGTGCGTGCGTATTGTTTGACATGCATCATATTTTTAAAAACGTGAACGAAAATGATTTTTAGTATGTTTTGATGTATGAGGTGAGACGTATGGCGGTGGTACCGCGGATCCCGCTAGTGTGCGGGCCGATGCTTCACCAGTCGCGGATCCTACTCGAGAGGTGGGCCGGCTGGGCCGTCATGCAGCGTGAATGTGTTGACGGTGAGGATATGGGCAGTGGTACCGCGGATCCTACTAGTGTGTGGGCCGGTGCAACCCCAGTCGCGGATCCTACTCGAGGGGTGGGCCGGCTGGGCTGTCGCGAAACGTGTGTGTGTGGCAACTGTGGCCCCGTGCTGGGGAGGCTGGGATGGGGCGACGCGTCAGGGTGTAGAGTGGCGCGAGGTACACCCTTACCCTGATGTTGTTGTCGTGTGGTGATGCGTGTGTGTAGCTTGTGGGCCTCGTTGCTGGGGAGTCCGGGACGGTGGTAACGTGTCAGGGTGTAAGGTGGCGTGAGGTTCCTCCTTACCCTAGTGCGGCTGCACCACGTGTCACAGATGTGACAACATGAGTGTAAGTGTAGAGACTGCATGTGATAGGATTGCATTGTCTGCTTTTACTTTCATATCGCATTACTTACTGAGCGTTAGGCTTATGTTGTGTGTTCTATGGTGTAGGTGTTGACGATATTGCTGGTGAGCCTCGAGTGCCTAGTCCAGAGGTGTAGGATGGTTGGCGGCGTGCGACCGCAGCACCGGATGACGGATTTTTGTTAGGGCGACCCGACCTGTGGAGTTGCTAGGTTGTGGCATGGTTGGTTTTGGAGGTCTTCTTCTTTTGTGATGATTATGTACAGTTGATGAGATGAGGTGTATATGTGTCAGTGTATAGGTATATGGAGTGCGTGTGATTTTGGTGACGTACGCAGATATTTTTCATGTTAGAGTATGATATTACTCTATACTGGGGACTTTCTTCAATTGTATTTGATGGATTTTCATTGTCTTCATACTCTGATTTGACTATGGTGATTTCTCTGGATGATAGATAGATAAACACTGTTAGTTTGGTGAGCTGTGTGCAGGGTTTAAATTTTGGGATAGTCAGTTTTTAGCCGTTACTCTGCCGCAATTTCGGGAGAGAGGTTGGGAGTCGAGGAGATATGAAATAGGTTGAGGTGTGAACAATAAATGCTAGAAAAAGGTAGATGAGCGTGGAACTGCGGCGTGATCGCAGGTACGCGGGGCACGCGGCCCTGCGGGTGCACACGGGTCATGCGGCGCCAGATGAGGGCGTGCGCGCAGACGTGCTGTACAGAGGCAGGGTGCGTGGGGCACGCGGCACTGTGAGCGTGCGCGAGATACAGTGATGTTGGGTTAGCACGTGAGGCACCGCGAGGGTGTACGCGGGGTGTCGGAGTGGAGACGTGAGTGCTTGAGACCGGACTGGGTAGTTCGTGGGGTGCGTGGGATTCTTTCCTAGGATTTCAAGTCTTACCGTTTTATCTCAAATTGTTTTAAATGGTTTTCTTTCCGCTGCGTAGTTTTATGTTGAGGACTTCGTGTTTCCTCTTCGGGACGCGAGTTGTTTTCGAATCGAGTTGAAAAATTTTTATACTCACAAATGTTCTTTTGGAAGATGGATTGAAAACAAAAGTGTATTAAATTGAGTGAGTTATGTCGAGTGTTAGTGTGTGTAGTGTGTAGATGCACTGTAGCACATCGGGAAACGTGGGGTTTTCGCAGGGTGTTACAAGTGTAGCGCCCTAAAAACCTACCCATTTTCGGTTTGCTACTAATGCCCCAATACAAACTCCTTACACCTGTATCTTAAAGATCGCGTAAAATTTTGAAACTTTAATTCCTTAACTTAAAACGACAATTTTGAATATATTTTTGACAGAAATTCAGCGGAAATTTGTTTAAACTTTCTTTAAATAAAACTTCTTTGATTAGGCATGAAACAGGTTCTCTCGGTCGACACCTATAGGCCTCTGTCGACACCTGAGTCGTCTCTGTTTTCTCCGCATTCAACACCGGGAACACCGGTCGACACCACATTTCTCTCAAGTCTGTACATCAGTCAACACCGGAAACGCCAGTCGACACTTTTACGCCCATCTCAGAGAAGGATCGACACCCGCTTTCACAGGTCGATACTTCAATCCTATCTGTCCACACAGGTCGATACTCGCGGTCGACACCGCTACCGTTTTTATACAGACTGGTCGACACCCACAGCCAGCGGTCGACACCTACCTCGGCTCTGCCCACACCGGTCTAGTGTCATGCTCGACACCTACCTTATAATTTATACTGACCGGTCGACACATATCGACTTTGGTCGACACCTCCCACCAGTATCAGTAAAATCGCACCAGTTCGAAAGAACACTAAACACACGAACATATTCCCTCGATCAAATTCACGAAATAACACCTATAATTTAAAAACAAACTTTCATCCATGGGAACCCCCTAGTGCTTTCTCACTAGCACGTTAACTACGAGGCGTTCACCCATGCGTTGCAAATCTTTTCTTATCTGATTACGTTTCATACACATAGTTTCAAAACATGCTCAAAACTCGTATTTCGTAATTCAAAACCATGATGCATGACAATCACGAATGCAAGACTCAAACAGCAAAAAAAAAACAAGCAAGCAAATAAGCAATCCTACCATTCCAAGGTGTAGGCCCTAAAGCAATTCACACACGTTCCATCACTTACCTGACATTCTTGAAATCTTTTTCGTGCTTCGTAACTTGGCGCTCTACTTGGAATACCTATAAAATTATACATCTGTCAAATTCTAACTCATCAAATTCATAATTCCTTAACTTGAAAGTCCTATTGCATATCAAAACCAAAACTCTCCATTAAACCCGAAATCCCGCACAAATTTTTGTCCAACTTCGGAAATTCACAACTTTTTCAATACTCATCCGAATTGGACGATACAAAATACTACGGGTTCCTAAGGACGTCTAGCTTCTTATGGTCCCATACATTTCCTATTCGGATGTCAACAACTTAACCGAACTTGGCTGAACGAACACCATTCCAAAAATTTACATACACAGCTAATAAACCATCCAATCTTACTCACCAACTCTCGTAATCTATTCCTATTTCTATCATAAGCACCAATGCGCAGATAGAATTCAACTCCACACTCAATCTCTCGCATTACCCTACTAGGTTTTCACTAATAACGCTAACACACCAACTAACTACGCAAAACTAACGAGAACTTACCGTAGATTCGAATACTCGCTTACGAACGGAAGAAATCGCAACGCAGAAGAGAGGAAGACGCCGCTCGCGGGAGAGGAGAACGAAGGGGAGAAATGCTGGGGAATTTAGAATTCTTAAATTTCTCTTTCCACCTTTAGCGTTAAAATAAACTCACTTAGGGGCCAAAATTCTCCTTTACTAATTCGGCCTAAAACTCCGGTGATTACAAATTACAAAATCCGAAACTATTTTAAATGGAAATTGTGGATATTACATCCCTCCCTTCTTACAAAAAATTTTGTCCACAAAATTTGTTAGCTAAACAGCTCAGGATAACATTCCATCATGTTCTGTTGTCTTTCCTACGTCGCCTCCTGCACATCGTGGTTACGCCACAACACTTTTATCAGTGGAATATCCTTGTTGCGTAGTGTTTTCACTGCATAATCCAAGATCTCCACTGGCGTTTCTTCGTACGCAAGGTTGGCTGTACTTCGATCTGCTGTTGAACCACAACGTGTGACAGGTCCTTGAGACACTTTCTTAGTATCGACATGTGGAAAACATTGTGAACTCCGTCCATGGAAGCTGGCAATTCTAGTTGGTACACCGTCCTTGCTATTCTCTTTGTAATCTGGAATGGTGCAATGTATCTTGAGCTCAACTTACCCCTTCTTCCGAACTTCATTACGCCTTTGAACGGTGAAACTTTCAGGAGCACTTCGTCTCCTACTTCAAATTCCAATTCCCTTCTCCTTCCATCGGCATAGCTGTTTTGTCAACTTTGAGCTGTCAATATGCGCTGCTGAATAATTTTGATCTTCTCAGTAGTTTATTGCACACTTTTTGAACCAATCAAACTGGCTTCGCCGACTTCATCCCAATAAAGGGGCGATCTGCACTTCCTTCCGTACAACGCTTCGTAAGGGGCCATTCCTATCGTCGCCTGATAGCTATTGTTATAAGAGAATTCCACCAAGGGTAAATACTTACTCCACAAACCCTGAAACTCTAGTACACAAGCTCGAAGCATATCTTCTAAAATCTGAATAGTTCACTCAGATTGTCCATCGGTTTAAGGATAAAACGTTGTACTGAAAGTCAGCAGTGTCCCCATTGCCTTGTGCACACTCTTCCAAAATTTTGAGATGAACCTCGGGTCCTTATCCGAAACAATTGAAATCGGAACCACATGCAACCTTACTATCTCCTGAATATACAGGTTAGCAAATTGATCCATGTTTAATGTCATCCTTACCAGTAGGAAATGGGAGGATTTGGTTAGACGATCCACAATTACCCATACTGCATCAAATCCATTAGTCGTCCAGGGTAATCCAACAACAAAGTCCATGGATATCTGGTCCCACTTCCATTCTGGAATCGGTAATGGTTGCAACTTTTCAGCCGGTCTCTGATGTTTGGCTTTGATTTGCTGGTAGATTAAGCACGTCTCCACGTACTTTGTTATAGACTTCTTCATACCAGGCCACCAATAATGTTGCTTGAGGTCTCTTTACATTTTGGTGCTTCGGGGGTGAACAGAGAACCTTTAGGAGTGCGCTTCAGACAAAATATCTTTCCGAAGTTGACCATTGTTCGGAACGTACCACCTATTCCAAAACTTCAGAATTCCATCACTTGAACAGCTAAATTTGTTTCTGTCATTAGATGCTATGTTCGTCCTGAATTTGTTGCACCTTGGGTCATCCTTTTGAGCTTCTTTAATTCTCTCAAGAATCGACGGCTTCAGAGATAGAGCTGACAATTGTGCTGCCGCATTTGAGACTATCTCCAAATTAAATCTCAGGAATTCCACACTCAGCCCTTTAGACATTTCGGGGTCCATTGCTGAAATTGAGGTCGACATTCGGCTTAATGTGTCGGCCACTACATTGGCTTTGCCGGGGTGGTATTTGATCTCCAGGTCGTAGTACTTCACAAACTCCAACCACCGCCTCTGTCTCATATTCAGCTCCTTCTGAGTGAAGATATACTTCAGACTTTTATGGTCGAATACACCTCACATTGCTGTCCATAAAGATAATGTCTCCAGATCTTTATCGCGAACACAACCGCCGCTAACTCCAGATCATGGGTTGGATAATTCTGCTCATAGGGCTTTAATTGCCTCGAATCATAAGCAATCACCCTTCCGTTTTGTATCAGGACACAACCCAGTCCAATTCTGGAACCATCATAGTAGATATTAAATTTCTCATCCATCACCAGAAGTGTCAATACTGGAGCGGTAGTCAATTTCTTCTTCTGTATTTGGAAATTATGCTCACAATTCTCCGTCCATACATATTTAACTTCCTTTTGCGTCAGACGAGTTAGGGGTGCTGCAATCTTTGAGAATCCTTCAATAAACTTCTTGTAGTACCCCGCTAACCCTAGAAAGCTCCGAATCTCCCTGACATTCCTAGGTTGACGCCATTCATTGACCGACTGTATTTTGGCCAGATCCACCGATATTCTGCCTCTGGAAATCACCTGTCCAAGGAAATTAACCTTATCGAGCCAGAACTCGCACTTGGAGAACTTCGCGTACAATTGATGCTGCTGCAGGGTTTCCAGAACAATCTTCAAATGCTCCTTATGCTCTTCCTCACTACCGGAGTAAACCAAGATGTCGTCGATAAACACAATGACAAACTTATCTAGATACTGCTGGAATACCCGATTCATCAAGTCCATGAAAACGGTTGGGGCATTTGTCAGTCCAAATGACATTAATAGAAATTCATAATGCCCGTATCTAGTCTGGAAAGCTGTATTCGGGATATCCTGTGATCTGACCCTTAGTTGGTAATACCGCGATCTCAGATCTATATTCGAGAAAATTCGAGCTCCTTGCAGTTGATCAAACAAGTCATCTATCCTTGGTAGTGGATACTTATTCTTTATGGTCAACTTGTTCAGCTCCCGGTAGTCAATACACATCCGGAGCAATCCGTCTTTCTTCTTCACAAATAAGACTGGCGCGCCCCATGGTGAGAAACTCGGGCGTATGAATCCTTTCTCCAATAGTTCTTCCAATTGCTTCTTCAATTCCTTCAATTCCGGAGGAGCCAACCTATAAGGATTCTTCGATATTGGCTCTGCACCGGGATATGTGTTGATTACAAATTCAACTTCCCGGTCTGGGGGTAACCCGGGCAAATCGTCCAAAAACACCTCAGGCAATTCACAAACTACCACAATATCCTGTGGCTTTGTCTCCACATGAAATTGAGTATCTAAAATTGTTGCGAGAAAATAGAAATGCTCATCCATTATTAATCTCCGAGCCTCTATAGGTGCCATTACGAATAATCTCCCCGTATTCTTCATAGCTTGTAGCGAGTGTTTCGCATCATCTGGGGGTTGGAAGTTAACAGTCTCATCCCTGCAATCGATTGTTGCGTAGTGCTGAAACAGCCAATCCATGCCCAATATTACGTCATAGCCCGTTATCCCCACTACAATAAATTCGGCAAGCATACTCTGGGTTCCCACTTACATAACACTGTCGCACACTACATGATCAGAGTGCATGCGCTCACCGGATGGCAACCTCACTTCATATGTACACCCGGCGGGTTTAGCCCACAAGTTCACCTTCACCACAAAAGCCATGGCAACAAAGGAGTGCGACACTCCTGAATCTATCAATGTAAATGCAGGCACCGTACCTGAGATAATAGCTGGCCGATCCTCGCTCTCGGGCTTTTATCATTAAGAATATCCTAAGTATCATTTTGGCAGGACCATCCTTTGCCATGGGGCAAACCCTAGATATATGGCCAGTCTCATTGTAGGTAAAACATCGGTTGACCCTCGACTTTGTGCAATTTCGAGAAAGGTGACCAGCTTCATTGCAATTATAGCATCTTCCTTCAAACTGTCCACACTCTCCCGGGTGGCTCTTCAAGCATTTAGGACACTGTGGGTATACTCTGTATCTGGGGCTTCTTGCCTCCCTTTTGAATCTTACACTGCACCGCTTGGCCTCTTGGTTCCCAAGGAAGATCCTTCCCCTGCTTGTTTGTGGCATGATCTCCTTAAAAAACCTTTTGATTGCCACTACTGGCCTCGCACACTTGGCCTCTGCTCCCTCCACTGCCAGTGCCTTGGCCACCACTCGCGCATATGGCACGCCCTCAGTTCCGAAAATTGTCACACCCCAGTATATCTCAGGCTTCAATCCTTGCACAAACTGCAATACGTTTTCTTCTTCATTGCTCACCAATTAACTCGCAAATCTGGACAACGACTCAAACTGCCTGACATGCTCGGCTACTGGCCCAGTCTGCTTTTACTGTAGGAACTCCAATCTTTTTGCAGCTTGGATCGTCTGGTTGTAATACTTGTCATAAAACATTTCTTTGAATCTTTTCCAGGTCAAGTCTCTGGCATTTACGGTGGCTTCTACTGTCTCCCACCAACTTTGGGCATCATTCAAAAGGTGAAATGTCGCACACGTAACCATATTTCCTTCCTCCACCTTGGTATACATGAACATGTTCTCGATGTTGCGGATCCACCTTTCCACAGCCGTCGGGTCTGTCATTTGGCCCTCAAACGTCGGAGGCTTCAATTTCCTGAACCTCTCTCCACTAGAGCCTGCTCCATGGCTCCCCTGTCCTTGATTGAACAGCATCCCCAATTGTTGGGATTGCCTGTCAACCAACTCGGTAAGCCGTCTGATTGTAGCCAAGTTGTCATCACCTTTCGACTCTACTGCCTCTCGCGAAACTCTAGGTCATCCCGGTCATCTATCCATTTCAGATAATTCCTGTACGAGGTTAGCATAGTCTAGTTTTAGTCATAATCTAACTAAAATAAACAACTACTTACAGTTGGTGGAACGTTGCATGGCGGCAGGCAAATGTTTGGTAATCCTTTGAACGACATCACCATAATGGCTCTGATACTAACTCTTGTAGCGCCCCGAAAACCTACCCGTTTTTGGTTTGCTACTAATGCCCCGATACCAATTCCTTACACCTTTATCGTAAAGATCGCGTAAAATTTTGAAACTTTAATTCTGTAACTTAAAACGACAATTTTGAAAATATTATTGACAGCACTGCAACGGAAATTTGTTTAAACTTTCTTTAAATAAAACTTCTTTGATTAGGCATGAAACCCAGTTGACACCTATAGGCCTCCGTCGACACCTATAGGCCTCAGTCGACACCTGAGTTGTCTCGGGTTTTTCCACGGTCGACACCGAGAACAGCGGTTGACACCACGTTTTCCTCCGGTCTGTACATTGGTCGACAGCGGTAACGCCGGTCGCCACTTCTACGCCCATCTCAATGAGGGGTCAACACCTGCTTTCACAGGTCGATACTTCAATACTCTTTGTCCACGCAGGTCGATACTCACGGTCGACACCGCTACCGTTTTTACATAGACCGGTCGACACCCAAAGCCAAGGGTCGACACCGACTTCGGCTCTGCCCATATCGGTAGAGCTTCACGGTCGACGCCTACCTTCTAATTTACACTGACTGGTCGACACATATCGACTTCGGTCAACACCTCACACCAGTATCAGTAAAATCGCACCAGTTCGAAAGAAAACCAAACACACGAACATATTCCCTCGATCAAATTCACGAAATAACACCTATGATTTAAAAACATACTTTCTTCAAGTAAACTTCGATCAATATCCTACTTCAATTTTCCATTGTACTCTTTGTACACCAGCTAAATTCCTCAAAAATCTATACAACTCTATCCGACTCAAAACACATACAAAAATTACACCCTTTTACCCGCCACGGTCGTGTCGCCCAACATTTTCCTGCACCGGCACACGACGTCTCCCCCCAACTTCGATCTAAGCCCGCACATCACCTAGTAACTCACACGAAAGCTCGTCGTCACCTACACCAAGGAACACAAAACGTAAGCCTAATGCTTAGCAAGTATGGAATATGAACTCGAAAACCAATGCATAACTCAACCCCTAACACATGTTGTTTCTACACTCAATCCCGTTTTCTTTTCGTTTCATTATTTTCGTATTCCACTGTTACGTGTGATTCAGGCTGGCACCCATCCCTTCCACACTCAGGACAGCCAATCCATAACCCACGGAGCGAAGTTAGAGGCACACATCATGTTTCCACACGGGACGGCCCTACGTAACCTCCTCATAACAGCGATCATAGAACCCTCTAGTGCTTTCTCACTAGCACGTTAACGACGAGGCGTTGGCAAACCGTGTCACATTACGTACTTTCATCCATGGGAACCCCCTAGTGCTTTCTCACTAGCACGTTAACGACGAGTCGTTCACACTTGCATTGCAAATCTTTTCTTATCTGATTACGTTTCATACGCACAATTTTAAAACATACTCAAAACTCGTATTTCGTAATTCAAAACCATGATGCATGACAATCACAAATGCAAGACTCAAACAGCAAAACAAACAAGCAAGCAAACAAGCAATCCTACCATTCCAAGGTGTAGGCCCGAAGGCAATTCACACACATTCCATCACTTACCTGGCATTCTCGAAATCTTTTTCGTGCTTCGTAACTTGGCGCTCTACTTGAATACCTATAAAATTATACATCCGTCAAATTCTAACTCATCAAATTCATAATTCCTTAACTTGAAAGTTCTATTGCATATCAAAACCAAAACTTTCCGCTAAACCCAAAATCCCGCACAAATTTTTGTTCAACTTCGAAAATTCACAACTTCTTCAATAATCGTCCAAATTGGACGATACAAAATACTACGGGTTCCTAAGGACGTCTAGCTTCCTATGGTACCATCCATTTCCTATTCCAATGTCCACAATTTAACCAAACTTGGCCGAACGGACACCGTTCCAAAAATTTACATACACGGCCAATAAACCATCCAATCTTCTCACCAACTCTCGTAATCTACTACTATTTCTGTCATAAGCACCAATACGCAGATAGAATTCAACTCCACACTCAATCTCTCGCATTACCCTCGTAGGTTTTCACTAATTCTCCATATATCTTTGCTAAACCCAGTTTTGCCACTAATAATGCTAACACATCAACTAACTACGCAAAACTAACAAGAACTTACCAAAAATTTGAAAAAATCGCGTACGAACGGAAGAAACCGCATCGCAGAGTAAATGAAGACGCCGCTCTGAGTAAAGGAGAATGAAGGGGAGAAATGCTGGGAAAATAACACCATAAGGTGTTTCTGCTTCCACACACCCCCCCACCCACCCCACCCCTTTTCTCCTTTTCTTTTTTATTTTAATATATTATTTCACAATTACCAAATTACCCTCCTCCATTAACCGTCTCACAATTCTGTAATTTCGTCCGATTTCGGTTATAATTCTTAAATTTCTCTTTCCACCTTTAAAGTTAAAATAAACTTTCACTTAGGGGTCAAAATTCTCCGTTACTAATTCGGCGTAAAACTCCGCCGATTACAAATTACAAAATCGAAAAATAGTTAAAACGAAAATTGTGAATATTACAATTAGATGCTTATGAGAGTGATTAACATTTGTTTCGGAATCTAGTTAAAATGTCTAGATGACCTGGATGTCCGAGAACACCGAAAGAGACAATTGATTCAAGGAATGAGGATGATTCGATGACGATCAGGTAATTAACTGAATTGGTAAGCCGACAATCTCAGCAATTAGGGATTTTGTTGAATCGAGAAGTTCAAGTAAGTGCAAGCTCTAACTCTATCCATGACCAGTCAGGTGATAGATTTCGGAGGTTGTGACCCCCGACATTTGAAGCTCAGACATCGGATTCAACAGCTGCAGAGTAGTGAGTCAGATCTTTACTTAGACATTGGATCTTTACTGAAAGTATGTTCAAGTATGCAAAAGTGGAAGAAGAAGATAAGGTTTCACTGGCTACGTTTCATCTAGCGAAGGGTGGCCGATTTTGGTGGGAGGCTATGGAGGCCACTGTTGATATACAACTTATGACGTGGGAGAAGTTTAAAGACACTTTGTATAATAAGTATTTCAACAGTACAGTCCGAGCAACAAAGAGGATGGAGTTCTTACAGTTGAAGCAAACCGGATCAGTGACCGAGTACACCCGGCAATTTGAGCTCTTGTCCCGTTTTGCCAGGAATCTGATAAGCAAGAACGAGTATAAAGTGTTTCAGTTCGTACAGAGATTAAAGCCAGAAATATATAAAAAAGTAAAGATAGCCGAGACTCAAGGCGAAGGCACTAGAGGTGGAGAAAGTCGAAATGAAGTGTATTAAACAGAGAGAAGCTTCCAGAAGATTTTTCAATGAGATCACCGCACAGCAAAGGAGAGGTCTCCCTCAACAGCAACAACAAAGAGGCACCAAGAGGCCTAGTGAGAGTTCGAGCAGCCAAGAAAGTAGCAATAGGCCTCAAGGGACGTTGCAGTATCCCCAGTGCCCTAAAGGTTTGAGATACCATTGGGGTGAATGTAAATTGAACTCGGGAAAGTGCTACAATTGCAATGAATCCAGAAAAGTAGCTAGAGATTGCCCAAAGCCCAGAGTTACTCGGTGTTTCAACTGTAACAAGGTTGGCCATGTGAGTATAGATTGCTCAGTTTTGAAGAAGGGGCCGACATGCACAGCACCGAGTATATTCGCCATGATTGAGTTGGGTAATGATGACTAGCCAGTTGTAGTGTCAGGTACTATATTGGTAAATTCTGTACCTGCATATAATTTGATTGACTCCGGAGCGACGCACTTGTAACGCCCCAAAAACCTACCCGTTTTTGGTTTGTTCACTGTCCAACACCACGTCTTTGACACCCCGAGTCGTCCACGAACCCGGGTCGTCAACCATACATCCGCTTTTCACTTCGACGGAATTCGTATAAAATTTAAAACTCTCTGTTTTTTTTTTACTCAAAGCGACTTCCAAAAGAAATACATATAAATTCTGCAGCGAAAACTCGTTTAAAATCAGTTTAAGTAATTTCACGCTTAAAACATAAAAATTAAAGAGACCAGACGACACCTGCAAGAGCCGGTCGACACTTGAGTTGTCTGGGAATTTTATCGGTCGACACTGACAAACGCCGGTCGACACTACATTTTTCTCGGATCTTTTCATCGGTCGAAACCGGAGACACTGGTCGACACTTCTACACTCGTTTCAGAGAGGGGTCGACGCCCGCTTTCGCAGGTCAGCACATTGATCCTCTCTGCCGGCACAGGTTGACTCTCGCGGTCGACACCTCCGCCAATTTTACACGGACCGGTCAACACTTGGGACTAGGGGTCGACACCTACTTCAGCTCAGCTCCTGCGTAGGTCGAATCTCACGGTCGACACTCACCTTCCATTTTACATTGATCAGTCGACACCTATGGACTTTGGTCGACACTTTGCACTCCAGAAAACTTAACAGAATTTAAAACAAAGCAACACGGTTTTGACTAAACATTTAAAACCCATGTATACTTTTCTCGACTCCATTTACAAACCTATTACGCATACTAAAATATTCAAACCAATTTCAAATCTCTATTTTACCTCAAAATAACCAAATACGACTCAAAATATTTCACCACCTATACTTACACCCACCATAGTCAAAACGCCTTAACAGCTGGCCTAGTCGTCCCACGAGCGTACTCTTCCAACCGCCTACTAGTCCTAGGTGTACTGGGGACCTCACTAGCTGCTGCGTCGTCACCTACATTACAAAACCCAACTATTAGTCTAATGCTAAGTAAGTAATGCATACATACATACTAAAAACAAACATCTGCTACACATGCAGTCTCTACAGTTTCGTCTCTACTTTTATTTTCGTCTATTTCTTAGATCTACTTTATCTTTTTACTACTGGGTTCCTCTTTACGCGCTAGACTGAGGTGACGCAGCTCGCAGTCCACCTCACTGTACAAGGTCAACCACGATTTAGTTAAAGTGACACACCTCGCGGTCCACCTCATTGGATAAAGTCACCACGTAAAGCATAGGAAAAGTGATACAACTCGCGGTACACCTCACTGGACAATACCACTAAACCTCATCTTTGTTATCTTCTTATATAGCTTATCATTTCGTTCGTATCATCACATACTACTGTTTTACTTTGTAAAAACATGAAAATTCATTTTCGTCTCGTGTCTTACTTTAAAACAATGATGCACAATCATGAAAGTATAACATAAATTAAACGTGCAATGCATCCTACTGAACTATGATGTAGGCCCAAAGGCAAAACTTATACTACATTACTTACATGGCATCCTTCGCACTCGTAATCCAAATCTCGTACGCTAATTGGAAAATCTATAAAACCACACATCTATTAACTCTACTTTCCATTAACTCCGTAAAACTTTAAAGAAATCAACCACTAAATCCCCACTCAGTCTAAACCGAAATTGTAACTAACGCTCTGACTAACCTTTAAAAATTCATAACTCCGTCAATACTCGTCTGATTTGGATGATTCGAAATGATACGGCTTTCTCGTGACATCTAGTTTCTAATGGTCTCATCTGTAACACCTGGAATTTTTGTTTGAATTAATTATGAATTTTTATATTTATAGTTAGTGGAGTTTTGATCCGAATTGATAACAAAAAATTTCTGCCCTTAACTAAAAAATTATTTTGAATATAATGCTGGAGAGAGAAATTTAAGAATTCATTCGAAATCGAACTGTATAACAGATTTATTAAACGGTTAAGGGTTGAGGAAAAAATAATAATTATAATTAATTAAATTAAATATAATAAATATATATAATAAAACAGAAGGG
>CM039531.1:6718107-6756787 GCA_022433055.1 Begonia peltatifolia | reverse complement strand
GTTTCCTTAGAAATTTTAGATTTTCTGGACTGTAAAGCTGATAGTTACGTAATTTATAGGTTTCCCAATAGGCAAGCGAAGTACGAGATTCATATACAAGTGCTAAAAACACTAGGTAAGTAATGTAGTAGCAGTTTTGCCTTCGGGCTTACATCACAGTTCAGTAAGATGCATTACACGTTTACTTTATGTTATGCTTTGTAATATACAACATGGTTTTAAATTACGAAATGAAACGAAAATGAATTTCCATGTTTTTATGATGTAAAACAATAGAATGTGATGAGACGAATGAAATGAGAAGATACGTAAGAAGATAATAAAGGTAAGGTTTAGTGATCTTGTCCAGTGAGGTGGACCGCAAGGTATATCACTGTTCCTCCGCCTTACGTGGTGGCCTTGTTCAGTGAGGTGGACCGTGAGGTGTGCACTTTACTAGATCGAATTTGGCCTTGTCTAGTGAGGTAGACCGTGAGGTGTGTCATCTCGATCTACCACGTAAAGAAGAACCCAGTAGTAAGAAGATAAAGAAGATGTAAGAAAGGACGAAAGTAAAAATAGAGACGAAACTTTAGAAACTGCATATGTTAGGATGTGAATGTTTTTCAGTGATTAAGTTTTATGTATTACTTACTTAGCACTAGGCTAATAATTGAGTTCTGTTATGTAGGTGACGACGCAGCAGTTAGTGAGTATCCCGAGCATGCCTAATAGTAGGAGGCAGTTGGAGGAGGACTCTCGTGGAACGACTTGGCCAGCTGTTGAGGCGTTTTGACTATAGCGGGTGTAAGTATGGGTGGTGATATATTTTGAGTCGTACTTAGTTATTTCGATGTAAAAGAGAGATTTGAAATTGGTTGAATATTTTGGTGTGTGTAACAGTTTTGTAAAATTGAGTCGAGAAGTGGATTCATGATTTTTAAACGTTTAGTCAAAACCATATTGTTTTGTCGAATGCTACTAAAGTTTCTGGGGTGCAAGGTGCCGACCGAAATCCATAGGTGTCGACCGGTCAGTGAAAAAATGGAGGGTGAGTGTCAACCGCGATGCTCGACCTGCGTGGGGCAGAGCCGAAATAGGTATTGACCCCTGGTTACAGGTGTCGACCGGTCTATGTAAGATTGGTAGGGGTATCGACCGCAAGGGTCGATCTGCGCGGGTAGAGAGGGTCAAGGTGTCAACCTGCGACAGCGGTTGTCGACCCCTCTCTGAAACGAGTGTAAAAGTGTCAACCGGTGTCCCCGGTGTCGACCGATTAAAAGACCCGAGAAAAATGTAGTATCGACCTGTGTTGGTCAGTGTCGACCGATGAAAACCCGAGACAACTTAAGTGTCGACCGGCTCATGCAGGTGTCGACTGGTCTCTTTAATTTTTATGTTTTAAAAGTGAAGTTACTTAAACCGATTTTAAACGAGTTTCCGCTGTGGCATTTATATGCATTTCTTTTGGAAGTCGTTTTGAGTACAAAACAAAAAAAAAAAAAAAAACTTTTTTCAAATTCTAGGAAATATTTATTACAGGATATGAGTGATGGTGACGCGTAGTAGTTGATAGCGAACCGGGAATCATAGAGGATTTCTGGGGCATTACATCATCAATTTCCTAATCCCACACATACAGCTTGGCCAAATGTGGCCAAAATTAACTCGTTACGTAACCTGGGTTATTCGATTATTTACACACTTAATATTTTCCATAAAAGCTTATAATCCACTCATATTCATAGCTTAAACATCAACATACGTACAAAAACTGACTAAAACCTCCAAACTTCGTATCTCCTTTCTAGGGTTCACCCAAAACTCTCTCCAACTCCACTTTTACTGCTTAAAATAACTAAAACACTAACTATCTACCAAGAAATAACTAAAACTTAAACAAAAATTTTGAAAAACGAATGGGGAAACAGTTGATCGTTGGCTGCTGAAAGGGAAACGCCGAGCTTCTCCTACGGGAGAAGAAGAAGAAGAATAGGGGGGAATCTGTTCCTCCCCTCTGTTTTATCTTTTTCTTTCATTCTTTTTTTTATATATATATTTAATATGATTAATTTTAATTACTATTTCGCCCTCAACCATAACTATTTCGATAAATCTACTATACGGTCAGTGCTCGGATAAAATCTTAAAATTTCTCTTTCACCATTATTACTAAAATAATATTTTACCTAACGTTACAAACTTTCCAGCCTCGATTCTGATTCGAACCTCGCCGTTGGCCGATACGAAATTTTGAAAAATTGAATTAACTGAAATTTTTCGGGTGTTACATTTCACCCTCTTTAAAAGAAATTTTGTCTGCAAAATTTTTTTACCTAAACAATTCTAGGTATTGGCTCATCATGTCCTGCTGCTGCTTCCAAATTGCATGTTTTACGCTGTGGTTGCACCATAAAACCTTCACCAGTGGAATCTCCTTATTGCGTAGAGTATTCACTGCATAATCCAAAATCTCCACTGGCTTCTCTTCATACGTCAATGTAGGTTGAACCTCTATGTCCTGCTGCATCACAATATGTGAAGGGTATCGCATAAATTTTTTCAATATAGACACGTGGAATACATTGTGAATTCCATCTATATAGGCTATTAGTTGTAACTAGTAAGCTGTCTTCTCTATTTTTTTCTTAATAGGAAATGGTCCAATAAATCTTGGGTTCAACTTGTCTCTTTTCCCAAATCTTATCACTTCTTTAAATGGCAAAACCCTCAGGAAGACTTCACCGCCACATCAAATTCTAGCTCTATTCTCCAACGATCTGTATAACTCTTCTATCGGCTCTGAGCTGTTAAGATACACTGCCGAATAAATGCAACTTTATATACTATATGCTGTAAAATATCCGGACCTACTAAACTCGCCTCGCCAACTTCATCCCAATAATGGGGGGACCTACATTTTCTTCTGTAAAGGGCCTCGTATAGAGCCATACCTATCTAAGCGTGCAAACTTTTATTATAAGAAAATTCTACCAACGGTAGATATCTGCTCCACGATCCTTGGAACTTCAGTACACAAGCTCGAAGCATATCCTCCAGCGTGGGAATAGTACTCTCAGATTGTCCATCCGTCTGAGGATGAAACGTTGTGCTAAAACTGAGCTGCGTACCCATGGCCTTATGCAAACTATTCCAGAACTTTGATGTAGATCTAGGATCCCTGTCTGATACAATCGAAGTTGGAACTCCGTGCAATCACACGATCTCTTGAATATATAGTTTGACGAGGTGATCCATAGAATACATCATCTTCACTGGCAGAAAATGCACCGATTTGATTACCCTGTCCACTATCACCCATATACCGTCATAGGCCTTTATCGTCCGAGGCAACCCTACAACAAAATCCATCGCTATCTGCTGCCATTTCCAGTCAGGTATCGACAATGGCTGTAATTTACCTGCCTGTCTCTGATGCTCAGCCTTAACCTGCTGGCAGATCAAACACACCTCTACGTACTTCGCCACCATTCTCTTCATATCAGGGCACCAGTAAACCTGTTTGAGGTCCTTGTACATCTTAGTACTCCCCAGATGTACAGAAAACCTTGAAAAATGCGCTTATGACAATATCTCCCTTTAAAGTTCCTCATTGATCGAAACAAGCCATCGATTCCAAAACTTAAGAATTCCGCCATTCGAACAACTGAATTCTGACCTGTCCTCGGAAGCCATGCTGCACTTTACCTTTTCACACCCAGTGTCATCCTTATGGGTCTACTTAATCTTTTCCAAAATAGTGGGCTGTAGAGACATAGCTGAAAACATGGCTAATACGTTCGACACCACCTCTAATTCAAACTTCCGAAACTTTTCATCCAAAGCCACAGGTATGCCTGAAGTCATAACCGAAGTAGATGTCGTTACTCTGCTCAAAGCATCGGCCACTACGTTCGCTTTGCCGGTGTGGTACTTAATCTTGAGATCATAATCCTTCACAAATTCTAACCACTGCCGTTACCTCATGTTCAGCTCCTTCTGAGTAAAAATATATTTCAAGTTTTTATGATCAGAATATATCTCGCACTGCTGTCCATATAAATAATGCATCCAAATTTTTAGTGCGAAGACTACCGCAGCCAACTCTAGGTCGTGCGTCGGGTAGTTCTGCTCATAATGCTTCAATTGTATAAAGGCATATGCTACCACCTTCCCTTCCTGAATCAGGACGCATTTGAGGCCTACCTTAAAAGCATCACAATAAATACTAAATCTTCCGTCCTCGGTAGGGAGTGTCAAAATTGGAGCAGTAGTCAATTTCTGCTTTAATGTTTGGAAACTATGCTCACAATCCTCGTACCATAGATATTTCACACTTTTTTTCGTCAAACGGGTCAGAGGCACTGCAATCCTCGAAAATCCTTCAATAAACCTCCTATAATTACCCGCTAACCAGAGGAAACTCCGTATCTCTGTGATATTTTTCAGCTATGGCCACTCTTTAACTGTCTAGATTTTTGTTGGATCAACTGATATGCCATCACTCGACATGACATGTCCCAAAAACTGAATCATATCCAGCTAAAACTCGCACTTTGAAAACTTTACATAAAGCTGGTGTCGCTTCAAAGTCCCTAACACCAATCTCAAGTGCTCCTTATGTTCCTTCTCACTCCGAGAGTACACCAATATATCATCGATAAACACTATAACGAATTTATCGAGATAATCGTGGAACAATCTGTTCATTAGGTCCATAAAAGCTGTTGGAGCATTTGTTAGTTCAAAAGACATCACTAGCAACTCATAATGTCCATACCGCGTCCGAAAAAACGTATTCGGAATATCTTCTGGTCTGACCTTCAATTGATAATAACCCAATCTCAAGTCAATCTTCGAAAACACGCGCGCACCTTGGAGTTGATCAAATAAATTGTCTATCCTTGGCAGAAGGTACTTATTCTTAATCGTTAGCTTATTCAACTCCCTGTAGTCGATGCACATGCGTAATGACCCGTCCATCTTTTTGACAAAAAGAATTAGTGTACCCCACGGTGAAAAGCTAGAACGTATAAACCCCTTCTCTACCAATTCTTCTAATTGCTTTTTCAACTGCTTCGACTCCTGCTGGCGCCAATCTGTAGGGATTCTTCGACACTAGCTCAGCTCCCAGATACACATCTATCACAAACTCTATTTCACGATCTGGAGGCAAACTAGGTAAATCATCTAAGAAAACTTCAGCGAAGTCTTGAACAATTAAAACATATTGCGGTCTTGAATCCTTGGGAATTTGCATATCTATAATACTGGCAAGAAAACCAAAATACTCACCAGTTAAAACTTGACGAGCACTGATAGGCATCATCACAGATATCTTCCGAACATTATTTGCGGCCTGAAAATTATGCTTCTCACCATCCGATGGTTGTAAGTTCACCGTGCTCGCCCTACAGTCAATCGCGGCGTAGTGCTTGAACAGCCAATCCATTCCCAGTATCATGTCATATCTCGTTACACCCATAATAATGAGATCAGCTGATAAATTCTTGCTTCCCACCGACACCACGCTATCATGCACTACTTGATTTGAGTGTGTACGCTCACCAGAAGGCAACATTACCACACAATCACAGTTCGTTGATACAGGTCATATATCCAACTTAACCACGAATGTAGTTGCAATAAACGAATGTATTGCACCAAAATCAATCAATGTATAAACAGGTACAGAGTTTACCAATATAGTACCTGACACTACGGCTGGTTGGTCATCCTCGCCCGACTCGATTATGGCGAATACTCTCTGTGTTGTGCGTGTCGGGCCCTTATTCAAAGCTGGACAGTCTCTGCTGATGTGGCCTACTTCGTTGCAATTAAAACATCGTACAACCCAGGGCTTGGGCAGTCTCTTGCCACATGTCCAGCTTCATTGCAGTTGTAGCACTTTCCAGAGTTCCATCTACACTCTCCTGGATGATACTTCATACGTTTAAGGCACTGGGGGTACTGTACCGATCCTTGCGGCCTATTGCTACTTCCCTAGCTGCTAGAACTCTCGCTAAATCTCTTTATGCCTCTCTGTTGTGGCGGCTGGGAGACACTTCTACTCTGATGTAGGGCCACTTCTCTGAAGGATCTCCTAGAAGCCTCCCTCTGACTGATACATTTCATCTCGGCTTGCTCTACCTCTAATGCCTTGGCCACCACCTCGGAGTAAGGCACATCCCGTATGACCGCTATCTTCACTACTTTGTATATTTTCAGCATCAACCCTTGTACAAACTGAAACACTTTATCCTTATTCCGGCTTACCAAATTGTTGGCAAACCGGGACAAGGACTCGAATCGTCGATTGTACTCTGTCACTAATGTAGTTTGCTTCAACTGCAAGAACTTCATCCTCTTAGTTGTCTGCACCGAACTATTAAAATACTTGTCGTAGAAGGCCTTCTTGAACTTCTCCCAAGTCGTGCTGAGTATCGATGGTGGCTTCTATAAACTACCACCAAAACCAGACATCCTTTGCTAAATGAAAGGTGGCCAGTATAACCTTATAATACTCTTCCACCTTCGCATATTTAAACATGCTTTCTATTGCTCGGATCTAATTCTCGGCGGCCATGGATCTGATATTTGTCCTTCGAAAGTCGGTGGCCGCAATCTCCGGAATCGGTCACCTGACCGGTCCTGACTAGAATTAGGGCCTCCCTGTACTTCTCGGTTCAGCAACATCCCTAACTACTGAGACTAATGATTTACCAATTATGTCAACTGTCGGATCGTCGCAGAATCGTTCTCACTTCTCGATTCGGTTGTCTCTCTTAGCACCCTAGGACGTCCTGGTCGTCTAGACATTCTTACTTTGTTTCCTATACAATGGTCAACTATGCTCATAAGTATCTACTAAAAAATACTAAACTTAAACACTTACAGTTCTCGGAGCACGTCGTAGGGCGATCGGCGCTGTTGAGTAATCATTTTAACAGTTTGACCAAATAGCTCTAATACCATTACTGTAACGCACTGAAAACCTACCCGTTTCTGGTTTGTTCACTGCTCCAACACCACGTCTTTAACGCCCCGAGTCGTCCACAGACCTGGGTCGTCAACCATACATCTGCTTTTCACTTCGACGGAATTCGTATAAAATTTAAAATTCTCTTTTTTTTTTTTTTACTCAAAACGACTTCCAAAAGAAATATATAATTGTCGCAGCAGAAACGCGTTTAAAATCAGTTTAAGTAACTTCACTCTTAAAACATAAAAATTAAAGAGACCGGTCGACACTTGCAAGAGCCGGTCGACACTTGAGTTGTCTGGAGATTTCATCGGTCGACACTGACAAACGCCGGTCGACACTACATTTCTCTCAGGTCTTTTCATCGGTCGACACCAGGGACACTGGTCGACACTTCTACACTCGTTTCAGAGAGGGGTCGACACCTGTTGTCACAAGTCGGCACCTTGATCTTCTCTGCCCACACAAGTCGACACTCACGGTCGACACCTTTGCTAATTTTACACGTACCGGTCGACACCTACTTCGGCTCTGCCCTGCGCAAGTCGAGGCTCGCGGTCGACACTCACCTTCCATTTTACACTGACCGGTTGACACCTATGGATTTCGGTCGGCACTTTGCATTCCAGAATATTCATCCCAATTTCAAATCTCTCTTTTACCTCAAAATAACCAAGTACGATTCAAAATATTTCACCACCTATACTTACACCCGCCATAGTCAAAACGCCTCAACAGCTAGCTCAGTCGTCCCACGATCGTTCTCTTCCAACCGCTTACTATTCCTAGGCGTACTCAGGACACTCACTAGTTGCTGCGTCGTCACTTACATCACAGAAATCAACTATTACCCTAATGTTAAATAAGTAATGCATACATACATACTAAAAACAAACATCTCCTCCACATGTAGTCTCTATAGTTTCGTCTATACTTTTATTTTCATCTCTTTCTAACATCTACTTTATCTTCTTACTACTGGGTTCCTTTTTACGCGCTAGACCGAGGTGACACACCTGGCGATCCACCTCACTTGACAAGGTTAAACTCGATATAGTTAAAGTGACACAACTCGAGATCCACCTCACTGGACAAGATCACCACGTAAAGCGAAGGAAGACTTATACAACTCGCGGTCCACCTCACTGTACAAGACCACTCAACCTCACCTTTGTTATCTTCTTACGTAGCTTCTCATTTCGTTTGTTCATCACATCCTACTGTTTTACTTCGTAAAAACATGGAAATTCATTTTCATCTCATGTCCTACTTTAAAACAATGATGCACAACCATGAAAGCATAACATAAAGTAAACGTGCAATGTATCTTACTGAACTGTGATGTAGGCCCGAATATAAAACTACTACTACATTACTTACCTGGCGTCCTTAGGACTCGTAATCAAATTCTCGTACACTAACAGGAAAACCTATAAAACTACACATCTATTAGCTTTACTTTCCATTAACTTTGTAACACTTTAAAGGAATCAACCACTAAATCGCCACTCAATCTAAATCGAAATTATAACTAACGCTCCCACTAACTTTCAAAAATTCATAGCTCCGCCAATACTTGTCCGATTTGGACGATTCGAAATGCTACGGGTTTCTCGTGACATCTACTTTCTAATGGTCTCATCAATTTCCTAATCCCACACATACAACTTGGCCAAATGTGGTCAAACCTTGGGTTATTCGGTTATCTACACACTCAATATTTTTCACAAAAGCTTTTAATCTACTCCTATTCCTAGCTTAAACATCAACATACATACAAAAACTGACTAAAACATCCAAACTTCGTATCTCCTTCTTAGGGTTCACCCAAAAGTCTCTCTAATTCCACTTTTACCGCTTAAAATAACTAAAACACTAACTATCTACCAAAAACTAACTAAAATTTACCAAAAAATTTGAAGAATGAAGGAGGAAACGGTTGATCGTTGGCTGCTGAAAGGGAAATGCCGAGCTTCTCGTGTGGGAGAAGAAGAAGAAGAAGAAGAAGAATAATAATAATAATAATAATAGGGGGGGCTGCCCTATGTTTTATCTTTTTCTTTCATTCTTTTTATATATATATATATTTAATATAATTAATTATAATTACTATTTTACCATCAACCATAACTATTTCGATAAATCTACTATATGGTAAGTGCTCGGATAAAATATTAAAATTTCTCTTTCACCATTATTTCTGAAATAATCCTTTACCTAACGTTACAAACTTTCCAGCCTCGATTCTGACTCGAAACTCGCTGTTCGCTGATACGAAATTCCAAAAAATTGAATTAACTGAATTTTTTCGGGTGTTACAGCACTCGTTTATTGCAACTGCGTTCGTGGTCAAATTATATGTATAGCCTGTAGCAACAGGCTATAGTTATGAAGTGATGTTATCCTCTGGTGGATGTATGCACTCTAATCAAATCGTACGGGATAATGTAGTGTCCGTGGGAAGTAAGAATCTGTTAGCCTATCTTATTATTATGGGCATAACCAGATACGATGTGATAGTAGGAATGGATTGGTTATTCAAGCACTACACAATGATCGACTCCAGGGCAGGAACAGTGAGATTTCAACCCCCAAATGGTGAGTAGCACACCTTTCAGGCCATTAAGAATACCAACAAGATATCTGTGATAGCGTCTATCGATGCTCGTCATGTTCTAATGGGTGAGTCTTTTTGTTTTCTCGCTAGTATTGTTGATATGCAAATTCCCAAGCAATCAAAGTCTCAAGATGTTTTAATTATTCAAGACTTCCCAGAAGTTTTTCTAGATGACTAACTTGGTCTGCCTACAGATTGAGAAATAGAGTTTGCTATAGATGTATACCCAGTAGCCGAGCTGATGTCAAAAAATCCATATAGATTAGCACCAACGGAACTGAAGAAGTTAAAGAAGCAGTTAGAAGAGTTGGTGAAAAAGGATTTATACGCCCTAGTTTTTCACCGTGGGTCGCGCCAATCCATTTTGTCAAAAAAAGAAGGATGGACCTTTATGGATATGCATTGACTACAGGGAGTTGAATAAGCTGACAATCAAGAACAAGTACCCTCTGACAAGAATAGACGATCTATTTGATCAACTTTAGGGTGCATGAGTTTTTTCTAAGATCGACTTGAGATCAGGCTATTACCAGCTGAAGGTCAGGTCAGAAGATATTCCGAATACGGCTTTCCAGACGAGATACGAACATTACGAGCTCCTGCTGATGTCCTTCGGGTTGACGAATGCTCCAGCCGCCTTCATTGATATAATGAGCAGAGTATTCCATGACTATCTCGATAAATTTGCTATATTATTTATCAACGATATATTAATGTATTTTCCTAGTGAGAAAGATCATAAAGAGCACTTAAAGTTGGTGTTGGAAACTTTGAAGCAACACCAACTTTACGTAAATTTTTTTAAGTGCGAGTTCTGGCTGGACAGCATTCATTTTCTTGGTAATGTCATCTCGAGTGATGGCATATCAGTCTATCCAGCGAAGATTCAGGCAGTTAAAGAATGGCCACAACCAAAAAGTGTTACTGAGATACAGAGTTTCCTCAGATTAGCAGGTTATTATAGGAGGTTCATTAAAGGATTTTTGAAGATTCCAACGCCTCTAACCCGTTTGACAAGGAAAAATGTGAAATACTTGTGGTTCGATGATTGCGAGAATAGTTTCTAGACTTTGAAGCAGAGATTGACATTGCTCCGATATTGACGCTTCCTATTGAGAATGGAAAATTTAGCATTTACTATGATGCTTCCAATATAGGTCTTCGGTGTGTGTTGATGCAAGAAGGGAAGGTGATAGCCTATGCCTCTAGGCAGCAGAAAGTCTATGAGCAGATTGACACACGACCTGTAGTTAGCCGTGGTAGTTTTCGTGCTAAAGATTTGGAGGCATTATTTGTACGGACAGCCATGTGAGATATATTCAGATCACAAAAGTCTGAAGTGTATTTTCACTCATAAGGAGTTGAACATGAGGCAAAAGCGGTGGTTAGAATTTGTAAAGGACTATGATTTCAAGATTAAATACCACCCTAGTAAGGCAAACGTAGTGGCAGATGTATTAAGCAGAGTGACGCCATCTACTTCAGCTATGACTCCAAGTATGCCACTAACTTTGGGTGTAGAATTTTCGAAATTTAACTTAAAAGTTGTGTCGAATGTGTCAGCCATATTATCGGCCATGTCCTCGCAACCAACTATTCTGGAGAAGATTAAGCAAGCCCAAATGGACGACGCTGAGTGTAGTAAAATTAAAGCAGACATGCTTTCTAATGATAGGTCGGAGTTCAGTTATTTGGACGACGAGATTCTTAAGTTTCGAAATAGAAGGTTTGTTCTGAGTAATGAGGAACTACAAAGAGAAATACTGGCCGAAGCTCACTCTTCTAAGTTTTCTGTGTATCCAAGAATTACCAAGATGTACAGAGACCTTAAGCGACATTACTGGTGACCCAATATGAAGAGGATGGTTGCAAAATACATCGAGACATGTTAGATTTGCTAGCAGATTAAGGCTAAACATCAAAGGCCAGTAGGAAAACTACAGTCATTGTGTCACAACCCAAACCAAAGCGTTCTAAAACCCACCGGTTTCGGATCCCTCTGATACCGTAACTATACACCCTGTAAGACCCCACGCTATGACATCCATAAACTCAATGTGAACTCACTCAATTTAACATCACTCTCGTTTTTAAATCATATTCAAAATAACATTTGTAAGTATAAAATTTTTCGACCCGATTCGAAAACTACTCGCACCCCGAACAGGGAACGCGTAAATCCTCGATATAAAATGCGTAGCAAAAACAACAAGACTTAGAATTTCGGGAATGAGCTCGACACGCACCCCGCGCACCTTTTCTGTTCAGCACCGTGCGTGGGCGCCCACTCGACCCAGCACGCCTTCACCTGTCATAAGACGCCCCACGTGCCTCCCGCGCTACGCGTACCTACACCTCGACGCCACGCGCATGCCCTCCTGGCGCCGCACGCACACTTTCTCAGTGCCACTGCATCATGCACGCCGCTTCAGTACCACGTGCCCCGCAATACCTACCTCCGCGCTGGACGTCAACGTGCACACCCACTTTCGTACTTGTAGTGTCGCGTGCCGCGTGCTGCGCGCACCCTGTAGCCAGGCCACACTCTCCGCATGCACCCTCGACCTGGTCAGCGCGCCCCACATGCACGACAGGCCTGCCGGCACACCCCATGCACTTGGTCTGACTTCTCAACACCCCACCTTTTTTACAAAAATTTGGCAGAGTAACACCTCTACCTACTGACCATAACCTACAAACAATACACCATATAAATTACCAAAGTACATCAACCAAAACCATCCAGAAATCACCAAAGGAAAAACAGAGTGTAAGGAAATAAATCTGACAACTATCAATGAAGAAGATCCATAATATATAGCAGCACAATGCTGATACATATAATATATATACACGTCCTCAAAACTACCCAAACAACCAGGAAAATTCACATCTATACACTAAAACATCAGGTAAAACCGAACCGTCTCCAAAATACAACAAGGGAAAAACCCCGCACACCTCACTAAAACTTACCACCTCCACGGATCGGATAGCCCTAACATTCCGCCGCCCGGTGGCTCGGTCGCACACCACCAACTACCCTAATGCTCCGGACTGTTGGACTGGGCTCTCGAACCTCACTAACGGAAACCTCTACACTTACACCACCGAACACACGACATAAAACTATCGCTTAGCAAGTAGTGCGATATGAAAGTAAAACCGACAATACAATCCTATCAAAGGCAGTAGTAAGTACACTCATGCTCATGTTGTCACAATCTGCGACACATAGAGCTGCCGTGCCAGGGTGAGGGTGAACCTCGTGCCACACTACATCCTGGCACGTCGCTACTGTCCTGCACTCCTCTGTAACGAGGCCACAAGCCACACACACGCGCCACCTCGCAGCAACCACACCACAGTGAGGGTGAACATCGCGCCACCCACACCCTTATGCATCGCCACCATCTTGGTCTCCCCAGCAACGAGGCCATAGTTGCCACACACACGAGTTTCACGACAGCCCAGCCGACCCACACTGTGGGATCCGCGACTGGTGATACGCCGACCCACTCCCCGAGTAGGATCCACGGTGCCACCGTCCATCATCCTCACCGTCAACACATACATGCCGCGTGACGGCCTAGCTGGCCCACTCTCCAAATGAAATTCGCAGTTGGTTATGCACCAGCCCACTTCCCAGCAGGATCTGCGGTACCAGCGCCAGGCGTCTCACCATTACTTACACAAAAACATGCTCCAAATTATTTTCGTACCCTTTTTGAAACGTAATGCATGTCAAACAATACGCACGCACATCACAATCAAACAACACAATCTTAATGTTCCTCAATGTAGAACCACCTGGGCAAAACACATACATGCACTACTTATCTAGCGTTCTAAACTTTCTCGGTGAACGACTTCACCAAAATCTGGTTCAATGTAAACATAAAACCAATTATTTTCAAAACTCGTCTAAACACTTAACTCATACTCAAAACCACTACCATTAACTTGACGTACCACAACACCGACTTGATCCAAAACCCGACATAAACTTCCAACGTACATAACCTTTGTGTCGGTTATCAGAATCGAATGATTTTGGTGGCTAAACGCTCATCTAACAACCAAGTTTAACATACTAAAACAAAATTTAAAATGTTTGAACACAACTCGATCAAATCGCCCCAAAACAGAACTGGCCGAACTGAAAATTTCCCCCCTCTCAGATATTTAGCCACACTTCACTCGTCTCTACCTCAATCCACCACAATTCATTCACCTAGACACAATCCACACTCACATTGCATAATCCAGTTCAAAACCGAACCAAACACAACTCATCCCTCCATTTTGTTTCTCCGTTCCCTCGGACATCTACCGTCCACGAAGCACTCACACACACAGACACCTCTAAAATCGACTCAACACTTCACAATTTTCATCAAAAACAAAAGAGAAGTCGAGCATCAACCTCAGCCGAACAACTTTGGAAAACGGGGGACTTACCAACGGCCTTCAACTCGAGAAACACCGAACTCACGCCTCCCCCTACGGCTCCCTAGAGTTCTCTACACACATCGGCGTCACTCTCACCATCGATGTCGGCGATCACAGCAGCTCGGAGTCGCGGTTCACTCGGTCTATTCTCTCGCAACTCAACGGGTTTTTGGCTCAGGATGGATCAAATTAACACCTCCACTTCAGCCCACCGGGGTTCTCTGCTCATTGGCATTCGGCTCTCCTTCATCGTCGGCATCGACAACACGTCACGTCACGTCACGTCACGTTCTCTTCCACCCGAAGCCATTCCACATATTTGTTTATTTAAATTTTCAATTAAATACAAATTACCAAAACGCTCTCACGTGTTTTAATCGTCCGTATTTCTGTTAAATTCGTGTCCTCCCAACTTTAAAATTCAAAAATTCTTCTACAAATTAAATTCCAAGTTTTATAAAATAAACTTCCCTTTAAAATCTTCGAAAAATTCTAATGGAAAAATTAATTTAAATTTCCAAAATTTTTGGGTTATTACACATTGCCTATTCCTGAATGGAAATTGGAGCAGATATCGATGGATTTTGTTGTCGGATTGCCTAGAACAACAAAGGGGTATAATGGTATATGGGTGATTATGGATCGATTAAGCAAGTCAGCCCATTTTCTACCAGTAAAGATGACTTACTTTATGAATCAGTTCGTCGAACTATATATTCAAGAATTCGTACGGCTGCACGGAGTTTTGACTTCGATTGTGTCAGATAGAGACCCAAGGTTTACATCTAAGTTCTGGAATGGTCTGCACAAATCTATGGGTACGCAGCTCAATTTTAGTTCGGCATTTCATCCTCAGACGCCCAGACAATCTGAGAGGATTATTCAGACGTTGGAGGATATGGTCAGAGCTTGTGTATTCAAATTTCAAGGTTTATGTAGCATTTACTTATTTCTAGTGGAGTTTTCTTATAATAACAGCTTGCAGGATACAATAGGTATGACTCCATACGAAGCTCTCTACGAGAGAAAGTGCAGGTCTCCATTGTATTGGGACAAAATCAGAGAGACACGATTGATTGGTTCAGATATTCTGCAACAAACAGAAGAAAAGATTACTTTATTTGGCAACAAATCTTGACAGCTCAAATCCGACAAAAGAGCTATGCAAATACGAGAAGAAAGGAACTGGAATTCAACAAAAATGATGAAGTGTTCATTAAGTTTTTTCCATTCAAAGGAGTTGTAAGATTTCAAAAAGAGAGGAAAGTTGAATCCCAGATATATTGGACCATTCCTTATTGCAAAAAGAATTGGAAAGACGGCTTACAAGCTACAACTACCAACCTTGATGGATGGGATTCATAATATATTTCACGTTTCAATGTTAAAGAAGTGTATGCGAGAGCCTTCTCATGTTGTAAAGTAGCAGAAGATAGAAATACAACCAACATTGACCTATGAGAAAAAAACCAGTGGAGATTCTGGATTATGCAGTGAAGATTTTACGCAACAAACAGATTCCACTGGTGAAGGTCTTATGGCGCAAGCACAACATGGAATAAGCAACCTGGGAGCGACAGCAGGACATGATGAGCTGATATCCAGAGTTATTCAGATAACAAATTTTAAGGACAAAATTTTTTTAAGAATGGTGAAATGTAACACCCAGAATTTTTGCTAAATTAATTTTTGGATTTACTTATTGGTAAACGGCGGAGTTTTTGTCAGAATTGATGGCGAGAAGTTTATATCATTAAGTAAAAGATTATTTTAATGCTTATGAACAAGAGAGATTTATAAAAATCCAACCGAAAATGGATCGAATGACCATTTAGTTAAAAGATTGAAGGGTGAGTGCGATATAGTAATTAAGATTATTATTATTTAAAAAAAAAGAAAACATAAAAACACCTCTGTGGTGTTTTCTCCCCCGCACAAAACCCCTATTTCTTTCCCCCTCCGCATGCAAAAACCCTCTTATCCTCCGCAATTCTCCCCTTTCAGTGACGATCCTCCTCCGTTTCTTCAAATTTAAGGTACATTTTGGTTATTTTTTAGTAGATAGTTAGTCATTTAGTGGTTTTTAGCATTAAAAGTGAAGTTATGGAGAGTAATTAGTTAGTTTTGTAAACCCTAAGTGGAGTGTACGAGATTTTGAATTTATAGTCAATTTTTATTTGTATATTGGTGTTTAAACTGGAAGTGAGTTTAGATTATAAGTTTTATGGAAAGGATTGGATGTTTGAATAGTTAAAAAACTTGGGTTACGGAACAGTTTCAGTTCCGCTGCGTTCGGCCAAGCTGTCGGCATTGATCTGGAAAATGGAGAAAACCGTTAGAACCTAGACGTTACAAGAAATCCGTAGCATTTTGAATCGTCAAAATCGAATAAAAATTGAGATAGTTATGAATTTCTGAAGATTGGTCGGAAATAGAGCCAGAGTTCGAGTTTAGTTAGATTAGGTGTTAAATTGTCAATTTTCTTTAGAATTTTATGAGTTCGATGAAATAGAATTGATGAATTTGTGGTTTTATAGTTCTCTAGTTTCCTGCTTTACCGTACAAAATACGAACGAATTGCTAAAGACGCTAGGTAAGTAGTGTACGTAGGTGCTTTTGTCTTCGGGCCCACATCAAAGTTCGGTAGGTTGCATGCACGTTTATTTATGTTATGCTTTAGTGATTATGCATCATGGTTTTAAAGTATGACAACGAAACAAAGATTAATTTCCATGTAATGAAATAGTAAGATGTGACGAATGAAATGAAAATGTACGTAAGAAAATAATGAAGGTGGAGATGAGTGGTCTTGTCCCGTGAGCTGGACCACGAGTTGTATCACTTCTTACTCCGCTTTATGTGGTGGGCTTGTCTCGAAAGGTGCACCGCAATGTATGCTACTTTACTAGATTGAGGTTGGTCTTGCCACGTGAGTTGCACCGCGAAGTGTGTCACCTTGATCTAGCACGTAAAGAAGAACCCAGCAGTAAAATAAAAAAGATGTAAGAAAGAGACGGAAACGAAAGTAGAGACGAAACTATAAAAACTGTAACACCCAAAATTTTCTTGGTTTGGAATCTGTCCCTGATGTTTTCTCTTTGCACAAAACTTGGATTTAATGTACTATACATTTTAGAAAGAATTATGTTGTAAATCGAGTGGATGATATATATATATATAGGAAGTATAGTGAGTTGGAGAACTAGGTTAAACTAAATGTAGTTTTGATAAACTACATGAGGTTTGTCAAATGAAAGACAAAGGGAGGAAGTTGATGTGAGGAATAAATTAATCTACTTGAAGTTTGACGAAACTACAGGTAAAAAGTGAAAAGTAGTAAAGGTAAATATTTGGTTAAATATCAACCACCACTCACTTTCTCTTCTTCACGTAATCTCTAGCCCTCTCTTCTTCCTCCTTAGCCGATCAAACCTCTTCATTTCAAGCTACCATCTTCAAGAGTTTGAGGTGAGAAAATGTTAAGGATTTGGTATATGCATAGAAAAAGTTGTAAATATGAGCTTTCTTCCAAGTTCTCTCGAATTCCAAAAATTTCAAAGTTAGGGTTTGATTTTCTCTCTTCTTTTGATTATTCGTATTAAGTTGAGGGTGAGGGAAGGCTTGGGATTACTCAGAATAGAAGTTTATGCATGATAAATGAGAAACTTTGAGGTGGGCTTGGGATTGAAAAGGAAAACAGAACAGCATCTGTTCTTGAACTGTATGGCTGTAGTTTTATGTTTTTTAGATAAATGAATTGTTCCATTAGAAAGATGAGATCCTAAGGTTTTCAGAACCTTTTGGATCATTAAAAATGGTTAGGTATTAAGGAAGTTATGAGTGTTTGAAGTTCACTTTAAATTTCAGAAATGTTTCGGTTAAAGTTACTAGTATAAGGTGTCGATCGAAAACTTTAGAGGTCAACCGAGATCCCTGCTATTGTTTTGAAATTCGAAATGTTATAGTATGAGTCAGTAGTTTAGATAAGCTAACCAAGTTCAGATAACTCAAGACGCTACATTTTAAGTGTTGTGTGCTAATAGTTTTAATGCACTTGCATTAGCTTCCATAAATTCGAGGAAAAGTGACCAAGGGTGCTATACTGCTAAGGACTGAGCTAAGTTTATATCGTATGCTTCCGGCCCTTAAGGCCTACATCACAAAGGTACTAGGATTTGTGCTTTTATAAGATAGGTTAAGGGTAGTTAAGTTTTCGTAAACGTTTAGTTTTAGTTAAATGCTTTATTGAAATGTGTTAAGGATGTTGTCTATGTTATGCATTGATGAAATGTCTTCTGCTATGTGAATTCTCATGTTCATGCATCATGTATCTATAAAATCATGAAAAGCGTTTTATGTGCATGTTTTAAGTAATAAAGACAAGATTATGTAAAGTACGTAAATTGTTAAGTTCTGAGACGGGGCAAGTATGGCCTATGTATTATCCACTGAGCAGTCCATGTTATGTATTATGTACCGTCTGCTCAGTGGTCCAAGTTATATATATTGTCCACTTTGTGGTCCACATTTTATCAAGTGTCTCCTTCCCCATGGAGCCCCTATAACCCATGTCAAGTGAAAAGTAAAGAAAAGAAAGTAATTGTTTTATAAAATGTTCATGCATGCCCATTCATGTCATGCTATATATTTTTACTGAGCTTTAGGCTCATTAGTTTAAATTTTGTTGATGTAGGTGAAGATCTAACAGGTGAGTATTCGAGCCTCAGATTAATGTGTAGGTGCAGTTGGAGTAACGAGCTGGTGGTGTGTGTTCGCAGTAGTCAAGCGACTATTTTGACCCGTGGGTGATGTTCTAATGTTTTTGTAGGTTTTAAAAGCTCCGAATATGATGTATAGTTAGGAATTCTAATTGTTTTAAAAGCTAATAGAAATTTTGGGCTTTAGTATTATGTAAATGGATGAACTTAAGTTTTAGAGTCCCCCATGTATTTCATTTTGAACTTCCGTCACGTGTCTTATTAGCTTATGGTTGATTGATAAGGATATCGTGAGGTAATGGCATAGGTGCATGTACGTGTTTACAGGTAAGGAAAGGTTGAAGGAAAGTTGTAGGAGTTTTATGAGGTGTTAAGTATTATAAGGGGTGAATTAGAGAAAATAAGAGATTGTATAGTCTGGTATGAACGGAATTCTGCCTTAAAATGTCAACCTAATTGAGTAAGTGTCGACCAGTTAGTGTTAAATTTATGTTTTAGAATGTCCAAAGAGAACGGAGGTGTCAACCTCTTAGTAGAAAATGTCACCAGAATGTCGACTTACATGCTTGGGGGTCGACCAAGCTCTAAAAATGTCGACCGCGAGGGTAGACCTACTCGGATAGAGAGAAATCAAATGTCGACTGTTGTATGCAGGTGTCGACCGGTCCGGTCAAAATTGTTTAAAGTATCGACTATGAAGGTCGACCTACTCGGACAGAGAGTAATCAAATGTCGACTGACGCTTGTAGATGTCGAGCGGAAGTTCATTTTACTGTCTTGAAATTTGAATTTGTTTAGTATCTTATATAACGAGCTTCCCACGCACGAACGGTTTTCTGCTGTCAAATTTTAACGTCATGGTAATGTCGCTTAGAGGAAATGAATATAAAAATAAATAAATAAATATTTTCTTACAAAGTTTTACGAAAAGGTTAAGTTAGTAACGATCGGGTTACGAGTAGTTACTATTTAGTGGTATCAGAGCACCCGGATTTTAAAATCGGTTCTGTAGACTGCCTAACTGCGCAAACCACCTCATGGGAACGCTGCAATAACTGTAAGTGTTTAAGTTAAGTTAAGTTATTTTGTTAAGTATATGTTTGTGTGTATATTGCCTAGAAGCGCTATCATGTCAAGAGACCAACAGAGGGATAGAGGAAGGCCGGTAGACGAAAGGAATGATTCGGACACCATAAAGACAGTTAACTGAACTGGTGAACCGGTAATCCCAACAACTTCAAAGATTCATGAACAGGGACGACAATTCCCAATCCAGTGCTTCTAGTGATCTCAGTGGAGAGCGCTTCAGACGACTCCGACCATCAACCTTCGATGGACAGTCTACGGATCCAACACATGCTGAAGATTGGATTCGATCAATCGAGAATAAGTTCGACTATGCTGAGGTGGAGGAAGGTAAGAAGGTGTCATGTGCAGTTTTCCAACTCACGAAGGATAGAGATTATTGGTGGGATACGGTTAAGACAACGACAAATGTCAGAGAAATGTCGTGGGAATGACTTAAGGAACTATTCTATGAAAAGTACTTCAACTGCAACGTCCATACAAGTAAGATGGTCGAGTTCGCCCAATTGCGCCAGTACGGATCTGTGACGGAGTACATCAGGAAGTTTGAATCGCTATCCCGTTATGCCACTTGGTCAGTGGGCAGGAAAACAAGGTACACCAATTTGTTCAAGGGTTGAAGATGTACATCTACAAAGGGGTGAAGACGGCTAGGATTCATGATGTGACATACTCCAAGGTAATGTCAGAGGCAACGGGAACCTCCGAGGAATTTTTAAGAGAAGTTCAGCCGCAACAACAACAGTGACCCCAACCGAACAGAGGTGGCAACCACAACTACAACAAAGTATGGGCGTTAGAAGGCCCAATGATGTTCCTATAGACCAAGAAAGAGGAAAAATGCCACAAGGGGCTCCTCAGTTCCCTATATGCCCGGTATGCAAGAGGCCGCATTTGGGAGAACGCAGAATGCTAACAGACCGATGTTTTCGATGTAACAAGGAGGGCCACCAGATAAAAGATTTCCCCATGCCAGACAAGAGGCAAACAATTACTACTCTTAGGATCTTTGCCTTGATAGAAGATGAGGAAACGACACAACCATCAATCGTCTCTGGTACTATTCTCATTTGTGAAATGGCGGCTTTTACATTACTAGACACAGGGGCTACACATTCGTTCATAGCCACTAAGTTTGTAGTTAAGTGGAATTTAGAGTTTTCGCCAGCTAATCGATGTTATAGTGTTATGTTACCATCTGGGGAGTCTTTGCATTCGGATCAGATGGTTCGAGGCGATATAGTGTCTATAGGGGCAACAAGCTATATGCAAACTTGGTTATAATTGATATGAAGTGATTTTGGGAATGGATTGGTTATCCAGACAATACACTACGAACAACTGTAGGTTGGGGATAGTGGACTTTCGACCTCCGAAGGGAGAAAGTTATTCGTATCAGGCAACTTACACTCACACGAGATGCCCAGAGTATCGTCCATGAATGTCCAATATCCGTCAAAATTTGGATGTGTGGGATTCTTAGCCAATGTGTTTGATCCATGAATATGAAAGGAAGAAAAGCTGCAGGATATCCTTATAGTTCAAGAATTTCCGAAAGTTTTCTTGCATGACTTGCCGGGATTGCCTCTGAATTGAAAGATAGAATTTGGAATTGCTGTTTACCCCGGTACCGCGCCAATATCCAAGAACCCGTATCGTATGGCTCTAGTGGAACTGAAGGAGTTGAAGACTCAGTTAAAGGAATTTGTGGACAAGGGTTTTGTACGCCCTAGTTTTTCTCCCTGGTGTACAACGATTCTATTTGTCAATAAGAAGGATGGGTCCCTGCGTATGTGCATGGATTACAGGGAACTAAATAAGCTGATGATCAGGAATAAATATTCACTGCCAAGGAACGACGATCTATTCGACCAGCTTCAAGTGGCTCGAGTATTTTCTAAGATAGATTTACGCTCGGGTTATTACCAGTTGAAGGTGAAAGCTTACGACATTCCGAAGACAACGTTTAGACCCGTTATGGACATTATGAGTTCACGGTAATGTCGTTTGGATTGACGAATGCTCTTGCAGCGTTTATGGATCTAATGAACAGAGTATTCCAAGATTTTCTTGACAAATTCGTAATAGTATTCATCGACGACGTCCTGGTCTATTCTCGAAGTGAAGAAGATCATAAGGAACATATGAGAGTAGTCTTGTCTACTTTAAGGTGACATCAATTATATGACAAGCTGTCGAAGTGTGAGTTTTAGCTGGATAGGATTAATTTTCTGGGCCATGTAGTCTCTACAGAAGGTATTTCGGTTGATCCAGCGAAGGTTCAAGCTATAAAAGAGTGGCCACAGCCAAAGAATGTCAGTTAGGTACATAGTATTCTGGGACTAGCAGGTTACTATAGGAAGTTTATTGAAGGATTTTCAATGATAGCCAAACCTCTGACACGGTTAACAAAGAAAGACGAGAAGTATATGTGGTTCGAAGAGTGCAGACTGAGTTTTCAGATGCTAAAACAGAAATTAACTATGGCTCCAGTGTTGCCTCTTCCAGTAGAGGAAGGCAGGTTCAGTGTGTATTGCGATGCTTCCAAGATCGGTTTGAGATGTGTATTGATGCAGAATGGAAAGGTAATAACTTATGCTTCCAAACAGTTGAAGAATTATGAACAGAACTACCCTACTCATGATCTGGAGTTGGCGGTGGTGGTATTTGCACTAAAAATATGGAGGCACTATTTATATAGACAACAATGTGACGTGTTTTCGGATCACAAAAGTCTGAAATATATCTTTACCTAGAAGGAACTGAACATGAGGCAGAGAAGGTGGTTAAAGTTTGTCAAAGACAATGATTTTGAGATGAAGTACCACCCTGGAAAAGCTAATGCTGTTGCCCATGCATTGAACAGAATGACAGATACAATGCAGCCAGCATTGTCAGCAATATCGATGCCCTTGAAAGCAGAGATTCAGAAATTTGAATTGGACTTGGTTTCTGAGTTAGCCGTGGTGCTTTCAAAGCTATCTATACGGCCTACTATGTTGGATAAGATCAAGGAGGCACAGAAGTCTAACTCGAAGGAAATGAGCGACATAATGAGAAACATGGCGGATGCTTATCTCGGATTCACCTATTCGAATGACGGTATGGTGAAGTTTGAGAACATATGGTATGTTCCAACAGATGAAGAGTTGAAAAAGAAAATCCTGTCCAAAGCTCATTCGTCAACTTTCTCAGTGTATCCGGGTAACACCAAGATGTACCGAGACTTAAAACAACAATATTGGTGGCCGAACATAAAGAGAAAAGTACCAAGTTATGTGGAATCATGCTTGGTATGTCAGCAGGTGAAAGCGGAGCATCAAAGGCCGGGTGGAACATTTCAGCCTTTGCCAATTCTGGAATGGAAGTGGGAGAACATCGCTATGGATTTTGTAGTTAGCTTACCAAGGACGGCCAAATGTCATGATGGCATATGGGTTATAGTGGACAGATTGACAAAATCGGCCTATTTCCTTCTTGTGAAGATGACGTTTACGATGAATCCGTATGCAGAGTTGTATGTCCAGGAGATTATTAGGTTACATGGGATTCCGATGTCGATTGTTTCAGATCGAGATCTCAGGTTCACCTCAAGATTTTGGAAGAGCCTGCAGAGTTCTATGAGTACAAAGTTAACTTTTAGCAATGCATTCCATCCCAGACAAATGGACAATTTGAGCGGACCATTCAAATATTGCAGGACATGTTGAGAGCGTGCGTGCTAGAATTTCAAATGTCATGGAGCAGGCTTCTACCGTTGATAGAGTTTTCATATAACAACAGCTACCAGTCAACGATTGGTATGGCTCCCTACGAAGCTCTTTATGGCAGGAAATATAGATCACCGTTGTAATGGGACGAAGTTGGTGAAGCAAAGCTAATCGATCCTAAGATTCTACAACAGATGTCGAAGAAAGTTGCAATAATCAGACAAAGGATAGAGACTACTCAAAGCCGATAAAAGAGTTATGTAGATAAAAGACAACTTTACTGCGTTAAAAACACATTTAAGTTTAATGCCCTGGCTATTTATGTAACATCCCAAAATTGTATCCCCAAATTAACAATTTCTATAATAATCTCAATTAAAAACTCTATTTAACTTGTAAATAGTTGCCATAAAATAAAATAGATTTAATCAATCTATAATTTCAGCTCAATAAATTTCAACTCTCACAAATTAGCCATAATTAGCAGTCAACTAAATCAATCACCAATTTCAACTCAATAAATACCTAGCTAGAGATCCGATTTACCCCTAATTTCAATCAATTACGTGAACGTTAAGGAAATCAATTCTGTAAACAATATGGAAATTGATTCCTACATTATTTGTTTGTGAATCTACCCATTAGAAAGGTCAGGTTCATAATTTTTTCTATGAAAAGTTTTGTAGGAGCAAGGGAGAACCTCCCCTATAAATTAAGAGGCAGGTTTGAGAAGAAAATCACCACAGTTCTCTCTCCCTCTAGAGTTCTTCAGTCAGAGGAGTTGCCTCTAACTCCGATCACCGCTCAACCTCCAAACATGACAGCAACTCCACTCGGGAAGCCAAACTCTTTGACGGATCTTCTCCAGTACGACAAGCAACCACTATCGACGCAAGTCTTTCCCTCTCGCTCGGTCTCTCTCTCTCATACACACACAAACACTCTCTCTCTCTCTCCCTCTCCCCGTGATACTCTCTTTTTCTCGAAAAAAATAACAAAGAAGAAGAAGGAATAGATTGAGTTTTTCTTTCAAACCTAAACCAGTCCAGCAAATCAAAACTGAACCGGTTCACTTAACTCCAGCCGAGCCAAACCGAACTGATCCAACTAAATTGAACCAGCCCAGTTGACTCGAGCCGACCCAGTTGACCCAAATCGGCACAATCGACCCAAATCAGCCTGATTGACCCGAACTAATTAGATTGGTCCCAAACTGAATTAAGATTTTACCGGTAAGAAATTTCTGATTAAATCATTTTAAATGAATTTGCTTAAGTATGAATTTAAAATCAATATTTTATTTAGACAGAAACAAGTGCCGAAAGTCGTACGAGCTTATCCAACTTGACCCGTTTCAACCTAAGAGCACAAGTAGGATTAATATTCAAAATAATGAAAAAATCTCGATAACCCTAATCGTTCGGAATTCAAGTAAGTAAAAATACAGTTTTCCCATGTTTTCACTATGGCCCTACATCACAAGATATTATATTATTTTCTTATAACTGTTTTTGTTACACGAATTGATATTTGAGCACGCATGTTTCGAGATTGACTTAAAATAATATAAAGATAAAATTGGTAGGACATATTGTATGTGCATGAAAATGATGGAATTGACGAAAAATATGTGATAGCAAAAGCCTGAACGACAATTAGATGGTGATCTTGAACATTAATACTACTGACGTGATAGCAAAAGCCTAAACGATAATGAGATAGTGTGCTTGACCGAAAGTAAGTTGACAAAAACCTGAACGACAATAAGATGGTTGAGTCTAAAGTTGGAAAATGAGTACCAACTAGTTCTGTAATCAGGATTCGATAAAAATAAATGTTAAATTGCACGTATTTTTGCCTATTTAGTTAATTCTCATATTTTGAATAATTTTGAGATGTAGATAAGTTTTTATCTGAAGAAAAACTAGTTACAATCGAGAATCCTATAGAGGCGGGCGAGTATACAGAGAAAGATGTTATCATTGATTCCAAATAAAAGATTAAAATAATTTTTGAATTTACGTATTGTTAAACGGCGAAGTTTTAGTTGGAATACAGAGCGAAGAATTTGTACTAATAGGTAAAAGATTATTTCAAGCCTAATAGAGAAGAGAAATTTATAAGAATCTGACTAAAAACGTACCGCATGACCGTTTGGTTGAAAGATTTTCAGATCGTCACTCAACCCCTTCCTCGCTCCTTCACTCAATGATAGGAATTAGAGAAATGAAGCAGAATAGCTTCTTTCGTGAAGCCATTCTGTTTTTGGATATATATATTTTTATATTAAAATAATAATAATAATAAACTAATTACTATCTTGCCCTTGCACTTTAATCTTTTAGTCAAACGGCTCTTCAGCCCGTTTATGATCGGATTCCTAAAATTTTCTTTTCTGCATTAGTTTCAAAATAATCTTTTATCTATTAGCACAAATTCTCCGCTCTCGATTTTGACTAAAACTTCGTCGTTTCCCAATACGAATTTCCAAAAATTATACAACAAAAATCCCGGGTGTTACAATTATTATTATTATTATTAAAATAAATAGGAGAAGTGGAATAAGAGAATCCCCAATGATTTATTCCCCCCCATTCGCGTGAAACTCCCTCCTTTCGGCGATCTTCCTTCCAGCGACGTTCAACAACGATGGTTCTTCTCTGTTTCTTCCTTCAAGATTCAAATTTAAGGTAAGATTTAGTAGATAGTTAGTACTTTAGCTGTTTTGAGCATTAAAAGTGAATTTAGGGAGAGTTATTGGGTAGTTTAGTAAACCCTAGGAGGGAGATACGAAATTTTGAGGATATAATCGACTTTATGCGTTCAAAGGTGTTTAAGTTTGAAGAAAATTTAGGTTATAGGTTTTTATGGAAGAATTGGACGTTTGAATAGCCGAGAAAGTCAGATTACAGAACGGTTTCTCTTCGGCCAAATTTGACTAAGCTGTGGATGTTAAATTAGAAAATGGATTAAACCGTTATAAACTAGACGGCCTAAGGAGTCTGTAGCACTTTGAATCGTCAAAATTGGACGAGTATTAGGTGAGTTTCGAATTTCTGAATTTGGTTAGAAATTGAGTCAGATTTCGGGTTTAGTTGTGAGTTTCGTTTTAGTGTAAGTTTATGATTTCCGTGTTAGAATTTCGTGAGTTAGGCGAAGTAGAATTAACGAATGTGTGATTTTTATAGGTTCTCCGATTTAGCGAGCGATTTACGAGGAATTGCTAAGGACATCAAGTAAGTAGTGTACGTAGAAACTTTTGTCTTCAAGCCTACATCACAATTCGGCAGGTTGCATGCACGTTTATTTTATGTTATTGCAACGCCCCGAAAACCTACCCGTTTTTGGTTCGTTCACTGCTATGATCCCAAATTGTAACGCCTCGGTCCACCTTGGACCCTATTTGCTGCTTACTCACTAATTTGCTCGTATCGTAAGAATTCGCATAAAATTTAAAACTTTTCTTCCTTGATTAAAATCAGTTTGAATAAATCTTCATTTTATGAAACATAAAACAGAGACACCGGTCGGCACCTGTAAGCATCAGTCAACACTTAGGTTGTCTCGAGTTATTCATCGGTCGACACTAGCAACCGTCGGACGACGCTACGTTTCTCTCGAGTCTTCTTGTCGGTCGACACTGAGAACACCAGTCGACACTTCTATGCTCATCTCAGAGAGCGATCGACACCTGATTTCAGCGGTCGACACCTTGATCATCTCTGCCCGCGCAGGTCTACCCTCGCGATCGATACCGCTGCCATTTTTACACTACCGGTCGACACCTATAACTACAGGTCGACAGTTACTTCGGCTCTACCTGCGTAGGTCGAAACCTACGATCGACACTCAACTTCCATTTTACACTGACCGGTCGACACCTATGTACTTCGGTTGACACTTTGCACCAGCAGTATATATAATAAAAATATAACACTAGTTCGAAAGAAAACGGACAACGAAAACTTCCACGATTAAAAACATGAAGTCAAGATCTGTATTTTTAAGACATAACCTCCTCAAGAATTTCAAAAACACAAACTTACACCAATCCCAACTATAATTGTGCCACACAAACTATATCCTCAAAATCTATACACGGGTGTTCAACATAAAATACTTACAAAAATCCCACAACATATCACGTCATGGTCGTGTCGCCCCAACAAGCTTCCTGCACCGGCATACAGCATACGTCAGCAACCGCCATCCTAGTCATGTCTGTCCTCAAACAACTCACTGGAGAGCTAGCCGTCACCTACACCATGGAACACAAAACATAAGCCTAATGCTTAGCAAGTATGAAGTATGAATTGAAAATCAATACACAACTCAACCCCTAACACATTAAGTTTTTATGCTCTGTTTCGTTTTCATTAATCATCTTCCACTTTCACGTGTGAATCAAGTAGGCACCCATCATATCACACTCAAGACGGCTAAACCATGACCACGGAGTGAGATTAGAGGCACATATCGTGCTCACGCACTGGACGGCCATACAAAATCTCCTCCCAACATCGATCATAGAACCCTCTAGTGCTTTCTCATTAGCACGTTAACGACGAGACGTTCACAAATCGTGTCATCTTACGTACTTTCATCAATGAGAATCCTCTAGTGCTTCCTTACTAGCACGTTAATGACGAGGCGTTCCCATACGTGACATCTTTTCTTATTTGATTATATTTCATACGCACAATTCAAAACATGCTCAAATCTCGTTCTTTCGTAATTCAAAACCATGATACATGTCAACAAATATGCGCAATCAACTGACCAATCAACAAAACAAACAGTCAAAACACACAAGCAATCCTACTGTTCCATGGCGTAAGCCCGAAGACAAAACACATACAATGCATTACTTACCTGACGTCCTAGAAATTCATCGCAATTCGTAACTGCCCACGCTAACTGGGAATACTTATAAAATCACACATTCATCAATTATACCTCGTTCAATTCATAAATTCCTAACTTAAAAGTCATACCTCGTACAAAACTAAAACTCTCTACTAAACCCAAAATTCAACTCAATTTCTGACCAACTTCGGAAATCCATAACGTTTTCAATAATCTTCCGAATTGAACAATCCAACAGGCTACAGACTTCTAAGAACGTCTAATTTGTAATAGCCTGATCAAATTCCAAATCCAACACCTATAGCTCTAGCGATTGTGACCGAATGAAAATCATTCCACCATTCGAGCATTCGGTTGTCCCAATGCTCAATCTTCTCCATAAAATCTCGTAATCTACTCCTATTTCTAGATTAAACGCCCACATACAGATAAAAATCGACTATAACTTTGAAATCTCATTCCTCCAACCTAGGTTTTACCGTAATATCCAATAAATTGCGCTAACTTCACTTCTACCGCTCAAGACAACTATATGACTAATTATCTATTAGAAACTTACCTTAAATTTGAACGAACGGAGTAATCGCCGAGGGCTTCACGCAGGAGAGGGAAGAAGAACATAGGAGGGAGGGTTTCAGTGCTGGGGGAGAAGAAAAACACCTTAGGATGTTTAGATTTTTTTTAATAATAATAATAATCCTAATTACTGTTTCGTCATTAACCGTTAATCGTTTAATAAATCTGTTATATGTTTCGATTCTGGTTGGATTCTTAAATTTTTCTCTCCTACATTAGTTTCAAAATAATCTTTTACTTAAGAGTAGAAATTCTCCGCTCACAATTCCAACCAAAACTCCGCCGATTACAATAACAAATACTGAAATTCACTTAATGAAAAATCCAGGTGTTACAGTTATGCTTTCGTGATTATGCATCATGGTTTTAAAGTACGAGAATGAAACAAAAATGAGTTGTCATGTTTTTACGTAATGAAATAGTAGGATGTGAAAAATGAAATAAAAATGTACGTAAAAAGATAATGGAGGTTGAGTTGAGTGGTCTTGTCACATGACGTGAACCGCGAGGTATATCACTTCTTCCCCCGCTTGACGTGGTGGCCTTGTCCCAAGAGGTGTACCGAGAGGTGTGTCACTTTAATAGATTGAGGTTGTCCTTGTCGCTTGAGGTGGACTGCAAGGTGTGTCACCTTGATCTAGCACGTAAAGAAGAACTTAGTAATAAGATAAAGAAGATGTAAGAAAGAGAGTAAAATGAAAGTAGAGACGAAACTGTAGAAACTGCATATGACATGATATATATGGTTTTCAGTGTTTATGTTTTGTTATGCAATACTTACTTAGCATTACGCTAATAGATGAATTCTATGATATAGGTGACGAAGCGATAGCTGGTGAGTACTCAGACCGTGCCCAGGATTAGGAGGCAGTTGCAGCACGCTCGTGAGACGATCTGGCCGGCTGTTAGGGAGTTTTGACTAGGGTGGGCGTGTATGGATTTTGGGGTTCGTTGGAGTTATTTTGAGTCGTTTTGAAAAGTAAATAGATTGAAATTTTCAATTTGTATCAAGGTTTGACAAAGTTACTTGAATAATTCCCATCACATTTTCTTTCAAGCTTATGATAAATAAATATTATATAGACTTCAATGAAGCACAATTTTACATAGTCACATGACTCAAGTAAATTGATATGAAAATACTAGGAATTAACAACACACTAATTATGAGTTAATAATTCACACAATTCAATAAGTTTTAATTCCTATTTTAGGGTGTATAAAATAGAAATCTTACTCATTCCTTTGTTACATTGAATAAAATAATCATTAAAAGCATATTGAATTAACTAACTTAATTATGCAACCATTTACAAAAAATATATAGTTCATATAACTCGATACTCTCTTCTAAAAGCCACAAAATATTTGTAATAACCCAGAAATTTCTAAAATTTAAATTAATTTTTCAGTTAAAATTTTTTGGCAAATTTTAGTAGGAAATTTATTTTATAAAACTTAGAATTTAGTTCGTAGACAAATTTTTAAATTTTGAAGTCGGCAGGACGCGAATTTAGCAGACATACGGACGATTAAAACACGTGAGGGCGATTTAATGATTTAGTTAAGTAAAATAAAAAAATTAATATAATATATTTTTAAAACAAACTGAACGGCTTCACGAGGAAGTCATTTAGTTTGTCCTGCCCTCAGTGAACACCCGAGAGCGAAGAATGGGTGGAGAGCACGAGAGCCGAACTATGATACGCCCACGACGAAGGAAAGCCAAACGCTAGTGAGCAGAGAACCATGGTGGACTAAAGGGGAGGCGTGAGTTCAATTTTTCCTGAGCTGGAAGCCATTGGTAAGTCCCCTGTCTCCGATGCTGTTCAACCGAGCTAGATGCTCAATTTTCTCTCCGATATTTTAATGGAAATTGGGGAGTGTTGAGTCGGTTTTAGAGGATCTGTGTGCGTGAGTGCGTTGTGGGTAGTAGATGTCCGAGGGAGGGAGAAGACCGAGAGGGGGGAGTTGTGTTTTGGCTCGGTTTTCAGCTGGATGCATATTTTAGGTTGTGTTTAGATAATAAATTTGTGGTGGAGTTATGATCGAGTTGGATGAAAATGCTGAAAACCGAGAGGGGTGGATATTTTGCTTGAAAAACTGGTTCTGTGTTGGGCATTTATATCAAGCTGTAGTTAATCGTTTTAAATTCTCTTTTAGTATGTTAAACTAGGTTATTAGAAAACTATTTAGCCACTAGAATCGAGTGATTCCGATAACCGACACAAAAGTTATGCACGTTGAAAGTTAGGTTGATTCTTGGCCGGAGTTTGGGTTAGCGACCCGTTTTAGTCGGGTTTCGGTGGATTAAGTTAGTAGCCGTAGCTTTTAGTACGTAGAATGAGTAGTGAAATGAGTTTTAATGTGACTTGGTTATGTGATAGCTTGAGTCCGAGGAAGCGATAGAAACAAGCACCATGGAAAGCTAGTACGCCAGATAAGTAGTGTTTGCATGTGCATTGCCCTTACGGGCCTACACCATGGGACAGTAGGAAGTTATTGTGTGTTTTGCATGTTTTTGTTCAGTCATGCATCATGTTTTCAAAAGCGTAACGGAAACAAATTTGAGCATGGTTTTATGTGTGAACGTGAAATTCGACGTGTGGCGGTGAGGATGATGTGTGTGTGGACAGCTCTGGCCCTGTTGATGGAGGATCCGGGACGGTGGCGACGTGCCAGGGGGTGGTGTGACGAGTGCGTTCAGCCTCACCCTGGAATGGCTGCTGTGTTGTGTATGTGGTGGTGAGCAACTTTGGTGTAGTACCCCGAGAACCCACACGTTCCCGCTGCGCTCACTACATGTACACACTGTGACATACAGAGACTTGACGCGAACTTACTTACTATAATACCACTTTTATTTTCAAATCATATTCAAAAGAACATTTGTTAGTATAAAAGTTTTTCGACTCGATTCGAAAACAACTTGCGCCCCGAACAGTGAACACGAAATCATCAATATAAAATACGCAAAAAAAAAAATACAATTTAAAGTAGCTTTAAAATACAACGACAAAACTTGAAATTCTAGGAAGGGGTCCCAACACACGTCTCGAGCTACCCGACTCGGTGCCGCACACTCTTGGTTCCATGCCACGCACTGCGCGGGCACACACTCAACTTGGCGCCGCGCGCCTTGCGCTCACCCCCACTCGGCCTGCGAGCCACGCACCCCTCACGCCCACGCCCCCACTTTGGCGCCTCGCGCCCCCTCTCACGGTGCCGCACGCCAACGCAACACTGCCGCGCACGCCCACAGCACCGCATACCCCACGCACCCTGCCTACGTGCAGCACGTCTGCACGCAAGCTCTCACCCGACGCGACATGACCCATGCGCAGTTGCAGGGCCACGTGACCCGTGCGTTAGGTGTCAACCGGTGTCTTTACGTGTCAACCGGTTAGTGTAAAAAATAGTGAGAGTGTCGACCGCGATGTTTAACCTGTGCGAGCAAAGAGAATTGAAGTGTCAACCGATGAAGCTAGGTGTCGACCACTTCTTGTTATGTGCATGGAAGTGTCGACCGTGAATATCGACCAGTGCGGGAAGAGAGTATTAAAGTGTCGACCACTTTTGTGATGTGTGTAGAAGTGTCGACTGTGAAATTCGACCGGAGCGGTCAGAGAGTATTAAGGTGTCGACTGGTGTCTACAAGTGTCGACCGATGCTCCTTTTTATAGTGTTTAGATGATGAAGTGTCATTTAAATTGACTTTTGATTAAGTATTCCGCCGCGATATTTTTAAGCATTTTAAAAATGTCGTTTTAAGTCGAGTACAAAAGTTTTAAAATTTTATACGAAGTTCACCGAAATGATGAGTAAATGTACAGTTGGCTACCCGAGTCCGGTGACGACACGAGGGCGCTGTGGAGGTGGTGGCAGAGTAGAGTAAGACAGAGATCATGTGGGTTTTCAGAGCGTTACAATATTTAACTCATAGAAGAAGAAGATGAAGAAGTAATCATATTAAAAAAAACAAAAATATGAAAAATCTTCTTTGCGTGCAATGCTGCGCATGATGCTGCAACAATGATACGATTTGATTCTTGATGCATGTCAAAAATACCAAAAATAATCTTGCCAAAAAATATAAATTTTTCAATTAGTAAGCAAGGTCAAATCCACAGACAATAGTAAATAAATTTTATTCTATAAAAAAATAAGTTAGAGTTTGAGTTTGGAGATCACCCTCATGAATAGGCTATCAATACACATACACTTATTGAAGATGAACCTATTTCAAATATTGGCTTTCTCTATAAACATTTGCCTTCACTTCTTTTGATCAATCAGGATCTCATGTTGGAACACGCCATTTGGTTGGTAAGGACATTTTTCTACATCACTTTCTCTTTTACTGTCTCATTTTCCTTAATAATTTTACTTTTGTTGACCTTTCAATGTAATTAGAGATAATTGGTGTAACGGTTGCAATGTTCCCCATGAAAAATGTCAATATAAGGGGTGACATGTTGCAAATTAGAAAAATCTTGCTTGTTGATTCAGTATCTTTCTTTTCTTACCCTTTCACGGCCTGGCTTTGTTTTGCTATACCATCCCCTTCGTTTTTTCTTGTAGTTTTTTTTTTTTTTTGTTAGGCTTTATATGTAGGGTCAGCTTGTATCGAATGAGTGTAAGATAAATTCTTGATTAATTGAGAAGCTGCCGATCATCATAGTTACAGACTTGACAGTTTCAACATTTCATGATATTATTTTCATGTCAACTAATTTTTGTATACTCTTACAATGTCTAATCGATGTTTTTATTGTATAGGAGTCTCTCTATGTACTACAACAAATACCTCCATCATCATGGAAAGCACCGTTTCTCATTTTCACGTCCTTAAAAAATGGTTTCATCTTTTACATTAGTTCCTTCGTTGTTACAGTTTTTATCGTCATTCATTTATATTATGCTTTTTTACAAGCATGTTGCGAATTAAATAGGATTTCATCAATTCTAGCTTTTTTTCATTGGTCCCATGTCAAATTCTGCATCCTATTCAACTTTTCCCCTAAAAGAAAAAATAATCAACGTCTTCGACCTTCCAGAGCATATACAGTATGTTGTACAATGCATTTATTATTCTTTAGTAGTGTTTTCCTAGTTTCTCTCCCTAGCCTGTTATTGTAGACTCATATATTTTTTCCAAATACAATGAGCACATATGGATTTATGTTCTTGTATCACTTCTGTAACACTCATAATCTTACTGCTAAAAATTAATTTTTGGGTTTACGTGGTTCTAATCAGCGGAATTTTAGTCAGAATCGAGAACGCAGAATTTTTACCATTAAGTAAAATATTATTTTGAAACTAATGTAGAAGAGAAGATTTTAAGAATCCAACCGGAATCGAACCGAATAACAGATTTATTAAACGATTAAAGGTTAAAAGCGATTTAGTAATTAGGTTATTATTATTAAAAAATTAAAACAACAGAACAAAAACACCATCAGGTGTTTCTTCTTCCCCGCCAAAGTTTTTCCCCTCTCCTTCTGCATTCTCCCTTCCAGCGACAGCCGATTCTCTCTGTTTCTTGACAATCTTCAGATTTTCGGTAATTTTGATTTATTTTTTGAGTAGATTATTAGTCCTTTAGTTGTTTTGAGCCAGAAAAGTGAAAGTATAGGGAGTATTGGGTAGTTTGGTGAAAACATAAGAGGGAGATACGGAGATTTGAATTTAGAGTTGATTTTTATCCGTATGTTGGTGTTTGAACTGAAAGTAGTAGTAGATTACGGGATTTTATAAGAAAGATTTGAGCGTTTGGATAGGCAAATGCTCGAATTGTGTAACAGTTTCTATTCAGGCACATTCGGCCAAGCTATATGTGTTGGAATAGGAATTTGATTATACCATTAGAAATTAGACGTACTCAGGTGTAACACCCCGAGAACCCATACGTTCCCGGTGCGCTACAGTGCATCTACACACTATACACACACTACACTTAACATAATTCACTCAATTTAATACCCTTTTGTTCTCAATTCATTCTTTTTTTTTTTACTCGATTCGAAAACAACTCGCGTCTCCACTTCGACACCCAACGCACACTCTCACGGTGCCGCACATACCACTCAACGTTACTGTGTTTCGCGCACGCTCACAGCGCCGCGTGCCCCACGCACCCTGCCGCCGTACAGCACGTCCGCGCGCACACCCTTACCCGGTGTCGCACGACCCGTGGGTACCCAACAGGGCCGCATGCCCCGCGCACCTGCGATCACGCCGCACATCCACGCTCATCTAAACCTCTCTAGCATTCATTGTACACACCTTGACCTATTTCGTATCCTCTCGAGTCCCAACCGCTCTCCCGAAATTTCGGCAGAGTAACGCCTAAAAACTAGCTATCCCAAAATTCAACCCTGCACACAATTCACCAGAATCCAATAATATTTACCTATCCATCATCCAGAGAAATCATGCTAACCAAATCAGAGTAAGAAGACACGAAAATCCGCCCAATACAAATAAAGAAAGTTCACAATATAGAGCAACACCATACTCTAACATGTAAAATATATGCGTACGTCGCCAAAATCACATGCACTCCATATACACTTATACACTGACGCATATACAACAACCAATCTCATCCTCCGTACATAATCACCGCCAAAGAAAGAAAACCCACAAACCGACCAGGCCACAACCTACCATCTCCACGGGTCGGGTCGCCCTAACAAAAGTCCGCCATCCGGTGTCGCGGTTGCACGCCGCCAACCATCCTACGCCTCAAGACTAGGCTCTCGGGGCTCACCAGCAGTGTCGTCAGCACCTACACCACAGAACACACAACATAAGCCTAACGCTCAGTAAGTAATGCGATATGAAAGTAAAAGCCGACAATGCAATCCTATCACATGCAGTCTCTACCCTCACACTCATGTTGTCACATCTGTGACACGTAGTGCAGGCGCACCAGGGTAAGGAGGAACCTCACGCCACCCTACACCCTGACACGTCGCCACCGTCCCGAACTCCCCAGCAACGAGGCCTACAAGCTACACCCACGCATCACCACACGGCAACCACATCAGGGTAAGGGTGTACCTCACGCCACTCTACACCCTGACACGTCGCCCCCGTCCCAGCCTCTCTAGCACGGGGCCACAGTTCCCACACACACACGTTTCGCGACAGCCCAATCGGCCCACCACTCGAGTAGGATCCGCGACTGGTGTTGCACCGGCCCACACACTAGTAGGATCCGCGGTACCACTGCCCATATCCTCACCGTCAACACATTCACGCCGCATGACGGCCCAGCCGGCCCATCCCTCGAGTAGGATCCGCGACTGGTGAAGCACCGACCCTCACACTAGCGAGATCCGCGGTACCACCGCCACACATCTCACCTCATACATCAAAACATGCTAAAAATCATTTTCGTTCCCGTTTTTAAAAATATGATGCATGTCAAACAATACGCACGCACACCACAATCAATCACATAAACCCTAAAGTTCTACAGTGTACGCCCACTTGGGCAAAACACATGCATGCACTACTTACCTGGCGTCCTAAGCTCGCTCGATGCACAGCTTCGCCAACAGAAAGCCTCAACCTAAAACACAACCAATTTCTCATCAGTATTTATCCCAACATTTACGAACTAGCTAAAAACAACCTTCTCTAACTTCACTCACGAAATTTCAACTAAAACGGTTCATTGGTTCGGTTTGGCTGAAAACCAGCCCAACGTTCGGATGTGCATAACGTTTGCATCTGCCAACGAAATCGAGCGATTCTAGTGGCTAAACGTTCCCTTAGGAACCTAGTTTAACATCCCTAGACGGATTTTAAATCGATAGGCCGCAGATAGGCGAAAAATGCCAACAACCGAATCTGCCATTTTTATTAAAATTTCACATTTTCACTTCCCTTCAACCAAAACTCACTCCCAACTAGTTATATGCATCAAAATGGCTATGCTACTGTCACACGTCGAATTTTCACGAAAAACGGTCACTAATTTGACTTAAACCAAAATCTCGCATAAACTTCCGACGCGCATAACTTTTGCGTCGGACATTGAAATCGAACGATTCCAGCAGCCATACGTCCCTCTAACAGCCTAATCCATCCCACAAGAACAGAACTTAAAACAATTAACCAAAACTAGGCCAAATTAGCTAAAAACCAAACTGCCCCTGCACAAAATGGTTAAATTTTTTATTTCAAACTTCAAATTACAAACTACCACACACAACTAGCCCCATCTCGTCCATAACTCTCGGCCAAGCTCACTGCAAAGGCAAGAAGGCCCAGCACTAAGCTCGGCCGAAATAGGAAACCGACAAGGCTCACCTTCGGTTTCCTTAAGGTCGCGGCATCACCTTCGCGCTACCCTACCACTTGCGGCCAAATTCCATCAATGCCGAAAGCAGGCCGAGCACTAAGCTCGACCAAGCCAAAAACAATGGGACGGCAGAACAAGGAAAGAGCTTACCGTTGCGTTACTGTGCGCTCGGTCGAATGGAGGGCAATGCACAGCCGAACACCTAGTCCCGATAGTCTCCCCCACGCCCACTCGCATCTGCCGAAGAATCGGAACTCGAGGATTTTCCTCTCCTCTCCCGCGTCTCTCTCTCGGCTCTCTCGGGAACTCGAGCTTCTGAAACCAAATGGCTTCGGTTCGTCGGGACAGCAGCACCTGTTCGCAACCCGCACCTTGCACCCATGCTCGCCGGCCGTCGATCACAGCTCCGCACACGACCGCTCTCCCCTGCACGCTTGCTCTCGGGCGGTCACGGTTGCTCGCAGAAAACCAGCCGAATGGCTTCTTCCCGAAGCCATTCGGATGGTTTGTTTTATTATTTTTTTTTTAAATAATAAAAATACAAATTACCAAATTGCCCTCACGTGCTTCAATCGTCCGAATTTCGTTAATTTCTCGACCTCCCGACTTTAAATTTCGAAAACCAATCGAAAAAGGTAGGCCTCAAACCTTATAATTTAAATCTTTCCCGTTGAAATATTTTCCAAAACTCCGACCGGGATTAAACTAAAAATTCCGAAAATTAAAATTAAAATTTGAAATTTTCGGGTTATTACATCAGGAGTCCGTAACATTTCGAATCGTCCAAATCGAACGAGTATTGGATAAGTTATGCAATTCCGAATTTAGTCAGAAATTGAGTAGGATTTTTAGTTATATTAGTTGTTATAATGTTGTTTCTCTTAGAGTTTTATGAGTTGGACGAAGTAAAATTAATGGAAGTGTGGTTTTATATGTTTTCCAGTTACCGAGCCATATACGGAGTACGAATTGCTAGAACGCCATGTAAGTAGTGTAATAGGTGTTTTGCCTTCAGGCCTGCATCTTAGTTCATTAGGATGTCTGCATGTTTACTTTATGTTATACTTTAGTGATTATGTACTATGATTTTAAAATACGAAAACGAAACGAAAATGAATTTTCATGTTTTTACGAATGAAACAGTAGGATGAGATGTGATGAACGCAATGAGAAGATACGTAAGAAGATAATAAAGGTGGGGTTGAGTGGTTTTGTCCCCAAAGGTGGACCGCAAAGTGTATCACTCTTCCCCCGCTTTACGTGGTGGCCTTGTCCCGAGAGTTAGATCGCAAGATGTGTCATTTTACTAGATTGAGGTTGGCCTTGTCCCGAGAGGTGGACCGCGAGATGTGTCACCTTGATCTAGCACGTAAACAA
>CM039531.1:6663002-6698107 GCA_022433055.1 Begonia peltatifolia | reverse complement strand
GTGGGAGCGAATCACCATGGATTTTGTGGTGGGGTTACCGAGGACTGTCAAGGGTCATGACGCGATTTGGGTGATTGTGGACAGGTTGACGAAGTCGTCTCACTTTTTGCCTGTGAGGATGACTTACACGATGGATCAGTTTGCCCAGTTGTATGTTCAGGAGATAGTCAGACTCCATGGGATTCCGGTGTCGATTGTTTTAGACTGAGACCCCAGGTTCACGTCTATGTTTTAGAGGAGTCTGCATAAGGCTATGGGCACCAAATTGGATTTCAGTACGGCCTTCCATCCTCAGACCGATGGGCAGTCGAAGCGGACTATACAGATTCTGGAAGATATGCTCAGGGCTTGTGTGTTGGAGTTTCAGATGACTTGGAGCAAGTTTTTACCGCTAGTGGAGTTCTCGTATAATAACAGTTTTCAGTCTACTATTGGTATGGCACCATACGAGGCCCTCTATGGAAGGAAGTGCAGGTCGCCATTATATTGGGATGAGGTTGGGGAGGCCCGATTGATAGGCCCTGAGATTTTGCAACAGACGGTCAACAAGATTTCTATGATACGGAAGAAAATTGAAGCGGCCCAGAGTCGACAAAAGAGTTATGCTGATCAGAGACGCCGAGAGTTGGAGTTTAATGAGGGCGATGAGGTTTTTCTGAAGGTCTCGCCATTCAAGGGAGTGGTAAGGTTTGGAAAGCGGAGGAAGCTCAACCCTCGGTTCGTGGGACCATTCCCGATTGTCAAGCGGATTGGGAGAACTGCGTATCAGCTTCAGTTGCCTGCGTCGATGGATGCCGTCCATGATGTTTTTCATGTCTCGATGCTGAGGAAGTGTATGCGCGATCCCTCTCAAGTAGTGTCACAACAGGATATAGAGATCCAGCCGACACTGTCGTACGAGGAAAAGCCAGGGAGGATCTTAGAATCAACTGTGAAGGTGCGGCGCAACAAGACGATTCCACTGATCAAGGTGATGTGGCGCAACCATGGTGTAGAGGAGACTACTTGGGAGCGGCGTGATGACATGGAGCGGCAGTATACCGGCTTATTCGGTACGTAAATTTTGGGGACAAAATTCCTATAAGGTGGGCGGAATGTAATAACCCGGAAATTTCGAATTTTAATTTTAATTTTCAGAATTTTTAGTTTAATCCTGGTCGGAGTTTTGGAAAATATTTCAACGGGAAAGATTTAAATTTTAAGGCTTGAGGCTTACCTTTTTCGATTGGTTTTCGAAATTTAAAGTCGAGAGGTCGAGAAATTAACGAAATTTGGACGATTGAAGCACGTGAGGGTAATTCGGTAATTTGTATTTTTATTGTTTAAAAAAATAATAATAATAAAATAAAACAAACCACCCGAATAGCTTCGGGAAGAAGCCATTCAGCTGGTTTTCTGCGAGCAACCAAGAGCGCCCGACAGCGAGCGTGCGGGGGAGAGCGGTCGTGTGCGGAGTTGTGATCGACGGCCGACGAGCGTGGGTGCAAGGTGCGGGTTGCGAACAGGTGCTGCTGTCCCGACGAACCGAAGCCATTCGGTTTCAGCAGCTCGAGTTCCCGAGAGAGCCGAGAGAGAGACGCGGGAGGGGGGGCGGAAAATCCTCGAGTTCTGATTCTTCGGCAGACGCGAGTGGGCGTGGGGGAGACTGCCGGGACTGGGTGTTCGGCTGTGCATTGCCCTCCATTTGACCAAGCGCACAGTAACGCAACGGTAAGCCCTTTCCTTGTTCTGCCCGTCCCTTTTTTTTTTGGCTTGGCCGAGCTTAATGCTCGGCCTGCTTTCGGCATTGATGGAATTTGGCCGCAAGTGGTAGGGTAGCGCAAAGGTGATGCCGCGAGCTTAAGGAAACCGAAGGTGAGCCCTGTCGGTTTCCTATTTCGGCCGATCTTAGTGCTCGGCCTTCTTGCCTTTACAGTGAGCTTGGCCGAGAGTTATGGACGAGATGGGGATAGTTGTGTGTAGAAGTTTGTAAATTGAAGTTTGAAATAAAAAATTTAACCATTTTTGTGCAGGGGCAGTTAGGGTTTTTAGCTAATTTGGCCTAGTTTTGGTTAATTGTTTTAAGTTCTGTTCTTGTGGGATGGATTAGGCTGTTAGAGGGACGTATGGCCGCTGGAATCGTTCGATTCCGATATCCGACAAAAAAGTTATGCGCGTCGAAAATTTATGCGAGATTTTGGTTTAAGTCAAATTAGTGACCATTTTTCGTGAAAATTCGACGTGTGAGAGTAGCATAGCCACTTTGATGCATATAACTAGTTGGGAGTGAGTTTTGGTTGAAGGGAAGTGAAAATGTGAAATTTTAATAAAAATGGCAGATTGGGTTATTGGCGTTTTTCGCCTATCTGCGGCCTACCGATTTAAAATCCGTCTTGGGATGTTAAAATAGGTTCCTAAGCAAATGTTTAGTCACTTGAATCGTTCGATTCCGTTGGCGGACGCAAAAGTTATGCACATCCGAACGTTGGGCTGGTTTTCAGCCAAACCAAACCAATGAACCGTTTTAGTTGAAATTTCGTGAGTGAAGTTAGAGAAGATTGTTTTTAGCTAGTTGGTAAATGTTGGGATAAATATTGATGAGAAATTGGTTGTGCTTTAGGTTGAGACTTTCTTTTGGCGAAGCTGTACATCTATTTCCTTCAAACACGGTTGCTTGCAAGGATTTCATCTATCCACCTTCCTTCTCTACTCTTTTGAGAGTTGGAAATAAGTAGGGAATGGCCAAACTGGTTCCTCCAAGTCGACATTCTTTCCAAGGAAAGATTGGTTTGCAAAAAGCCACAAATTTATCGGTCGACATGAGGTTTGTCTTCGCATTTTCTTTTCCATAAGCTTTTTGGACCACATCTTCCACAGTCACACACCTCACTCACAACACAAACTTCACATAAATCCACTTAAAAGCTCTTTTGTTTGTTCAACTTCAGCCTCAATTTGAGGTTTCTTTGACTTGGCAGAGCACCAAAAGAGTTAACGATCTTTGTGTGGTTTTCTACTGACCCTTGCAAGGCTAGACCACAAACAGGAAGTTACCAAGCAAATAAGAAAAATCAAAAAATGAATAAGTAACAAAATAGGGAAAACGTAACGGAATATCTATGATTATGTCCCGGTGTTGCACTTCTAAAATTAAGAAAGTTGCTGACGCTTGTTGTTATGTTGCGAGATGAGAAGAAAAACATGTCATGGTGTTATCTCTTATAGAACACTATGCCTAGGCACTTTTCTATTTATAACTCAACATTAATTGTATGCCTTGATGCTATTTATGTGATGACGCATTATTTTATGAGTTTTGAAGATTTCATTTCTCATACATGTCTTCACCAAAATTGAGTGCACAAAGAAATTAAGAGTGATAGTCTTGATTAAAATTAACCATAATAATCAAGATTAAAGTAATAACTGTTATTAGAAATTTTAATGAATTTAAAAGTAATAAAAACATAAATATGGTTATTACATTGAAAGTCAATGTGTGAAATGACTTTAGACATATCGTCGATTAACTAAATTGGATTGAATGCAAAAATCAATCAGCGGGTTGAATTAGAAACTGTAAAGAACAAAGTAACAGTAAAATTGAGTCAATTGGAGCTAAAACGAATAAGTTGTGCAAATTAAAAATTAACACAACTTTAAAAATAGTTAAACTTGACTTTTAATTGGAAGGTCGAAAAATTGTTGGAGGAACATAAAACAAGTCATAATGATGTGTGGTTACATGGTTTCACTATTAGTGCGATAAAAATTTATAGGCAAATGAGATGTCTTTGTCAGGAATAATTTTAATTTAATTAATTATTATGTATATAATAATGTATGGAATATTTGAAAATAGAAAATTTGATAAAAATAGAGTAGAATTTGATTTATCTAATACAAGCAGTCTTGGAATGATCACAACTAAAAAGTATTGATAAAGTACGCAGTTTTCTTGAATTGACAGGATACAAAAGATTCCTAGAATGTTTTACAAATAATATCATATTTTTGTGGTCCAATAGGTGTGAAAGAAATTTTCAAGAATTGAAGCAGAAGTTAAGTACAAGCTTAATATTAGCACTTCCATCAAAAAATCTTAAGTGTCACAACCTAGAAACATTGGGTTTGATAACTCAATTTTCAAGGGAGAAATTCAATGATTCAGACTAAAGCTAAAGTCTGACAGCAGAAGCCTTAAGTTTAAATACAAGTGAAGCCCACAGCAAGAAATCTCAAGCATATAACATAATACAAATAAAACTTAACAATTATTCAATTGTACTTGAAAATAAAAGGAATCTCAATTCATCGATTAAGATTACAGACCCAAATTAAAAATCAGGTTAATCAACTAAATCCTTTGTAATAACTCGGATAAATTTCAGATTTTATATCTAATTTCAAAAATTTTTGATTAAATCTCGGTTAGAATTTTGAAAAATATTGTAACGGGCAAATTAATTTATAAAACTCAGAATCTAAATGAATAACCCGGAAATTTCAAATTTTAATTTTATCTCCGAAATTTTTAAATTTAATCTCGGTCAGGGTTTTGAGAAATATTTCAACGGGAAATTTAAATTTTTAAGACTCGTAGCCTACTTTTGCAATGGTATTCGGAATTTAAAGTCGGGAGGTCGAGAAATTTACAAAAATTACGGAAGATTAAAACACGTGAAGGCAGTTTTGTAATTTGTAATTTATTTAAAATAAAAAAAAATATATATATATATATGGTGGAAGCCATTCCACCGACTGTCGCACGGCCGAGAAAGGGGAGCGAGAGAGAGATCGGGGAGGAGAAATCGCTGACGACCGACCGCCGAAGAAGAGACACCGGTGCTCAGAGTACTCCAGTGAGCTGAAGAGAGGAGCTGTCTTGCCTTCCCGCGCTGAGAAACCGAATGTGAGTTCTCCCATGTTTTCTTTGGTTCTGTCAACCGAGCGTGAAAACTCGGTTGTTCTTGGATTCCCGACAGTAGGACTCGGTCGTCGGAGCATTTTAGAGTGTAGTGTGTGCGTGTGCTGGAGCCAGTGTGTGGATCGGCTCTCCCGCGATGAAACCGACCGGGAATAGGGAGTTTCCCTTTGGTTTTTGCCCTGCTCTGATGACCGAGCGTGGGGTCGTTTTGCCCTCTGCATTTCAGGGGATTATGGGATAAATTAGAAGGAATGAGGGAGGGGTTCAGGGTTCAATGAACCGATTGAGGAATTCTCGATTTTGGGGAGAAAAACCGTGAAGGATTTTGGTGCTGCCATGCTGTTTTCTAATTAGGAACTCTTCAAATTGTTAATGTGTGCATTGGTAGATCGAAATGTGATTGTTGGGTGAAGGAATTGGCGAGATTTGATCGAAGATGAATTTTCGGCTATTTTTTGTATAAAAACAGATTCTGTTTTTGGCCGTTTTTGCTAGGCTTAGGTTGATCGTTTTAAATTCTGTTTTGTGGGTTAAAAATAGGTTATTAGAGGAAAGTATGGCCGCTGGAATCGTTCGATTCTGATATCCAACGCAAAAGTTATGCGCATCGGAAGTTTATGTCAGATTTTGGTCCAAGTCAAATTAGCGAGCGTCTTTCATAGAAATTCGACGTGTGAGAGTAGCATAGCCATTTTTTATGCGTATAACTAGTTGTGAGTGAGTTTTGGTTGAAGAGAAGTGAAAATGTGAAATTTGACAAAAGTGACAGATTCGGTTTTTAGTATTTTTCGTCTGTCCGCGGCTTACCATTTTAAAATTTGTCTTAGTATCTTAAACTAGGTTTCCAAGGGGACGTTCAGCCACTTGAATCGCTCGATACCGTTAACGGACGCAAAAGTTATGCGCCTCCGAACTTTGGGCTGGTTTTCGGCCAAACCAAACCAATGGCCCGTTTTAGTTGGAATTTCATGGATGTAGTTAAGGAAGGTTATTTTTAGCTATTTGGTGGATTTTGAGATAAATATTGATGAGTGGTTGTTTGTGTTTTAGGTTGAGACACTTTTTTGGCGAAGCTGTGCGTCGATCGAGTTTAGGACGCCAGATAAGTAGTGCATGCATGTGTTTGGCCTAACTGGGCCTACACCGTAGAACTTTAGGATTTTATGTGATTGATTGTGGTGTGTGTGCGTATTGTTTGGCATGCATCATATTTTAAAAACGTGAACGAAAATGATTTTTAGCATGTTTTGATGTATGAGGTGAGACGTGTGGCGGTGGTACCGCGGATTCCGCTAGTGTGCGGGCCGGTGCTTCACCAGTCGCGGATCCCACTCAAGGGTGGGCTGGCTGGGCCGTCATGCGGCGTGAATGTGTTGACGGTGAGGGTAATTGGCAGTGGTACCGCGGATCCTACTAGTGTGTGAGCCGTTGCAATACTAATCGCGGATCCGACTCGAGGGGTGGGCTGGCTGGGCTGTCGCGAAACGTGTGTGTGTGTGGCAACTGTGGCCCCGTGCTGGGGAGGCTGGGACGGAGGCGACGTGTCAGGGTGTAGAGTGGCGCGAGGTACACCCTTACCCTGATGTGGTTGTCGTGTGGTGATGCGTGTGTGTAGCTTGTGGGCCTCGTTGTTGGGGAGTCCGGGACGGTGGCGACGTGTCAGGGTGTAAGGTGGCATGAGGTTCCTCCTTACCCTGGTGCGGCTGCACTACGCGTCACAGATGTGACAACATGAGTGTGAGTGTAGAGACTGCATGTGATAGGATTGCATTGTCGGCTTTTACTTTCATATCGCATTACTTACTGAGCGTTAGGCTTATGTTGTGTGTTCTATGGTGTAGGTGCTGACGATACTACTGGTGAACCTCGAGAGCCTAGTCCAGAGGCGTAGGATGGTTGGCGGCATGTGCCCGAGGCACCGGATGGCGGATTTTGTTTGGGCGACCCGACTCGTGGTGGTGGTAGGTGATAGTGGATTTTTTATTTTATGTCGGGTATTTGTGTAGACAGCGGAGTTGTATAGATGTTGATTTTTTTGAGATTGTATGGAAGGGTTGTAGTATTTTGGGGACACGTACGTATTGTTATATGTTAGAGTATGATATTACTCTATACTTGGGACTTTCTTCATTTGTATTTGATGGGTTTTCGTTGTCCTTAAACTCTGATTTTGTTATGGTGGTTTTCTCTGGATGGTTGATAGTTAAATATTGTTGGATTATGGTGAATTGTGTGCAGGGTTTAAATTTTGGGATAGTCAGTTTTTAGCCGTTACTCTGTCAAAATTTCGGGAGAAAGGTTGGGAGTCGATGGGATATGGAATGGGTTGAGATGTGAACAGTGAATGCTAGAGAAAAGTAGATGAGCGTGGGAGTGCGGCGTGATCGCAGGTGCGCGGGACACGTGGCCCTGCGGGTGCTCACGGATCGTGCGGCGCTGGGTGAGGGCGTGCGCGCGTACGTGCTGTACAGTGCCAGGGTGCGTGGGGCACGCGGCGCTATGAGCGTGCACGAGACACAGTGACGTGGAGTTGGCCCGTGCAGCACTGCGAAAGTGCGTGCGGGGTGTCGAAGTGGAGACGTGAGTGCGCGGTACCGGATTGTGTAGTTCGAGGGGTTCGTTGGATTTTTCCTAGGATTTCAAGTCTTACCGTTTTATCTTAAAATATTTTAAATGGTTTTCTTTTCCGCTGCGTAGTTTTTATGTTGAGGATTTTGTGTTCCCTCTTCGGGACGCGAATTGTTTTCGAATCGAGTCGAAAATTTTTCATACTCACAAATGTTCTTTTGAAAATGATTTGAAAACGAAAGGAGTATCAAATTGAGTGAGTTATGTCAAGTGTTAGTGTGTGTAGTGTGTAGATGTACTGTAGCGCACCGGGAACGCGGGGTTTCTCTGGGTGTTACACTAAATTTAGTGACGATTTTAAAAATTTTTAAAGTCAGAAGAACACGAATTTAACGAAGTTACAAACAGTTATGTACGTAAGGGCATTTTAGTCATTTGTTTTGTTAATTTTAAAAAAAATAAATGAAAGAAAGAAAAAATAAATAAAATAAACAACCGAATGACTTCGAAGAGATGCCATTCGGCTGTCGTTCGTGAGGGAGCCCGAGAGAGCGACGGAGAGCGAGAGAGCGATCGGCCGACGACTGACCACTAAGGGAGAGGCGCTGACGAGCTAGACAGTTCCGACAAAGCAAAAACTCCGGTGTGAGTGGGTTTTCCCGACCTTAAAACCGACGGTAAGCTTCTCCCCTATTACGGTTTTTGTCGACTGAGCGTGAGGCCTCGATTCCTTCCGGTTCTCCGAGGTTTGGCTCAGTATAGGAGGCGGTTTGTGGTTGAATTATGGAGGAGGTTGGATGAGAAATGCTGAGAACCGAGAGGAACCGAGAGTAATTGTGCTGCCATTTTCAGTTTCCTAGTTAGAAACCATCCATTCTGCTAAGATATGTGTAGGTGAGTAGAATGTGATAGATTGGTGGGAAAATTGATGGGAATCGAGTTGATGTCGAAATTTAGTTTTTTTTGTGTAAAAACAGATTCTATTTTTGGCCATTTTGGCCTAGCTTCAGTTGATCGCTTTAAATTCTATTTTGATATATTAAATTAGTTTATTAATAGAACGTTTGGCCGTTGGAATCGTTCCATTCTGATATCCAACTCAAAAGTTATGAGCGTCGAAAGTTTATGTCAAATTTTATACCGAGTCGAATTATTGAGCATTTTAAGCAGAATTGCGACGTGTGATATTAGTGTTGCTGATTTTAGTGCATAAGATGAGTTTTGAGAGAGTTTTGGTTGAAGGAAACGGAAATTTGGAATTTTTGAGTGAAGGGTAGATTCGGTTTTCAGTGTTTTTCACCTAACTGTGGTTTATCGTTTTAAAATCCATTTTAGTATGTTAAACTGGGTTCCTAAGGGAACAAGTAGCCTCTTGAATCGCTCGAATTCTATAACCAACGCAAAAGTTATGCGCGTTCAAAGTTTGGGCTGGTTTTCGACCGACCAAATGAGTGACTCCTTTTAGTTGGGATTTCACGGGTTTAGTTAAGAAATGTGATTTGTAGCATATTTTGTGAATTTTTATGCGAAAATGGATGAGCGATTGTTTATGTTTTAGGTTGAGGTGTTTTGGCAAACCTGTGCGTCGAGTAAGCTTAACACGCTAGGTAAGTGTTTTAAAAAAGGAACGAAAATAGTTTTGATCATGTTTTGAGTAGATGATGATAAGACGCGTGGCGGTGGTACCACGAATCCTGCTAGTGTGTGGGTCGATGCGTAACCAACCTCGGATTTTGCTCGAATAGTGGGCCGGTTGGGCAGTCACACGGCATGTATGTGTCGACTGTGAGAATGATGGATAATGGTACCGCGGATCCTGCTAGTGTGTGGACCGGTGCAACACCAGTCGCGGATTCTGCTTGAGGAGTGGGTCGGCTGGCCTGTCGCAAAATGTGTGTGTGTGGCAACTGTGGTCCCGTTGCTGGGGAGGCTGAGACGAGGGCAACGTGTCAAGGTGTATTGTAGCGCGAGGTACACCCTCACCCTGATGTGGTTACTGTGTGGTGATGCGTGTGTATAGTTTGTGGGCCTCGTTGCTGGGGAGTCCGGGACGGTGGCGACGTGTCAGGGTGTAGGGTGGCACTAGGTTCATTTTCACCCTGGTGCGGCTGCACTACGTGTCACAGATGTGACAACATGAGTATGAGTATAAAGACTGCATGTGATAGGATTGTATTGTCGGCTTTTACTTTCATATCGCATTACTTACTACGCGTTAGCCTTATGTTGTGTGTTCTATGGTGTAGATGCAGATATTTTCACTGGAGGGCCCCGAGAGCCTAGTCCTGAGGTGTAGTACGGTTGACGCGGCGCGACCGAGGCACCGGACGGCGGATTGTTAGGGCGACTCGACCCGTGGAGATGTTAGGAGGTGGTGAGATTTACTCGGTTGTTGTTGTGTCGGGATATTTATTGTGGTCAAATGAGTTCGTATAGGCGTCGATTGTACATGATTGTATAGAGCATTTGTGGTGTTTTGGAGACGCTGTGTACTTTTATATGTTAGAGTATGGCATTGGTGTATACTATGGACTTTGTTCATTTGTAGTTGATGGATTTCGTTGTCTTTAAACTTCGATTTTGTATTGGAGATGGATAGTGTGATGGATGGATATTTTTAGTTTGTAGTGAACTATATGCAGGGTTTAAATTTTGGGATAACTAGTTTTTAAACGTTACTCTGCCGAATTTTCGGGAGAAAGGTCAGGGAATCGTGAGGGTACGGAATAGATCAGGGTGTGCGCGGTGAGGTGCGAAGGGAGTGGCAGTGTGCGCAGGAGCATAGCGTGACCGCAGGCGCGCAGGGCACGCGGCTTTGCAAGTGCGCATGGGTCATGTGGCGTTGGGTGAGGGCGTGCGTGCGGACGTGTTGCATGGAGGCAGGGTGCGTGAAACACGTGGCACTTTGGGCGTGCACGTGACGCGGTGGTGTCGAGTTGGCGCACGCGGCGCCGAGAGGATGCGCTTAGGGCGAGCGGTGCTAGGTCGAGTGCGCGCGCGCTGTGCGTGGCACGGGACCATGGGCACGTAGCGCCGCTACTCAGGCACGCGGCGCTAAGTTGGGTAATGCGAGGCATGGATTGGATTCTTTCCTAGAATTTCAAGTTTTGTCGTTTTATTTTTTTTTTTAAAACACTATAAATTTTCTTTTTCGCTGCGTATTTTATATTGAGGATTTCGTGTTCCCTGTTCGGGACACGAGTAGTTTTTCAATTGAGTCAAAAAAAAATTTTTATACTTACAAATGTTTTTTTGAATATGATTTGAGAAATGAAAGTGATATTAAATTAAGTGAGTACGCGTCGAGTCTCTGTATGTCTGAGAACGTGTGGATTCTCAGGGTGTTACATCTTTATAAATGGGATTTTAAAGAAAACAAAAACAAAAATCTTCCTTTTGCACTCTCCTGAAATAAGTCGTAGTTGGTCTTCTCTTTACCTAGATTGGAAAGGAGTCGTTGAGCTAAGTGAATAACTCAATAAGAAAATTATACCTAATGCATTCTCTAGTTTAAAAACAAAGTTTTTATTTTTCTTTCTAAAACATGATTAATCTTTAAAACTATGCATGAGTCTCAAAAAAGGTAAAAGAAAACATCTTTTCTTTTTTTATTTGAAACTAACTCTACAAGCCCTCAATGAGGTATTTACAGAATCGGCTGCATACATAGATGACTATACATAAAAAAAAATACTTTCATATTTTTTCATAGAAAATAGCTAATGAAAAAAGAGTGTCCCACAATAACCACTCTGGCACACCTCAAAGAAAGACAAGACCTAACAGCACCTCATGAGTCCGAAGGTAAGTGTTATGATGATCTCTAGATTCAACCCATCAGTCGAGTGGTCGATGATCGATTGTCAGCTACGACACAAAGCCGCACAAAATCCAACTTTATCAAGTTTAGGGGTTATCGTGCCCCCAAGGAGCAGATCATCACTGCCCTATCACCTTGTGTTATACATGTAAACAAAATTGCAGTCACACAAAAGGGTACTAGGATAGCCTCGTGATATTTTAACATCAAAACTGCCCAAAACATTAAGATGAAATAAACATGAGATAAAATAAATGTCACGGAAAAAACATAATAAATGTTTGATGAAATAAAACATAAGATAAAATCACACGTACATACATGTATAAAAACAAACTTGTTGGGGACCACCATGTCATAATTTTATAAGTGGCAACCAACAAAATACTATTTCCAATAAAAAAACAATGTTATGCAATGTAGAAAATATAAAATCTCTATTTCGACGACAGTTGCTTCTTTTCCTCAAGAGAGCTGCAGCCTCAGGTATCGACTTACAATCGGTAAATTCATTTAAGAAACAACAAAAATACCTTCTTTAAACACTAGTAAAAAGGAGGAAGCAAGACGGAAAAACAAGAAAAATTGAACCTAGGTTCAGTCCAGTTTGTGTTGGTTCGATTCAGTCTGGGTTGGTCTGGTCTAGTTCGATCCGGTCTGGGTTGGTCTTGGCTTGGGCCGTCTTGGCCCAACCAGACCCATTAGACCTGGAACAACCCCGCGGCTAGATCGCAGCTTCGATCGGTGCTGCAATGCAGTCAGCCGTGTTTTTTGCTATTCTAGCCTTTTTCCCCCAATTTGCTTCCAACACACACTCCAAACAACTTTTCTAATCCAAATATACCAAAAATTTTGAGTTGAACGAGGTTTTTAAGCAAAAAAACAAAACACTAAAACTTTAACAATCAACAAAAAAAATAGTTGAAAAATAGACTTAACGTCCAAACTTTCTTCACAAATGTTGAAGTTCTTCGCAAAAGAAACATTTTAAGACTCGTTTCGCTTAAAATAGAGTTTGATCGACCATTTTCTCCTCGTCTAAACTTCCTTCACAAATGTTGAAGTTTTTCGCAAAAGAAACATTTTGAGACTCGTTTCGCTTAAAATAGAGTTTGATCGACCATTTTCTCCTCCCCCTCTCTTGTGTGGAGCATGAAAAAAGAGAAAGGGTGTCACACCCCGACAGCAACGCTCCGAAAACCTCTCTAGTTTCTGATTCGCTCCGATACCATACTGAACAACCTGTCTCTTCCTCTTACCCAATTTGTATCAAAATTTAATTTTTTGTTTGAAAACGTTTTATACAGACTTACGCAGCAGAAAACGACACCTGCGCTTAGTACTCATCATAAAAAAAAAAAAAAAACAAAGTTATTTTTGTTTCGTTAAGTTTTAAAACAGATAAATAGAAAACCGGTCGACTCCTGTAAACACCGGTCGACACCTGACTCATTATGCACCCAAGGGTCGACACGTATATACATAGGTTGACACCTCGATTGCCTCTGTTTGCACAGATCGACATTTGCTTACAACGGTCGACACCCTGATCACCTTTGTTCGTCCCGGTCGAACCTCGCGGTCGACACCTCTACGTTCATCTCATTGATCGGTCGACACCTATCAACACCTTAATCCCCTCTGCTCGCACCGGTCGAACCTCATGGTCGACACTTCTACGTTCATCACACAGAGACCTGTCTTCACAGGTCGACACCTTAATCCTTTCTATCCGCACCGGTCGAATTTCGTGGTCGACACTCTCACCATTTTTACACTAACCGGTCAACACCTAAATACACAAGTCGATACCTAGTTTGGTTCTGTCCCTGTAGATCGACCCTCGCGATTAACATTTGTCTAGTTCGGTTGACACCTAGGCATATCGGTCGACACCTTGCACCAGCAGCCTAAAACTATATTCAGAACTCAACATAGAAACGAACGACGACAACCCTCGCCATTTAAAACCACAAATAAAAACTTGGATTTTCAATCAAAATCTCCCAAGTAGTTCCAAAATACATATATACATCATCCCGACTATTAACTTTCAAAATCCATCTATACGTCAAAATCTATACACGAATCTTATACATTTGGCCCTTTGGCCCGGACTCCACAAAATCACATCTTTCAAAACTCACCATTTCCCCCAAAACAATCTTCATGGGTCAGATCGCCCTAACGAACTCCACCAGTCGGTACATGATAACACGCCGCCAACTGCGTACTCGCCCTAGCTGGGCTCTCGGAACTTACCAGTAGAAGTCTCTGCACCTATACCACAGAACACAAAACATAAGTTTAATGCTCAGTAAGTAGTGCAACATGAAGAGTAAAACCGTCAATGCAATCCTATCACATGCAGTCTCTACATTCTCACTCATATTGTCGTAACCTGTGCCGCGTTATACATCCACACCAGGGTGAGGCTGGACTCTCTCGCCACACCACCCCTTGGCATGTCGCCATCGTCTCGGTTCCTCCAGCTACGAGGCCCACTAGCTGCACACACACGCGTCACCCCACACAACAATCATCCTACGGTGAGACTAAACGCACTCGCCACACCACCCCTTGGCACGTCGCCATTGTCCTTGTTCCTCCAACAGTAGGGCCAGAGTTGCTCACCACCACACACACACAGGCGCGCGGTAACCATCTCAGGGTAAGGCTAGATGCACTCACCACACCACCCCCTAACACATCGTCATCATCCAAGTTCCTCCAGCAATGAAGTTAAAGCTGCTCACCATCACACACACACTGCAGTAGCCATCCCAGGGTGACACTGGAAGCACTCGCCACACCACCCCCTGACACGTCGCCACCGTCCTGGTTCCTTCAGCAACGAGACCAAAGCTGCCCACACACACACATCATTCTCGCCGGCACGCATCACACTTCACGTTCGCACTTAAAACCATGCTCAAATTCATTTTCGTTACACTTTTTAAAACATGATGCATGACTGAAACCAAACTTGCAAAACATACAACACATCTTTACCGTCTCATGGTGTAGGCCCACAAGGGCAATGCACATGCAAACAATACTTATCTGGCCTCCTGAGCTTATGTGGTGATCGGCCTCTATAAATTCTCGGGCTCAACCTATCACATAACCAATTTACATTAAATTTCATCTCACAACTTATTCTACATACTAAAATTACGACTACTAACTCAATCCATCAAAGCCCAACTAAAACTGCTCACTAACCCAACTCGGCTCTATTTTCGACCAACCTTCAAAAATTTATAACTAAACCAATACTCGTCCAATTTTGACGATTCAAATGCTACGAACTCCTTAGGATGTCTAGTTTCTAATGGTTTCATTCATTTCCCAATCCAACATCTACAGCTTGGCCAAGTGTGGCTGAACAAAAACTGTTCCGTAACCCAAGTTTTGCGGCTATCCAAACACCCAATTATTTCCATAAAAATCTATAACCTAATCCAGATTAAACACCAATACATGAATAAAAATTGATTATAAATCTCAAAATTCATATCTCCCTCTTAGGGTTTTACCAAACTATCCAATATTCTCTCTAACTTCACTCTTTACTGCTCAAAACATTAAAGAATTAACATCTACTGAGAACTAACTAAAACTTACCATAAATTTGAAAATTAGTGAAGAAATGGAGAGTATCGACTGAGCGTCGTCGCTCGAAGGGGATAGCCGAGAGGAGGGTTTTCTCGCGTGGATAGGGGAGGAAATCACCGAGGAGGGGAGAGATTTCCTTATTCTTTTTTTTTTTTTTAATTTTATATTATATAATATAATTAATCCTAATTATCTTTTCGCCATCAACCTTTAATCTTTTATTTAAGCTGTTATTCGGTCCGTGTCCGATCATAATCCTATAAATTTTTCTTCTTCATTAGTTTCAAAATAATATTTTACCTACTAGTATAAATTTATCGCCTTCGATTATAACTAAAACTTCATCGTTTACCACTTTGTAAATTCAAAAATTGTTTAACAGAAATTCTAAGCGTTACAAAGGATACCATTTCTCTTCTTTTCTTATTTTTTTAAAATATGTGTGTCTATGTGTGAAGTGATAATCTTTCATGGTAAAATCCCACGTGACGATGTTCAATTCATAATGTTGACCAATTGGCCAAAAGCATCCATTTGGATTAGAAATAAAATTTTAATTATAGTTAAATTTACCACTATTTATTGTGATGTCTCGAAATATGGACTAGGTTTTGTACTTGTGCAGGAGGATAAAGTAACTGTGTATGCTTATAGGTAGTTAAAGGAGTATAACGTAAATACCCAACGCATAACCTTGAACTAGCGTCAGTAGTGTCTGCGCTTAAGACATGAAGACATTATTTATATGGATTACAACGTGAAATTTTTAGAGAGCACAAAAACATAAAATATATTTTTATTCAAAATGAGCTAACAGGAGGCAATGATGATAGTTATAATTTGTTAAAGATTATTATTGTGAGATTAGGTATCATTTGAGAAAGCGAATGTGATGGCAAATACAGTGCGTAAAAAGATAATCTCGATGCACTTTTTATTGCTAGAATTACCTTTAACTCATCGGTTTGAAATTCGTAAGTATCTGGAGACAATATGCAGACATCAGCATTGAAGACCTAGAAAATTTTGTGAAAGTCCCTGACAGGGACAAGATTTTAAACAAAAGCTTCACGATGACGCCAGTTCACAAATTGTGGACGACTGAAGCAGGAGCTCTCAACATAATCTATTAAAAGCTCATTGCTTCATTGAGTTCTCTGGTGGACATATCATGGGCACCCGAACTCTCAGTGCTTTGGATTATAGTCTTCGTTCTCGAGTGTTAGTCTAACTTCTCTCATATTCAAACTTGAGATTTTTTTATTCTTTTCGTGAGAGTTAGGTTTTGTGATAAATCTTCAAAAATTTCTAAATTCATTATTTGTGGAATGGTTAACTAGTCACACTCAATAATTATCATTGTAAAATTTGATTGACACTCATTGCAAATTGATCACATCGAATATAATTTACAAAGAAAGTTTATAATATGAGATAGCAAGCAATTAGAGTTTTTAATTATTAAAAAAAATTCAAAAACCTAATTCACTCAGTCTGTTAGAATATTATTGAATCTATAACGAGCACAACTACACTATGATAGTTTATTTCTTGTTTCTTCTTATTTATTAGTTATTACCTTTATTTGTTGTTATGATAATTTTATTAAAATGAAGTTTTTTTATTATATTTTATATTTTATTTTGCTATGAATTAATTTTTTTTCATGTAGAGGTTGATGGAATAGAAGTTGAAGATTTAATTTGAAATTCTGAACGTTAAATATTATTGCTCTCATCTTGGATTTGTGTTTATCCTTGTTGAATTGATTTTGATTGATTGATTGATTACCCATTGAAATATGGTAGGACACTAATTAATTTGAAAAATAAATTAAGGTTTGGAATTATATAAAAATAACACCCGGCATCTTCTTAATTGTTTAATAATTTATTTTACATGTACAATAAAAATATATTTATGGCTTGTGTGCAATCACCGTGAAGGTTGTGTTGTTAATGAAGTTGTTTAATTAATTTTTATAAAATTTCGGAAGACTCTTATAAATAATATGGAATACTTTGTTGATGCACTTGTATGAGTTACGAGTTAAAAATAGGGGATGCATAATTAAATTAATGTTAAAATCTTAGGGTTTTTTTTTTATTTGTTTTATTAAATCTTTAAAGAGATTCCATTTTTAGTATCGTTAAATATAAAAATAAAAAAATAGTTTCCGTTGTTTGTTTAGTTTATATTTTAAAATAAAATTTTGATCAATTAAATAAGCTTATGATGGGTCAATTTATAGATCTTTAAATCTATATATTGCTTGTTACATTGACAGACATGCTTAAGATTGACAACACTTGAGTAAATGGTTTGGTCATTATTAAACCATAATTTTCCTAAATTCATAATTCTCCTTAATAATTATGTGAAGGGCCATTAATGTCCTTACCAATCCTATTTACATTCCATACAAAAAATTTAAATTAATTAAAATAAAACACCATTTATTATTGTAAACTACTAAATTGTCCTCAAACGTTAAATAATTATACTTTAAATTTAACCCAATCCATTAATCCAACTACGACATCCTCGATACAGTGATCTACATGTTTGCCCACGGTTGAAAGATCATCTATTCATAACAATTCTTTTCATTTAAAAATTCATCTTCATCACAAATATTAATAAAAAAATAATTTCAATAAGTAAAACATCTATATATGAATTAAATGTATATATTACCCGAATTATATGCTCAAAAGTTACATATTGTCGAAATTTTAGACAATTAAGTCGATAGTCTACGTCTGAACTTCATTTATTTAGAAGTTCTCACCGAACTCATTTGATTAGATTGTTGTGCTTTTTATACTTAAAATGAAATTCAAGATCTTCTTTTGAAATTTATTCATTAATATATCGTGATGGATATAATAAATAAACAATAAGTGTTAAAAATAAATAAAAAAAAATTTCAAAGAATCAGCTGTTGTCATGTTATAAGAAATTCATTTTAAATTTATAAATTAAACTACAAAATAAATAACATAAGAAACAATATTGAATTAATTAATATTAAAAAGACTTGAGAGTTTCACTCCCTCACTCCATTGAACTCGCAAGTAGTTGGTCAAATGTGGTGGCTTTCTGCTGAGATGCTTTACAATTCACAATTGGGGAGAGAGAGCTGAGGAGAGACGTGGATGAGAATATTGAAATAATAATCACGTGATTTGTCACGTGAAAGGGAAGCTTCTCATTCTAATTTCTAGATACATAAAGAAGACCCAAGTAAAGGCTGTGTGTTCATGCTAAACACGCGCTATAGCTTCAATCAAACATACGATGCACAGCCTTGGAAAATCCAACTTTTCGGCACTCAAGTGTGTTCTACGAGAACTTAAAGAGTGAAGCTCGGGGGCCCTATCTTCGCTTTAACGAGGGTTTACTTAATAGTTTCTTTGAGAGCTAAACACTACCTTATGGGATTCCGATCAAAGGTCGGAAGAAAAACATTTTTGTGATTTCATAAAAGCAAAAATTAATTCTATCAAGTTTAGGGTCAGCTCTGAGCCGGTTTATCGAGTTTGGAGCCGGGTTGGGTTGAATCATAGTTAAAATTCGTGTTAGGGTAGAGTTTTGCCTGAAGTCAAAACTGAAATTGAGCAATAAATAAACAAAATCATAAAATAAGTAATACAATTGAAATGAACCAAACCAAATTTATAATTCGGTCCGGTTAGCCAACCCCTCTTAAAAGTGACAGGAGGGAGGGGGCTGGCTATATTTGACTTTGAAGAAACATCTCAAAGCACATGACACCAATCCTTATCAAGACAAAAAAAGTCTTAACTTGTAAAAGTAGTCCACTTGCTTTTCATTTTAAGACTCATGCATCATTATCTCCAACTACCGACAACCTCACCTGCGGCCGGAAGATTCGATGTTCTTAACATCATCGTTCTCACCCGGAAGTTTAACCAAGTACAGATTCGATGTTCGACACGTACAAGACTTGTGTAACGGACTGGTGAGAAAATACACTAAAGTTCATAGATATGTTGTTTGTTTCAGACTGCTTTTACTACAAAGCTGACTACGGGCGAAACTTGGATTACTTTTCTTGAGTGGTCGGAATGTCGGCCGAGAAAGTTCTCCAGCACCGGCAATGGCCGAAACTTCTCTGGCTCTTGTTCCTCTGCGTTGCTTCTCTGAGTATGGGAGACGAGCTTCAGCCGCTTCTGAAGCTTAAGTCCTCCCTCCAAAATTCAGATACTGCAGTTTTCAGTTCTTGGACGTCGGTAAATAGTTCAGTTTGTAACTTTTCTGGGATTGTTTGTAATTCTAACGGTCTTGTTTTGGAAATCAACCTTTCTCAGCAGAATTTGTCTGGGGTTCTTCCTTTTGATTCACTTTGTTCTTTAGGGTTTTTGGAAAAAATTTCTATGGGTTCAAATTTTTTAACTGGTACAATCTCTGAGGATTTGAAAAATTGTACCGGCTTGAAGCACTTGGATCTGGGTATGAATTATTTTTCAGGGAAATTTCCTGAGTTTTCTGCTTTAGCTGTATTGGAGTTTTTGAATTTGAATTGCAGTGGATTTTCTGGGCCATTTCCATGGAAATCGCTGCAAAGTCTTACCAACCTTGCTTTCTTAAGCCTTGGAGATAACCTATTTGATGAAAGTCCTTTTCCAAAAGAGGTTCTAGAACTCAAAAATCTGTACTGGCTTTACCTCACAAATTGCAGCATTAATGGAGAAATCCCATTTGGAATCGGAAATCTTTCTCTGCTGGAGAATTTAGAGCTCGCTGATAATAGATTGACCGGAGAAATACCAGCCGATATCGTCAACCTCAACAACCTATGGCAGCTTGAGCTTTACGATAACTACTTAACTGGAAAAATTCCCCAAGGATTTAGAAACCTCACAAGCCTTGTAAACTTCGACGCTTCCCGGAACAAGCTGGAAGGTAATTTAATGGAACTAAGCTTCTTGGCCAACCTTTCTTCCTTGCAACTCTTCGAAAACCAGTTCTTAGGTGTGATTCCAGAGGAGTTCGGAGAGTTTAAGAATCTTGTCAGCCTCTCTCTTTACAGAAATAAACTCAATGGAAGTCTCCCCCAAAGGATTGGGTCCTGGGCTGATTTTCTTTTCATCGATGTTTCAGAGAATTTTCTCTCAGGGCCTATACCTCCTGACATGTGCAAAAAGGGGAAGATGACCGATCTTCTTCTCCTTCAGAACAATTTCAATGGTGGGATTCCTGAAAGTTATTCGAACTGTAAGTCTTTGATTCGATTACGCATAAACAACAATTCCATTGCAGGTCGTGTTCCTCCAGGGATATGGAGCTTGCCAAATCTCATCATTCTTGATCTTTCCATGAATAAGTTTGAAGGTCCGATGACTTCTGACATAGGCAAGGCGAAGTCCCTTGCGCAGTTGTTTCTGTCTCACAATAGATTTGCCGATGAAATTCCGGCCACGATTTCTGAAGCATCGAAGTTAGTCTCAGTGCAGTTGAGTTCAAATCGATTTGTTGGTCCAATCCCGGATTCAGTAGGCAAGTTAGAGAAGCTTGGGAATCTTGATTTGGATGAGAATATGTTTAGCGGCAACATACCAAGCTCATTAGGCTCTTGCATAGCACTCTCAGAACTGAATCTTGCAGATAATTCATTCTCTGGACAAATTCCTGCTAGCATTGGATATTTGTCTGATTTAAACTCCTTAAATCTCTCCAAAAACAAACTTGTTGGGGAAATTCCGGCCAGTTTTTTGTCATTAAAGCTAAGCCTTCTTGATTTGTCAGACAATGAGTTGACCGGACATGTACCGGAGTCTTTATTTATGCAAGCTTCCGATGACAGCTTCGCCGGAAATCCAGGTTTGTGTACTCAGAGAATTAAATATCCGAGTCCTTGTTCATCAAATTCCGACAAGTCCAGCCATCTTCGAACACTAATGTCATGTTTCATAGCCGGAGTAATGGCCTTGCTAGTATCAGTTTCTTGTTTCTTATTTTTCAAAATAAGAAGAAAACAAAAGGAGAATCAACTGAAGACCCATGCTTGGAAAATGAAACCTTATCATGTCCTAAGTTTCACGGAGAAAGAAATTATCGAATCCATCAAACCTGAGAACTTAATTGGCAAAGGCGGGTCGGGAAATGTGTACAAGGCAAAGCTAAATAATGGCAAAGAACTGGCTGTGAAGCAAATCTTCACGTTAAGTAAAAGGGAGGGAATAACGTCCCGGAGTAGCACACCGATCCTGTCCAAACAGAAATTCCGGTCAACAGAATATGATGCTGAGGTAGCCACCCTAAGCTCAATAAGGCATGTCAATGTGGTGAAGCTGTACTGTAGTATTACGAGCGAGGATAGTAGTCTTCTAGTGTATGAGTACTTGTCGAATGGCAGCTTATACGATCAGCTCCACACAATCGGAAAAGCTGAAATCGGGTGGAAATTAAGGCACGAGATTGCTTTAGGGGCCGCTAGGGGATTGGAGTATCTACATCACGGCTGCGATCAACAGGTGATTCATGGAGATGTGAAGTCCAGCAATATTTTGTTGGACAACAACTGGATGCCTAAAATTGCAGATTTTGGACTCGCCAAGATCGAGAAGGCTGAAGCTAGCCACCAAGAATGGACTCATGTGGTTGCCGGAACACCTGGATACATAGCTCCTGGTAAGTTTTGTATTGGCATTCTGTAAGAACTCCGGTCAATAATATTCATCAAAAGATTTGGGAATTTCCAAATGGAAACATCAAAAGTTTCTAAGTATACTTGATTAACTTCAGTATTGTTTGTTGCAGAGTATGCATACACTAGCAAGATAAGCGAGAAGAGCGATGTATACAGCTTCGGAGTAGTGTTAATGGAATTAGTGACAGGAAAGAGGCCAGTGGAAGTGGAATTTGGAGACAGCAAAGACATAGTTAGCTGGGTTAGCTGCAAAATGAAGAGCAGAGGAAGGATGATGATGTTAGTGGATTCAAGAATCTCAGATAAATCAATGGAAGATGGTGTTGAAGTGCTGAAAATTTCATTGCATTGCACAAGGAAAGTTCCATCTCTAAGACCCTCCATGAGAATGGTGGTTCAAATGCTCGAAAATTTGACTCGATGATAAGGTAAAGCGAAAAATAAGAATAGGTACAATTCCAAGCTTCCGATCTGGGTGGAGTAGAATTCAGGAAAATAACAAGTTACATAAATAGAAATATGGTTTGTAGATCATACAGTTTTGCTATTCACTTTGTTTCCTATAAACTTAGAGAATGCGTAGTATCAGACTTTTCTCTGGAAAAAAAACTGTTCTGATCTAGATGATAAGGAATAGATCGGTGTATGAGCTAAGCGTTGAGGGGTGCGGTTGTGAAATGTGTTCCGGAATTTCGATGATGAGGAGGCCAGGCTTCTTTAACTTATCATCGAGAACCTTTGTGTAACTTCCATACCTTTCTTAGGCTCAATATCAGGACTGTTGTGAGAGCTAGGGAGAATGTATGAGCTTTTGAAAGCCCACGACTAAACCTCTCTCCATCGCAGATTTTTCTTGGCTGCGCCTGAAAGAAGTGGCATATGGTTATTTCCTTCATAGGGGTATTGTTCAGTTCATTTAACTCTGTCTGTGCTTCTTCTTTGGAAACTTAGAAACCAAGGATTTTACTTCCTTCATATTCTTCGGTGCTGAATCCGACCGCCCTTTTATGTTCAGGGAGCTTGAAATTTTCTGGGATTTGAAACGCATTTTCTATTCCTCGGAGTTGGTAGAAGATTGTTTTGGCTTTGCAAGCTCAGGTTTGGGTTTGACTTTAGAAAATATGGAGAAATGAGAATGAGCTTTGATATTGTAGACATGGGAGATTTTGGAGGAGCTGTTAGAGGACACTTAACATTGCTACAAACAAAAAACTAAAGGCAAAACTGATGATTAGATGTACATTCTAAAGGAAGCTTTGCGTTCAAACCTCGGCGTCAAAATTTTGAGCAAATGACCTTATTACCCCTTCTTGAGGATTCATTCCATTAAATAAGAAATCAGCGGCCGACATATTTTGGCTAACAATATATACAACTAATACATTAATCAAATGATTATGTTAAAATATATACTATGATCTCAGTGTAATCTCAGCCATAAATTTCTCCAAAATCTCTGCAAATCATATCCAGGATTTATGCCATGATATTTGTAATCAATATTCGGATTTAAGCTATGCTCTCTCAGTAAAAATGATTTATATCATATTCTGTGTCATTAATTTCCTGGTTTAAGTCATGATTTCTACCATTAATATTCCTCCTCAATTTAACTTTGGGTGATCAATAAAAATTAATTTGTCACTGAGAATGTTCTGTCGATGTTGAGAGAGAGATTAGCGCATCAGTTGTTGTGGTAGTGATATGCGAGACAAAGATAACACAATCATTATAAGAGTCGTGAATAAAATGACAATTCACTTGTTATGTTTGGTTCACCCATGAATATACTAGTATTATTTGCATGGAGCTGAGGCGATTCTATTTGAGGAAATCTAACCTCACCTAACAATCCCTGAAGCCAAACAATTTCAGAAAATGTAACGAACATAGCACGATACCCAGGCTTGGTGGAAGATTTAAATTTCATATAAGTTGTTTGGTTAAAGGGAGGTGAGAAACGACGAAGGGACGTGATTTTTGTGACCTTTTGTCACTAAAAAATGCCCAAATGTCGACCGTTGTAGATGACAAATTGACACTTCAAACCCTGCGACTGGAAATAGAGAGTTCAAGTTGTTGACCGATCCTTCAAAAAGTGTCGATCACAGGCCACCTCGAGATGTATCACCTGTTGACCGTTTAGAGAAAGTGTGTACCGCAAGCCAAATACAAGAAGTGGAAGGATCGAGCCTTGTTTAAAGAGGTCAACCCCTTTCTACAAGTGTCGACCCCTAACTTAAAGTGTCGATTCTTGAAAAATTAGTGTCATGGAAAAGTTCACAACCATTTATAGTGTTTTCGGAATGAGTTTCTAGTTCCGTTATATGACCTATCCATCTTCACCCTTCTTGTTGAGTGAGATATTTATGACCTTAGTTTTATTTTAGGTTCAGATGAGTTTGTAGACTTTGATCCAATAGTTGAGCTCGTTGCTCCTGTGCACAGGAATTGCAATAATCATCAAGGTACGAGTTTTATATATTTGCACTGCATTGCATCATTATTTTCTAAAATATTATTTTGGTGAGTTGTCACCATGAAAAACCAGATGGGGTTTGGTCACAAGCACGTCGGCTTTTTACGTATATGTACGATTGAATTTACACATTTATCATTAGTGCATGGTACTTTCTTTGTTGTGATATATCTATATTCTGGTGGACGAATCCTCTTGATGCTTTTGACGGTTTCGATGTCAAAGCATCATGAGACTATCCCAATACATCTTATGTTGCGTGATCGGTATAAAACCAACCACCCGGGGTAATGTTAATGGGTGTTCGGATCGCTATTACTTTCCATTTTCATCCTAGTTTAATGATGATGGATTTTTGGATTGTCGCCTTTCCATGTTAGTATGTCAAGAGGTCCATGACTGACCCTTATTTTTCACTGAGGTGATTTATATGAAAAGTACGATAATAATGTATTTTTATATAGTTGACTATCTATACAACAATGTTTTGAATTATTGTCTCATTGTTGGCTTGTGAAACGTGTTTTCTTAAAACTATGGAAATTGGATTTTCTTGAAAAGATGATTGAAAACTATTTTTTATTTAATCATGTTTCAAGATAAAAAAGTTAAATAAGTTTTATATGCATTTACATTTAATATAATATTCGTATTGAGTCATCATTTAAAGGCAAGGATAAGAGCAATCAATATAGTTGAGATTTGTATGGCAGTTTTTATTTATTTTCTCTATTGAGTGTTTAATTGTTTCTCGGTAAGAACCTCATTTTACATTTGGACATGTATAAGATATTTGGAATTGAATTTTGATAGTTGTACTGTCACACCCCAACAGCAACGCCCTGAAAACCCGCAAAGACGTGATCCTCTCTCTACTCAACCTAACGATACTCTTATCATTTAATCGTATTAAAAAAAAAAATTGTAAATATAAAAATTTTCAACTTGCTTTGAAAACAACTCACGCCAGAAGATAAAACATTCCAAAAGAAGGCGTATAAAAGACCGATACAGATAAGCAGCGGAAAAACGTTTATGTACCATTGGGGTTTAAAAAAAACGACACAAAAGAGTTTAAAATAATAAACTCAAAAGAAGAACCGGAGTATTTGACTCGCGCCCTTGCGCATGTGCCGTGGGCGTCGCGAGCCCACGTGCACACCCTCACCCGGCGCCCCGCGCGCGAGCCTTTACCCGGAGCGTTACACGTTCCGAGTGCGGCACACGGCCGGCACCGCCCGTCTCGGACACCATGCGCCCCCGCGCGCGCCCTCATCCGGCGCTACGTGCCCGGGCCCCCGTCCCGTACCAGTGCTGCACGCCACACACACGCCCTCACCCGACGTCGTGCGTCTCGCCCACGCCATCAACGTCGTGCCCTCCAGCACACGCCTCGACCACTTGGCACTACGCGACCCTTGAGTATGCCACCTCCGATGTTATAACACTCCCTCCCGAAATTTTGGCAGAGTAACCCCTAAAAATGGCTATCCCAAAAACGAACTAAAGATAATGAATCTAGCGACTGACAATGAAGACAATTCACAGTATAGAGCAATACAATGCTCATACATATAATATATACGCGCACTACCCAATCACTCGAACACCCCCCAAAACTCCAAATCCCAAAAACAATGACACTCAAAATGAACCCCCATTACCACCTACCATCTCCACGGGTCGGGTTGCCTTAACAATCCGTCGTCCGGTGCATCGGCCGCAAACCACCAACTGCCGTACTCCTCAAGCCTGGGCTCATGAATCTCACCAGCAGTGAACTCAGCACCTACACCACAGAATACAAACGTAAGCCTAACGCTTAGCAAATAGTGCGATATGAAAAGTAAAAACTGACAATGCAATCCTATCGCATGCGGTCTCTACTCTGTCGCTCATATTGTCATAACCTGTGACACGTAGTGCATTCACACCAGGGTAAGGGTGAACCTCGCGCCACACTACACACTGACAAGTCACCATCGTCCCGGACTCCCCAACAACGAGGCCCACGAGCTACACGCATGCGCCACCACACTGCAACCACCCTTGGGTGAGAATGGACCTCGCGCCACGCTAAACCCTGACGCATGGCCACCGTCCCGGACTCCCCAGCAACGGGGCCCAGTTGCTCACAAACATCTGTACCGCAGCAGCTATCCCAGGGTGAGGATGAACCTCGCGCCACCTTACACCCTGACACGTCACCATCGTCCTGGTCTCCCCAGCAATGGAGCAAAGCTGCACACGCACACATCATCCTCACCATCACATGGCCACTCCACTCCGTAACTTACAACATGCTCAAATTCATTTTCGTACCATTTTTAAAACATGATGCATGACAAAGCAGTAAATACGCACATCACATCACACAAAAAATCCTAAAGTTCTGTAGTGTAAGCCCACATAGGCAAAACATATGCAAACACTACTTACCTGGCATACTTAGCTTTTCAGGGTGCTCAATTTTACCAAAAACCGAGTTCAACCTAAAACAACATCACCCTTCATTAAAATTCATCTTAAAACTCATACTACGCATTAAAACTAGGGTCACTAATACAATGCACTACAAACTAACCAAAATAGCTCACCAACTCGACTCGGCCCAAAAATCGACATAAACTTCGAACACGCATAATATTTGCGTCGGTTATCAGAATCGCACGATTCAAGAGGCTAAACACTTCTCTTAGAACCTAGTTTAATGTATTAGAACAGATTTTAGAACGATAAGCCGAAGATAGGTGAAAACACCAAAAACAGAACCGATTTTTTACACTAAAACGTCTAAAATTTCAACTTCAATCAAATTTCACCAATTCCTTCCCTAATCAGCCACATTTCATTCATTCAAAGATAATTTAAACAGAAATTGGAAATTCAGACACCAAAACCCGAATTTAAGCTCATTCTCCCTCTTAGTTTTTCATAAAAATCACGGGCATTCACTGCCCCTTGCTTAACTACCATAATCTTGCCTCTAACTCACACTAATCTCCTCACAAAATCGACCGAAAACCACACCCAAATGAGTCTCACACTCGGCCATTAAAACATTGAGAAAACAGGGAAAAACTCACCTGTTCTCGGTCATGTTTAGCGTCGAAAAGCCAAGCCACCAACTGGCTTCAGCTCGTCGGAGCAGTGGAAAATGCCGGCGTCCCTCTCCTGCTCTCCCTCTCATCGGTCGTTGGTAGACGTGCTCGGGTTCACTTTCTTCGGTAGCTCGGGCTGTCAAAATCGAATAGCTTCTTTGTGAAGCCGTTCAGTTTTTAATCTTTTTTGTTTCTTAATTTATTTATTGAGTTAACTAAATTACTAAATCGCCCTCATGTGTTTGAACCTCCGTATTTCCGCTAAATTCGCGTCATTTCGACTTGAAAATTTGGAAAACCTCTTCCAAATAAAAATCTTAAATTTCTTAAAATTAATAAGCCTGTTAAAATCTCCCACGAAATTCTCTCGGGACTTTAAAAATAATTCAGTAAAATTCTGGGCTATTACATCCTCCCTACCTTATAAGAATTTTATCTTCAAAATTTACGTACCGAATTGCTCAGAATACTGCTGCTCCATGTTATGTCGTCGCTTCCAGGTGGTTTCCTCCACACCATTATTGCGCAATAACACCTTGACCAATAGAATCTCTTTGTTGCGCAACACCTTTATGGCAGACTTTTGAATCCTCACTGGCTTCTCCTCGTAAGTTAGCGTTGGCTAGACCTCTATCTTCTCTTGTGCTACTACCTGGGAAGGGTCACGCATGCACTTCCTCAGCATAAAGACATGGAAGACATCTTGTATAGTGTCCATCGAATAGGGCAAGTGAAGCTTGTATGCGGTTCTCCCAATCCTACTAACAATCGAAAACGGTCCCACGTATCGAGGGCTGAGCTTCTGTCTCTTCCCAAACCTGACCACTCCCTTGAACGGCGAGATCTTCAGAAATACCTTATCACCCTCGCTAAACTTCAACTCTTGCCGCCTCTAGTTTGCATAGCTCTTCTGCTGCTCTGAGCTGCCTCAATCATCTTCCTTATACTAGCAATCTTGCCAACAGTTTGCTGCAGTATCTCCCGGCCTATAAGTCTCGCCTCTCCAACCTCATCTTAATACAAAGGCGACCCACACTTTTGCCCATATAAACCCTCGTATGGCGCCATACCGATAGTAGACTGGTAGCTGTTATTATACGAGAACTTAACCAAAGGTAAGAATCTGCTCCAAGCCGTTTGAAATTCAAACACACGGGTTCTGCGTTTATCCTCCAAAATCTGTATAGTCCGCTCTGACTGCCCATCGGTCTAAGGGTGAAAGGCCGTACTGAAATCCAACCTGGTACCCATGGCCTTATGCAGACTCTTCCAAAACTTGGACATAAACCTAGGATTTCGGTCTGACACTATCGACACCGGGATCCCAGGCAGCCTGACTATCTCCTGCATATACATTTGGGCGAACTGATCCATATAATAAGTCATCATCACTGGCAAAAAGTGAGATGACTTTGTCAACCTGTCAACTATCACCCATATCGCATCATGGCCCTTAGCGGTGCTTGACAAACCAACCACAAAATTCATAGTAATACGCTCCCATTTCCACTCCAGTATAGGCAGTGGCTGAAGTGTACCCGACGGTCTCTGATGCTCCGCCTTTACCTGTTGGCACACCACGCAGGTCTCAACATACCTGGCTACCTCCCGCTTTATATTAGGCCACCAATAGTGCTGCTTTGAGTCCCTGTACATCTTAGTACTTCCAGGGTGCACAGAGAAGGAAGACAAGTGGGCTTCTGACAGTATCTCCTTCCTTAGCTCCTCATCTTTTGGGACGTACCACCTATCTCGAAACTTCAGAATCTCATCATCCGAATAACTGAGCTCGGTACTAGCATTGACCTCCATATCCGCCTTCAACTCACTGCATTCAGAGTCAGTCTATTGGGCCTGCTTAATTTTGTCCAGGATGGTCGGCCTCAAAGACATATCCGAAAGTGTAGCTGCTAAGTCAGAAACTACCTCTACATCAAATCTCCGTAGCTCGGTACTTAGCTTGGCCGACACTGTTCAAATTATAGCAGAAGCTGAAGCTGTCACTCGACTCAGAGCATCTGCTACCACGTTCCCCTTCCTTGGATGATACTTGATTTCCATGTCATAATCTTTAACCAACTCGAACCATCTTCTCTGTCTCAAGTTCAGCTCCTTCTACGTGAAAATATACTTCAAATTCTGGTGGCCTAAGAAGATCTCGCACTGCTGCCCATACAAATAATGCGTTCAAATCTTAAGTGCGAAAACCACTGCCACTAACTCAAAGTCATGTGTAGGGTAATTCTGCTCGTAGAGCTTCAATTGTAACGTCCCATAACGCTATTCCTAAAAATCTCGAAAATTTTTTTATTTTATTTTGTTTTATTTATTCAAAACCTTAAAACAACATCGTGTGAAAAATTAAACCGTTTACAGTGGAATAACAATTTTTTCGTGGAAGCCTAGTATAAGGTAAACTTAATTTCAAGTGTTGAAAATAGTAAAACAGGGGTTTCGGTCGACACTTGTGAAGACGGGTCGACACCCCATTTATCTCTGTTTTACATCAGTCAACACCTTCGGAGACGGGTCCGACACCTCATTTCTCTCTGTTTTACATCAGTCGACACCTACAAAGACAGGTCGACACCTCTTATAAAATTGGTCGACCCTTACTAAGATAGGTCAACATTTCATTCCTCTCTATTTTCATCAGTCGACACCTTTTACAAAATAGGTCGTCCCTTATTAAGATAGGTCAACACTTCATTGGTCTTTGTTTTTATCGGTCAACACCTGCAAGGACAGGTCGACACCTTTTACAAAATAGGTCGACCCTTACTAAGATAGGTCGACACCTCACTTCTCTCTGTTTGCATCAGTCGATCCCGATGGTCGACCCTGGCTAAAATAGGTCGACCCTTGCTAGCATCGGTCGACACTTCAACACCAGAAAACTTAACTGAAATTTTCTAAAAACGACCGTACCCATCGTAAACTTTCTAACGGACCCTACAACGCATATCTAACCCCCAATTCACGTTTTCTTTATAAAAACATGTAGCATGCCCCTACATTTACCATTAAACCGGGTCCACCTATCCAAAACATCCAATATAGATATTTAAACACAAAACCGTTTAATCCGACTCCTAAACTTCTTCTATCAACACATTTTAAGGCAATTTAAAACCTAAATACTTAATCATATTTCCCAACCTCTATACATTACCCCAAAACATATTCACATAGTCCACGGGTCAATTACGCTCCGACAGCTACAAGCGCTCACTACAGCCATCCTTCTTCAACGACATCACTTGTCTGGTTGAGGTAAAACGTCCTCACCTTCTTCTAAATCATTTACATCACAACGACATCTATGAGCTAAAGGCTTAGCAAGTCAACGTAAATGTAAATGCATGCCGTGCATGTGCAGTTAATAAAACATGCAGTCATTTCGTTACATAGCGGGATGTCACCGGGGGTTTACTCTCACCAGATAGAGAAGACACATCAAGCGATTAGACAACCTTCTCTATCTACCAGGTGAAAAAAATGCTCCACCTACGGGACAACTATATCTAAACCCCACTCCAACATGACCGGGATTACATGCATTCATTTCTTTTCATTTGTTCATTTCTTTTCAAATGACATGTGCAGAAATTCGTTTTCATGCCATTTTTGAAAGAACGCGATGCATGAATAGTTCATAACGCTTAAACATATAAAAACATACAAAACAATCAAAGGAAACATAAAAGAAATTCTATAACATAAATAACCTAACTACCTGTCTAATTTACACAAACAATCTAAATCATTAAATTTTTGAAAACAAAAATTCTTGTGGTGTAGGCCAAATTGGCCAAGCAAATCATGAACACTTACCTCGGGTCGTTTGCCATTAAACTTGGAGTCCGTTTTCTTTTACCGTGGAAATCAAATAACCTAATAAAACATCAGATTGAAACATTTAACATACACACAAAAAACTTTCAGATTTTCTTATAACAATTTTTTGTCCAATTTTAAACGCTCATAACTTTCTCGATATAACTCAGAATCGAGTAATTCCAAGTGCTATGGACTCCTTTAAGAGTCTACTTTCTAATGGTGCAAGTTACTTATCAAAAGAGAACCAATAACTAGGCCAAACATCATAAGAACAGAATCTGTTTTGTTTTTCATAAAACTCAGACCCACCTCTAATTTTTTACTTATATTATGCATAATCTTCCATTTTACTCCATTCAAAACCTTTAGAACGTCTAAAATTGAGTTAGAACGTCTAAAATTGAGTTAGAACATCCAAAAGCAGAAGAAAGACTAAACCTAACTCTGAATTTTTGGAGGTTCAAAACTCATGTTTAAAAACTCTTCACAAACCATTAAAACATGTATTTTTACATGAAAACTCAAGACTATTATAAACCTTACCTTAATCCTTTGAAATGAAGGGAGTTTTGGCTGAAGAAAAGTTGGAAGAAGAGAGAAATGGTGGCTGGAGCTAACCGTGGAAATGAAGAGGGGAATTGAATTTTTTTGTAAACTTTATTTAACTTTAGCTTAATTACTTGATTTACACATAACCTTTTATTTTATCAAAATTGACCTTATTTCTTATTTTCTAACACTTTTCACTATTTTCATCTCTTCCTTTCACTTATTTATTTTTATCCTTTAACCCTAATTTTATTCATTTGAATTTCCTTTTTTCCATCTATCTTATTCTTTACCATAGAAGATGATAAATTAGGTATAACTAATTTGAGATAAGATTACATTTGAGGTCCTGGTAAAAATTTCGGGTGTTACATCAATTGCGTGGAAGCATAAGCAATCACATTTTCACTCTGCATCAACACGCAACTCAAGCCTATCCTGGAGGCGTCACAATATATACTGAACTTCTCACCTTGTACTGGCAGAGTCAACAAAGGAGCTGTAGTCAACTTTTGCTTCAGTGTTTGGAAGCTGCCTTCACACCCATCAGACCAACTGTACTTCACGTTATTCCTGGTCAATTGGGTCAAAGGAGCTGAAATCTTGAAGAACCCCTCCATGAATCTCCAGTAATATCCCACCAACCCCAGAACATTGCGTATCTCGCTGGCATTGGTCGGTCACGGCCACTCTTTCACAGCATGAACTTTCATTGGATCAACTGAAATGCCCTCAGAAGAAATAACATGCCCCAAGAAGTTGATCCTATCCAGCCAAAACTCGTACTTAGAGAACTTAGCATAAAGCTGGTGCTGTCTCAAAGTAGTCAGCTCAATCCTCAAGTGCTCTCTATGCTCCTCCTTGCTCCGTGAATAAATCAGGATGTCGTCAATGAACACTATCACGAATCTATCCAAGTGCTCCCTAAATACTCAGTTCATCAGATCCATGAAGGCTGTCGGGCCGTTGGTTAGCCCGAATGACATCACCAAAAACTCGTAGTGTCCATACCTAGTATGGAAGGCAATCTTCGGGATGTCTTCCTCCCTAACCTTCAACTGATAGTAGCCGGATCTCAAATCAATCTTGGAGAACACTCGCGCACCCTGCAGCTGATCAAACAAGTCATGTATTCTCAATAGCGGGTACCTGTTCTTCATAGTAAGCTTATTCAGCTCCCTGTAATCAACGCACATGCGTAGGGACCCGGCTTTCTTCTTGACAAAAAGTACAGGCACACCCCAAGGTGAGAAACTAGGGCGCATAAGCCCTTAGCCGTCAATTCCTCCAGCTGTGCCTTTAACTCTTTCAGCTCAGTAAGTGTCAATCTGTATGGGTTCTTACACACTGGTTCAGCTCCAGGGTACACATCAATAACGAACTCGATCTCCCGGTCAGGGGGTAGAGCCGATAGATCTTCAAAAAATACCTCTAGGAACTCCTGCACAATGGAAATATCCCAAAGCTAAACTCCACCCTGCAACTGTATGTCCACGAGACTAGCCAGGAAACTCATATATCCACCCTGCAACAACTGCTGGGCTCTTATAGCAAACACAGCCGGAATCTTGCTTAAACCCTTCCCTGCCCTGAACGAGTAGCTCTCCCCACCCGGAAGTCGAAAATGGATTTCTCTGGTTCTGCAATCTATCGAGGTATTATGTTTGACCAACCAATCCATTCCCAAAATGACATCATACCCCTTCATGTCGAGTATGATCAGATCGGCATACCACGACTTTCCTCCCACTATCACAATATCACCTTGCACCACCTGATTCAAACATAGGTGCTTCCCCAATGGCAACAACATATCATAAAACTGTCTGATAGGGCTAGGCACCAGGTTTGCCTTGACCACGAAGGCAGTAGATACAAACGAATGTGTAGCACTCGTATCGACAAGAGTATAAGCCGCAATGCTGAAATAAAAATGCTACCTGATCATTGATGACTAAGAAGCATCATCTGACTAAGAAGCATCATCATCATCTGACCCTCGACGCTATCCTTGCTAGAGCCTTGCTCAAATTTGGACAACTCTTAGCAAAATGCCCCAATTCTTTGCAGTTGAACCACCGATTCTGTTGCGGCTTCTGATAATCTTTAAACATGTGGCCTGTCTAGCCTCAGTTGAAGTATCGCACTGAGCCCACCTTGCACTCGCCGGTGTGACTCCTCTGGCATTTAGGGCATGGGGGAAACTGCCTCGACCCTTGTGGCCGCTTGTTGCTCCCCTAACTACTAGAGCTATCATTAGGCCTCTTCAGGCCCTTCCGCTGAGATGATTCCTCCTCGCTCGACTGGGGCAACGATTCTCTAAAAAATCTCCTGGGCTGCCCCTTAGGCGGCTCTCTGTAGCTGGGAAGCTTAGTCCTAGCCTCCTTAATGTCTCAGGCCTTCACTACCACGTCCTTATAAGGCACCCCTTGCGTCCAGCTATTCGAATGCCCATGTATACATCTAGTTTTAGACTCTGCACAAACTGGTGTACCTTGTTCTCATATAGGCTCACCATATGCCCTGCAAATTGAGATAGCGCCTCAAACTGCCTCACATACTCAGCCACTGTACCTGTCTGCCTCAACTGCACAAACTCCACCATCTTACAAGTCCTGATAGCATAGCTGAAATACTTACCGAAGAACACAATCTTAAACTACTCCCAGATTATAACCTTCATGTCTCTCGTAGCCCTGACAGTATCCCACCAATGGCGAGCATCCTTGGCTAGATAGAATGTCGTACTGGTTACCGTGTCCTGGTCATCTACCTTGGCAAAATCCATCATACTCTCCATGCTCTGTATCCACTCCTCAGCATTGAGAGGATCCGGAGATAATCCGACGAATACGGGGGGTTTGAGACTGTGCAACCTTTCCCCCCCACGATCTGTCATAGCCCGAGCACTATACTAGCCCTGGTCCTCCCTACTCATAAACCGCTATAGTTGGTGAGATTGGCAGTTGACCAACTCTGTAAGCATCCTAACGGCGTCATCCATATTCCTGCAGCACTACGTTTCTCTCTAACTATAACGCTAATCATATACACCACAACATCTAGCAAGTCTAAAAAGAAAAGACAAGCGTTCTAAGAAAACTTATAGTTGGTGGAGCACTCCCATGCAGTGGCTGGCAGTGTTAGTTAATTCATTGAACGACGTCGACCTCATGGCTTTGATATCATAACTGTCACACCCCAACAGCAACGCCCCGAAAACCTTTGATGACGTGATCCTCTCTCTCTCTCTCTCTCACACTACTCAACCAAACGATACTCTTATTGTAATACCCGAAATTTCATTTGAATTAATTATAGATTTTTATAGTTATAGTCAGTGAAGTTTTTGTCCGAATTGATAATGAAAAATTTCTACCCTGAATTAAAAGATTATTTTGAGGCTAATGGGGGAGAGAAGAATTTGAAATCCATTCGGAATTGGACCGTATAACGGATTTATGAAACGGTTAATTGTTAAAGGTGAAATAGTAATTAGTAATTATTATTATTATTATATAAAATAAAAATTTAAAACAGAGAAGAGG
>CM039531.1:6488043-6647776 GCA_022433055.1 Begonia peltatifolia | reverse complement strand
GTGTTCTATTCATCATTTCAGCTACTTCATTTTCATGAGGTGTTCAAGAAATAGTCTTTTCCATCTTGATCATATTCACAACACAAAACTCTTTGAAATTCGTATCGATATACTCGCCTCTGTTGTCGGACATCAAACATTTCACCGTCAGACTCGTTTCATTGTCAACCAAGGCCTTCCACTTCTTGAAAACACTGAATACATCGGATTTGTTTTTCATAAAGTAGACTCATACCTTTTTTGTTGAATCATCTATTAACATCACGTAGTAGTATGATCCACTAAGAGAAGAAACAGGTGCGGGTTCCCACACGTCGATGTGCACAAATTCTAGTATTTTCTTCTTCAGCTCCTTCCCAACCTTTAAAAAACTGACACGTTTCTCTTTCTAAAAAATACAGCTTTAACATACTGATGCTTGACGGACTTTAACTCCGGAATCTGCCCATTTTTGACAAGAAGTTTTATTCCTTTCTTGCTCATATGGGCCAACCTACAATGGCACAACTCTGTGCTCTTCAAGCTATCAACAACAGCAATTGTGTCTCTGCATGTAGTAGTCATGTATAAGGTTTTTGTTTTGTGACCTCGAGCGACGACCATTGCTCATTTAGTTACCTTCCAATCACTATTTCCGAAATTGACATCAACCCTAACACGTATCTCACTTTACTAATCTTCCAAACAGACTCGTTTGTCATCTCTATTTTGATATCCTTGTTGCCCACAATATCCAGTGGCTCACCATCTGCAAGGTAGACTTTCCCATAGTTTTCAGTCACATAATTCTCCATTAATTCTTTGTGGACGGTGGTGTGAAAAGACGCTCTCGAGTCAAAGACCCACAAGTCTATCGGACTGTCAACTGAAAGAAGTAATGTGTCAATGATGTTTTCTGTTATTGCATTTGTTCCATCACCTTTGTCATTTTTGTTCTTCTTCGGTGCTTTGCAATTCTGCTTCATGTGGCCTTGCTTGGCACAATTCCAGCACTCAAGTGTTCACTGGGATTATCCAGTGGCTCACCATCTGCAAGGTAGACTTTCTCATAGTTTTCAGTCACATAATTCTCCATTAATTCTTTGTGGACAGTGGTGTGAAAATATGCTCTCGAGTCGAAGACCCACAAGTCTATCGGACTGTCAACTAAAAGAAGTAATGTGTCAGTGATATTTTCTGTTATTGCATTTGTTCCATCACCTTTGTCATTTTTGTTCTTCTTCGGTGTTTTGCAATCCTGCTTCATGTGACCTTGTTTGGCACAATTCCAGCACTCAAGTGTTCACTGGGATTCGGACTGACTCATTCCGTTCTTTGACTTAGGTCTGCTCCTACCCTAGTTGGAGTTTCTATCATTATTTCTACCCCTGTTTTCAACATTCATAGCTGAGTCTTTCAATGTTTCACTAGAATCAATCTTACGAACCTTCCCGGCAAGAATACGATCCCTCGCATCGGTGAATACAAATTTTGTAGTTCCGACTGAGTTACTAACTGCAGCCCTTATGAGTTTCCAACTATTCGGTAGAGACGCTAGTAAAATTAGGGCACGAACCTCATCTCCAAAATCAGTTTCCACATATAACAATTGATTCACAATAATATTAAATTCATTTAAATGCGCTGTATTATCTAAAACGTCAAATCTGTATCATCAAAATTTTCAATACCGTATCCTGTACTGTCATTGTTATCAATAATCAATGCCCAAAAGTAGATATTTCCAGATCAATTATTCAAGCCCAATAATCAATCTTCAAAAAAAACCAGATTCCAAGTATTTTCAATAAAAAAAATAAAGTTAAACTTTTCCCCCTTTGAGCTTCACTTCAATAGTTTGACCAGGAACGAATCCTGTTGGTCGGAGATCAAGCAAATTGAAGCAAGTTGGCCGGCCAATAGACTGAACGGAGGGTGGACTGCTGCTCGGAGCAGCTTCTCTGTGCCCGCAATAACTGGCGATCGGAGCTATAATCGGTGTTAATGGCGGCGCACTCTCCAGCATTTACTTCGTTAGCGATCTACTTTTTCGCGGACGGCAAAGGCGGTCGAGTCTTCTGGATAGAGTTACGAGGGCTGTCGGTTCTTTGCAGCAGGGTTGGCTTCTCTCCTCCTCTTCGGACGGCTGTCAGTTTTCAGAACGGCGACGAGCAACGTTCTCTGTTCTTCGTTGCTACTTTTCTGTCGCTTTCGGCTTCGCGTGGGTGCGCCTCGGCAGTCTGCTTCGGGCGAAAGAGAATAGCTCTGTTCTTCTCTCTCTCTGCCCTTCACGGTTGAATAACAGAAAATAGAAACTTTTTCTTCTGTTGTTTTTTCTGAAAATAAGCTTCTACAATGGCTTCTCTCACCTCTTGGAAGACACGCCAGCAGGAAGAGAAAGAAAATCCCTTTTCTCTTTTGTCCATTTGTTTTTCTTTTCCACGGCAGAAAAAAAAATTTCTATTTCCTTTTGATTTCCCTTTTCTTTTCCAAAATTGCAATTTCAATTCTAAAATTGCAAACTCCGAAACAGTAGATACCTCGGAGAAATCAAACCTCGGTTAACGAAACAAATTCAACTTAAGTCTCTGATACCAATAATTAGAATTAGATGTCATAATTCACCTATAACGAATAATCAAGAATACGAAAATAAAACACAAACATTTCTAATGGTTCAATCTCGTTATTAGAATTACGTTCACTGTTCACTGTTCACTGACAGATTTCACTAAGATCAAAAATAATTTACAATGATGTTTGCCTTACACTATCAAACACACTCCGATAGTTTAAATATTTTTATATAATAGACGATTTAAAATTACAGAATAACATGATAAATATAATTAAAATACTCTCAAATTTAGATTAGTCTGCACAACTCAACAAAATATACCCTGATTTAATATCATTAAAATAGGAACAATATCTCAAGTATGATTTTTCTGAAGAGGCTGAAGTTCTGCTTGCATTGTTTTTATCCAACATGCATGTTTAGTTGCCTAGGAATAAGAGGTGTAGTATCAATTTAAATGACAGTCTTACCTTGACCTCGAGTTATAGCCGATTGACTTGTGGTAATATTTGCAGATACAAATCTATAATCTTTGGATCTGCAATAGCAACTTGAAAGGCTTGGGCTCATCAATTTTTTTGGGCATGCGGAACATTCCTTGATAATGTGTCTATTACTTTTATACAAGTTATAGAACTTCTTACTACAATTATGGACAATATGACCAAATTCCTTAGAAGTGAAACATTGCATTTGTCCTTTTCTTGATTTTTCCCTTGAGCAGTATAAGTAATATTGACAATCTTAAATGTCTCCTTGGACGCACTGCTTGTGTAGCCATTTTTTGTTCTTCAGACAACAATTTGTTAACATAGACACGTAAGGAAGTAACTGGCTCTTTAATCAACAATCCAGCTCTCACAATCTTCAAATTTGGTTCTCAATTTCATAAAAAATTGAAGTCGCCTGCGGACTTCATGAACCACTCGAAGACTTGCTAAGACCTTTGGAGGTAACTTAGAATATATAATACAAGAATATTCGCTTTAGATTAGTACTACTCGATAGAGAGATTATGCTGATTGAAGTCACTAATCTCCCGATCAAGTTAAAACCGCCTTGCAGTATTATCTTGATTACACATAAGCTTCATATCATTCCACATCTCTAGCTATACCAAAAGAGCATATATTAATTTATGCTTCTTTGGTATACAACCAAAGAGGCCAAGTTCCATGAAATAATTCGAGCATCTTTTTGTCTTTCATTGAACAATTTGTACATCATCTTTTGAAATAGTAGAAGACCCATTGATATGTCTCCAAAGTTCCTTTCCTTTTTTTATAAACATTCTTATATAAAATTCTCACGCAGCTTAGTTCTTTCTTTTAAAATTTGATAGTCAAAGTTTCTATAGACATTTTCCCAAAAGAACTGATTGACGCAATCGAATCTTTTCTTAAAAAAACTCCAAATAAAAAAGGCTCAAAACTCAGAAAGGTCAAGAAGATCCAACCGAATAGAAAGTCACCAACAAAAAAAAAAAATCAGACAAGGAGAAAGTTTAATCACAAAACTCACCCGCCTAACAAAGGAGTAGAAAGACAATAAAATAGAAAATTTGGACTTCCTTTTTCTTAAGCCAGATGAAATGTCAATTCCCAAAACTACATCTCTTGCATAACCCAGCTTTTTTTATCAATAAAAATGAAATAATTAAAGAAGAGTTTGCTTCAGTAGCTTTTGGAATCAGTTCCCTCATTTCCCTTAGCTATCAAGTATAGCATGTACTGCGATTTCAACAGAGAAGAAACCCAGTTCAGATTCGTAAAGAAAATGCAGAAAAAACAATTAAATCATAAATTTAAGTTGAAAAAAGAGAAAAACTATGTAGCGGTCAACAAAAGAGAGAAGGGTTATATATTAATGCAAAAAAAGGAATCACAATGAAGAAGGTCGCACACTTTTTACGTTGATATTCTCTTTCTAAAATATTTATGGTCTTTTTTTTTATTGAAACAGGCGAAAGCCAAACACAAGGTAATTACATAGATGCTCTTCTAATTGAAGTAGCACCAGACATACATCAAACAAAAGCTTGGACATTTGTTAAGGAACTGATCTTAAAATGTGGAAACCTTGACTCAGTTAAAATGTGGAAAGCTTGCGCATTTGTTTCCTTCGCGGTAGACATGTTTCATTTTCACTTCTCAGTTTCTAGTAAGAAGGCTTTTAATGTCTACAAGTCTGTAATTCACGTTCATTCCATCCTTCAAGCTTCTGATGCAAACTAAAGCCAACTTACTATCCACTTGAAGAATGACTCTTCTGAGATTAAGATTCTAGCATAGATTAAATCCATTATAAACACCCCACAGCTCTGCCATTAGAACAGATCTAGGCCCGACGTTATGAGCGAATTCTAAAATCAAGACGCCATTGGTGTCTCTAATGAGTCTGCCCCAAGTGCACCAATTTGAATTTGCTTTAAACGCTCTATCAGTATTCACTTTATATTCGAATTTGCTTTAAACGCTCTATTAGTATTCACTTTATATCGACCATCCAGTGGTAGAAACCATCAAACAATAACCTCCAATTTTTAGGCAAATTTTAGTATCAACTTATTAGAATCCCAGAATCTAGACGCCAAACTACAAATGATTGCAGCCGAGCAAGAACTACCTTGGTGATGGGGATCAAAGATATTTTTGTTTTGAAATTTCCCGTGCATCCACAAAGTAGACGGTCGATTGCTAAGATTGGTTTTTAACCACAGATCAAGATCTAACGAGAAGAAAACATTTTGGCAAGTAGCAAGAATAATGGACTTCTAGACGAGGATGTTGGTTTTCGTAGTCCCTACACATGGCGAAATTCACTATTGTTTATAATAATACTGACATGTATTATCCACGTGATTTTAAAATTATAAAAACTATAAATTTTGATCGTTAGTGTAAAAGAAAAATATGTTTAAAAAATATGTATTTTTCAAAATATAAACAATTTACATTGAAAAAAATTATTAAATTTATATTGTAGAATAATAAAAGAAAATACCTATTGTAGAAACGCTTTTACTCAGATACTCCCGTCTGATCTTAACATACTTAACTCAGAATCAAATGTTTTTCCCAAATATTTTGAAACCGTCGAATTTTCTCTAAATATCTTTACACTTAAATTTCCTGACGTGTGGTCGTACAGCTTACAAGAATAACACACTCTTATATTTGTGGAGACACGTGTTGTCAACACATGAGACATCTCTATTCGATTTTAGAAAACGTTTTCCTAAAACTGAATGCGAAAAATGTCACACTTTTTCTCTCAAAGGGAGTAAATTTCTCTTTTCTCCTTTTGTCTTCGTTTAAAGTATTATACTATCAAATCACATTTCACAATTTTATAGATCTATCTTAAAAATTAATTTTAGATTTATTTTAATTAAAACTAGTATTTAAAAAAATAAATCATATTTAATCAAATCTAATTTGATTAGCAATTAATTTATTTAATAAATCAATTTATCAATTAATCATATAATCTAAAAACAGTTTTTATAATATATATTTTTAAAACAACTTTTCAAGATAATCTCATCTTATGAGATTACTCAGATATACTTTTAAATAATTAATAAACTATAAGACAATCGTAGATCAAATCTTATCTGATCAGATTTTTTAGATCTACTTATATTTAAATTTCAAAAATATAGTTTGTTGAATAATTAACTTCAATTTAAATTTAAAGATCAAATCTTATCTGATAAGATTCTTCGAATTTAAATCCAATCCCTTTAAAACAATCTCATCTATTGAAATATTTTATTTTTAATTCAAAATATAAAAAACTATTTATATATTTTGAATCATAATTTATTCATTTGATTGTTTATAAATGATGAATTATAATTAATCATTTATATATTTAACATAAAAATTAAATATTGATATAAGTTGACAGAGGGACCGATTGATCTATAGTCATAAACTCTAATAATATTTGTTAATTAATGTAAACTATTTATATTAAATAACACAATTATTAACTATAGAGTAATTATACTAAATACCTAGAGTTGCACTTTTAGAACTATAGAGTATATTTACTCAAAGTAATGTTTATTGATATAGTTATTATATATGTATTAATCCCTCATTAAGATTCGTAATAGAGATAGGTATAAGATCCGTTAACCTCTCATATTAAATCTTTATTCTTGACTACTATTAGTTCTTAATTCAATAATTAATTTATAACATTTATGAATTACGCGCTAATTATTCAATTCATAAACTAACAAATAAGTGAATCTTATATTATTAATTTTATTATATCAATGTTAGCATTTCTACCTACTCATTTAATTTATTCTCAAAATACAAGGTTTATGTAATGTAACTCATACAAAATTTTACCGAGTAAATCAAATAATAAATTAAAATAAAATAGAAGTTTACTAAATACAATGAATTAAGATTATAAATATATAACCATCATTATGATAAAATTAATTGTTCTTTATTTAACGGATATTATAAGAACAATATAATTTCATCTGGCGCAGTCCTATATAATCATATTATATAAAATATAATCACTTTATGTCACTACATATATAGTCGGGATATGACTATACGTCCTCAACGAAGTGAACTGTATTTATGATTTTATTAATTTGAATATCTTATGCTTCAAATATAAGTCACAAACTAATGTAATTATTTCGTTTTAAATTTAATCCCACATATATCAATATATATGTAAATTTAAAATTACACAAATAATCAAGGATTTTTCTTTGAATTTATAAAGTATATCAAATAATACAAACATAAAAATTAATCATAAAAGTTAGTAATTAATTATAGCAAAAAAATGTTCATAATATTTACTTGTTGGGCACATTATTTTCAATAATCTCCCACTTGCCATAAAGCAAATGAAACGTATCTCAAATCCCTAATCTTTCAATATGTTTATTAAAACTCTTTGCATGCAACGTCTTTGTGAAGGGATCAACAAGATTCTTAGGGGTTGGAATCTTCAAAATAGTGACGTCTCCACGTTGCACGATCTCTCTTATTTATTGATATTTCTTTTCTATATTCTTTGACCTGTTGTAGCTTCTAAACTCTTTAGAATTCGGCACTGCAGCACTATTATCACAATAAAGTGTGAGTGGTTTATTCATATCTGTAACAACTTCTAGATTACTAAAGAACTTCTAGAGCCATATAGCTTCTTTAGCTGTTTCCGAAGCAGCTATTTACTCGGCTTCCATGGTCGAGTCAGAAACTACTCCTTGTTTGGTACTTCTCCAAACGATGGCTCCACCACAAAGAATAAATATTGATTCATATATTGACTTTCGATCATATATATCAGTTTGAAAATCAGAATCAGTATAACCTCTAAGAATCATATCTCTACCAAAATATACAAGCATATAATTTCTCGTTCTCCTAAGATACTTGAGAATGTGTTTGGCTGCTATCTAATGATCTAATCCTGGATTAGACTGAAAATGGCTAGCTATCCTTACTGCATAGCAAATGTCAGGTCTTGTGCATAATATAGCATATATCAAGCTACCAACTGCTGATGCAATAGATAATGTCTCATATCCTCTTCCTTTTGAGGCGTGTCAAGACACTACTTCTTATAAAAAGTAACTCCATGACAAAAATGTAAATTACCCTTCTTAGAGTTCTGCATTGAATATCTGGCAAGCATCTTGTCAATATACAATGCCTGAGACAAGGTTAACATCTTATCCTTGCGATCTATAAATCGATGAATCCCAAAAATATAGCTTGCTTCTCCCAAATCTTTCATTTGGAATTGCTTAGCCAACTACGGTTTTATGTCAGATAATAATCCTACATTATTCCTAATAAGTAGAATGTCATTGTAATAACCTGGAAATTTTGAATTTTAATTTTAATTTTTGAAATTTTTAATTTAATCTCGGTCGGAGTTTTGAGAAATATTTCAACGGGAAAATTTAAATTATAAGACTCGGAGCCTACTTTTGCGATGGTTTTCAGAATTTAAAGTCGGGAGGTCGAGAAATTTATGAATTTACGGACGATTAAAACACGTGAGGGCATTTTGGTAATTTGCAATTGAATTAACAGTTTTATAATTAAAAAAAAAAATTTATATGGTGGAATGGCTTCGGGTGGAAGCCATTCCACCGTGTTGTCGCGCGGCCGAGAAAGGGAGAGAGAGAGAGATCAGGAAAGGGAAACCGCCGACGACTGACCGCCGAGGGAGAGACGCCGGTGCCCAGAGTACTCCGGTGAGCTGAAGAGAGAAACTGTTTTGCCTTCCCGAGCTAAAAAATCGAAGGTGAGTTCTCTCCTGTTTTCGGTTCTGTCGACCAAGCATGGAAGTTCGGTTGTTCTTGAACTCCCGACGGTTAGAGCTCGGTTGTTGGGGCATTTTAGAACCGAGTGTGTGTGCTCTGGAACCAGTGTGTGGCTTGGCCCTCCCGCGACGAAACCGACCAAGAACAGGGAGTTTCTCTTTCGATTTTGTCCTGCTTAGATGGACGAGCGTGAAATTGTTCTTACCTCTAAGTCTCTGAAATTTCATGTTAGAATTTAAGTGGGATATAAGTGAATTTCATGGTTCAATGATCCGGTTGAGAAATGCACGGTTGTGGGAAGAGAACCGTGAGGGTTTTGTGCTGCCATTCTGTTTTTTTTTTTTAATTTGGGAACCACCAATTTTGTTAATGTATGTATAGGTGAGCTGAAATGTTGTTGTATTGCGAGAAAATTTGGTGGATGTGGATAGAAACCGAAAATGTGACATGTTCGAGCATAAAACCAGTTCTGTTTTCGGAGATTTTGTCAGGGCTACGATTAATTTTTTTTAAATTCTATTTTAGCAGGTTAAAACAGGTGGTTAGAGGGACGTATGGCCGCTGGAATCGTTTGATTCCGATATCCGACGCAAAAGTTATGCGCGTCGGAAGTTTATGTCGGATTTTGGTCCAAGTCAAATTAGTGAGCATTTTTCCTAGAATTTTGACGTGTGATAATGGCATGGCTGTTTTTGGTGCGTAAAGCTAAATTGAGTGAGTTTTGGTTAAAGAAAAACAAAGGTTGAAATTTTATAAAAAATGGCAGATTTGGTTTTTAGCATTTTTCGCCTATTTGCTGCTTACCGTTTTAAAATCCGTTTTAGTATGTTAGACTAGGTTCCTAAGGGGACGTTTAACCACTTGAATTACTCGATTCTGTTAGCGGACGCAAAAGTTATGCGCGTTCGAACTTTGGGCTGGTTTTCGGCCAAACCAAACCAATGGCCCGTTTTAGTTGGAATTTCATGAGTATAGTTGAAGAAGGTTATTTTTAGCTATCTGGTGGATTTTGAGATAAATATTGATAAGTGGTTGTTTGTGTTTTAGGTTGAGACACTTTTTGGCGAAGCTGTGCATCGAGCGAGCTTATGACGCCAGGTAAGTAGTGCATGCATGCGTTTTGCCCAAGTGGGCCTACACTGTAGAACTTTAGGGTTTATGTGATTGATTGTGGTGTGCGTGCGTATTGTTTGACATGCATCATATTTTAAAAACGTGAACGAAAAATGATTTTTGAGCATGTTTTGAGTACGTGGTGAGCCGTGTGGCGGTGGTACCGCGGATCCCGCTAGTGTGTGGGCCGGTGATTTACCAGTCGCGGATTCCGCTCGAGGGGTGGGCCGACTGGGCCGTTATGCAGCGTGTATATGTTGACGGTGAGGGTGGTGGGCAGTGGTACCGCGGATCCTACTAGTGTGTGGGCCAGTGCAACACAAGTCGCGGATTTCGCTCGAGGAGTGGGCCGGCTGGGCTGTTGCGAAACGTGTGTGTATGGCAACTGTGGCCCCGTGCTGGGGAGGCTGGAACGAGGGCGACGTGTGAGGGTGTAGTGTGGCGCGAGGTACACCCTTATCCTGATGTGGTTGCCGTGTGGTGATATGTGTGTATAGCTTGTGGGCCTCGTTGCTGGGGAGTCCGAGACGGTGGCGACGTGTCAGGGTGTAGGGTGGCGTTAGTTTCCTCCTTACCCTAGTGCGGTTACACTACGTGTCACAGATGTGACAACATGAGTGTGAGTGTAGAGACTGCATGTGATAGGATTGCATTGTCGGCTTTTACTTTCATATCCTATTACTTACTGAGCTTTAAGCTTATGTTGTGTGTTCTGTGGTGTAGGTGCTGACGATATTGTTGGTGAGTCTCGAGAGCCTAGTCCTGAGGCATAGGATGGTTGGCGGTGTGCGACCGAGGCACCAGACGGTAGATTTTGTTAGGGCGACCCGTCCCGTGGAGATGGTAGGTGGTGGCCTGGTTTGTTTGCGGATATTTTTCTTTTGTGGTGATTATGTACAGTCGATGAGATGAGTTGTTTATGTGTCAGTGTATAGGTGTATATGGAGTGCATGTGATTTTGGCGACATACGCATATATTTTACATGTAGGAGCTTGGAATTGCTCTATACTGTGAATTTTCTTCGTTTGAAATTGATGGATTTTCGTTGTCTTCATACTCTGATTGTTTTATGGTGATTTCTCTGGATGATGGATAGATAAATATTGTTAGTTTTGGTGAACTGTGTACAGGGTTTTAAATTTTTGGGATAGCCAATTTTTAGGCGTTACTCTGCCAAAATTTCGAGAGAGGGGTTGGGAGTCGAGAGGATATAAAATAGGTTGAGGTGTGTACAGTGAATGCTAGAGAAGTGTAGATGAGCGTGGGAATGCGACGTGATTGCAGGTGCTCGGGGCACACGGCCCTGCGGCGGGTACTCACGGGTTGTGCGGCGCAGGGTGAGGGCGTGCGCGCGGACGTGCTGTACAGCAGTAGGGTGCGTGGGGCACGCGGCGTTGTGAGCGTGCGCGAGACACAGTGACGTTGAGTTGGCACGCGAGCCGCTGCGAGGGTGCGTGCGGGGTGTCGAAGTGGGGACGTGAGTGCGCGGTACCGGATTGTGTAGTTCGAGGGGTGCGTTGTATTTTTTTTTCTAAGATTTAGAGTCTTACCGTTTTATCTTAAACTATCTTAAATGGTTTTTCTTTTCCGCTGCGTTTTTTTTTTATGTTGAGGATTTCGTGTTCCCTCTTCGGGACGCGAATTGTTTCGAATCGAGTCAAAAATTTGTCATACTCACAAATGTTCTTTTGAAAATGCTTTGAAAACGAAAGAGGTATTAAATTGGGTGAGTTATGTCAAGTGTTAGTGTGTGTGTGTAGATGCATTGTAGCGCACCGAGAACGCAGGGTTTCTCGGGGTGTTATAGTCATCAACATAAAGAATAAAAGAAATCACTTATTTCTCCTTGAAGAGCTTGTATACACAAAACTCATCAAGACATTGAAAAAATCCAGAAGATTTGATCGCATCATCAAATCTCATATACCATGACCTTGATGCTTTCTTAAGTCTATAAATAGACTTATGCAATTTGCAAACTTTTTGCTTTGCATGTTGTGCTATGAAACCCTCTGGTTGCTCCATATAGATAGTCTCCTCAAGATGGCCATTCAAAAAAGCCGTCTTAACGTCCATTTGCCAAATTTCATAATCACAATAAGTAACTATGGAAAGCAGAATACGAATAGATTTAAGCATAGCTACTGGTGAGAAGGTTTCTTCATAGTCAATCTCTTCTTTTTGGGTATAATCCTTAGCCACCAGTCTAACTTTGAATGTCTCTATATTTCTGTTTACTCCAAGTTTCCTCTTGTAGATCCATTTGCACCCAATGTGTTTTACCTGTAATAACCCGGGAATTTCGAATTTTAATTTTTGATTTTCGAAATCTTTAGTTTATTCCCGGTCAGAGTTTGAAGAATATTTCAACGGGAAAGATTTACATTATAAGGCTCGATACCTACTTTTGCGATTGGTTTTCGGAATTTAAAGTCGGGAGGTCGAGAAATTTACGAAAATTCAGACGATTGAAACACGTGAGGGCAGTTTTGTAATTTGTATTTGTTATTTAAAAAAAAATATATGTGATGGAATGGCTTCGGGTGGAAGCCATTCCACCGAGTGTTGCACGGCCGAGAGCGAGAGCGAAAGAGAGGCCGAGGAGGAGGGATCGCCGACGACTGACCGTCGAGAAAAAGACGCCGGTGCTCAGGACACTCCGGTGGGCTGAAGTGAGGAGCTACCTTGCCTTCCTACGCTGAGAAAAAAAAATCGAAGGTGAGTCCTCCCCTGTTTCGTTTGTTCTGTTGACCGAGCGTGGGGGGGGGGGGCGCCGGTGTTTTTCTTGGTTTTTTTTCCCCGACAGTAGGTCTCGATCGTCGGAGCATTAGGGTGTAATGTGTGCGGGCGCTGGAGCCAGTGGGTGGCTTGGCTTTCGCGACAAAATCTGACCAGAAACGGGGGGGTTTCTCTTCGGTTTTTGTCCTGCTCTGATGGCCGAGTGTGGGATCATGTTACCCTCTATATTTCAAGGGAGTAGGGGACAAAATTAGAAGGAATGAGGGAGGCGGTGCCTGTTCAATGGACCGATTGGAAATTCTCGATTTTTGGGGAGAAAAACCGTGAAGCTGTTGGTGTTGTCATGCTGTCTTCTGAGTAGAAACTCTCTAAATTGTTGATGTGTGCATTGGTAGATCAAAATGCGATTGTTTGGTGAAAGAATTTGTGAGATTTGGATCAAAGATGAATTTCGGCTACCTTTTGTATAAAAACAGTTTCTGTTTTTGGCTGTTTTGGCTAGGCTTAAGTTGATCATTTTAAATTCTGTTTTGCGGGTTAAAATTAGGTTGTTAGAGGAATGTGTGGCCACTGGAATCGTTCGATTCCGACATCTGACGCAAAAGTTATGCGCGTCGGGAGTTTAGGCTGGATTTTGGTCCAAGTCGAATTTGAGACCATTTTTCGTGGAAATTCGACGTGTGAGAGTAGTATACCCATTTTGATACGTATAACTAGTTGGGAGTGAGTTTTGGTTGAAGGGAAGTGAAAATGTGAAATTTTAATAAAATGGCAGATTCAGTTTTGGCATTTTTTCGCCTGTCTGCGGCTTACCATTTTAAAGTCCGTCTTGGGATGTTGAACTAGGTTCCTAAGAGGACGTTTAGCCACTTGAATCACTCGATTCCGTTAACGGACGTAGAAGTTATGCGTATCCGAACTTTGGGCTAGTTTTCGACCAAACCAGACCAATTGACCGTTTTAGTTGGAATGTCACTAGTGTAGTTAAGGAAGGTTATTTTTAGCTATTTGGTGAATTTTGAGATAAATACTGATGAGAAATTGGTTGTATTTTAGGTTGAGGCTTTCTGTTGGCGAAGCTGTACATCAAGCGAGCTTAGGACGCCAGGTAAGTAGTGCATGTATGTGTTTTGCCCAAGTGGGCCTACACCGAAGAACTGTAGGATTTATGTGATTGATTGTGGTGTGCGTGCGTATTGTTTGACATGCATCATATTTTAAAAACGGGAACGAAAATAATTTTTAGCATGTTTTGATGTATGAGGTGAGACGTGTGGCAGTGGTACCGCGGATCCCGCTAGTGTGCGGGCCGGTGCTTCACCAGTCGCGGATCCTACTCGAGGGGTGGGCCGGCTGGGCCGTCATGCGGCGTGAATGAGTTGACGGTGAGGATATGGGCAGTGGTACCGCGGATTCTACTACTGTGTGGGCCGGTGCAACACCAGTCGCGGATCCTACTCGAGGGGTGGGCCGGCTGGGCTGTCGCGAAACGTGTGTGTGTGGCAACTGTGGCCCCGTGCTGAGGAGGCTGGGACGGGGGCGACGTGTCAGGGTGTAGAGTGGCGCGAGGTACACCCTTACCCTGATGTGGTTGCCGTGTGGTGATGCGTGTGTGTAGCTTGTGGGCCTCGTTGCTGGGGAGTCCGGGACGGTGGCGACGTGTCAGGGTGTAGGGTGGCGTGAGGTTCCTCCTTACCCTGGTGCGGCTACACTACGCGTCACAGATGTGACAACATGAGCGTGAGTGTAGAGACTGCATGTGATAGGATTGCATTGTCGGCTTTTACTTTCATATCGCATTACTTACTGAGCGTTAGGCTTATGTTGTGTGTTCTGTGGTGTAGGTGCTGACGATACCGCTGGTGAGCCTCGAGTGCCTAGTTTTGAGGCGTAGGGTGGTTGGCGGCGTGCGACTGCGGCACCAGATGGCGGACCTTTGTTAGGGCGACCCGACCCGTGGATATGGTAGGTTGTGGCCTAGTCGGTTTGTGGGTTTTCTTTCTTTTGCGGTGATTATGTACGGAGGATGTGATTGATTGTTGTATATGCGTCAGTGTATAGGTGTATATGGAGTGCGTGTGATTTTGGTGACGTACGCGGATATTTTCCATGTTAGAGTATGTTATTTCTCTATACTGGAGACTTTCTTTATTTGTATTTGATGGATTTTCGTCGTCTTCTTACTCTGATTTGAGTTGGGATGATTTCTCTGGATGATGGATAGGTAAATATTGTTGGATTTTGGTGAATTGTGTGCAGAGTTAAATTTTGGGGTAGCCAGTTTTTAGGCGGTACTCTGCCGAAATTTCGGGAGAGGGGTTGAGATTCGAGAGGATACGAAATAGGTCAAGGTGTGTGTATAATGAATGCTAGAGGAGTTTAGATGAGCGTGGATGTGCGGCGTGATCGTAGGTGCGCGGGGCATGCGGCCCTGTTGGGTACCCACGGGTCGTGCGACACCGGGTGAGGGTGTGCGCGCGGACGTGCTGTACAGCGGCAGGGTGCGTGGGGCACGTGGCGCTGTGAGCGTGCGCGGAACACAATAACGTTGAGTGGTATGTGCGGCACCGTGAGAGTGTGCGTTGGGTGTCGAAGGGGAGACGCGAGTTGTTTTCGAATCGAGTCAAATAAAAAAAAAAATAAATTGTTGAAACAAAAGGGTATTAAATTGAGTGAATTATGTTAAGTGTTAGTGTGTGTGTGTAGATGCACTGTAGCGCAACGAGAACGCGGGGTTTTGCGGGGTGTTACAGTTATGGTATCAGAGCCACGGGGTCGACGTCGTTCAGAGGATTACCTAACACCACCAGCCGCTGCACGGGAGCACTCCACCAACTGTAAGTGTTTAGATTTGAATTTATTGTATTACTAATGTGAGCTTTATACTTTTGTTAAAGGTAGAAAATGTCAGGAGAGGCGAGAGGTAGAGGTAGAGGGCGGCCACGACGAGAGGCGCCTCCTAGAGCAGTTGGCGACATGGATGATACCGTCCGGCAGCTTACCGAGTTGGTCCACCGTCAGTCTCAGCAGTTGGAGAGGTTTATGAGCAGGGACGATCAGGGTCAGTCTAGCGCCCAGGGTTCGTCCGACAGAGGGGGTGACAGACTGCACAGACTTAGACCTCCGACCTTTGACGGATCATCTCCGGATCCTCTCAGTGCTGAGGAGTGGATACGGAGTATGGAGAGGATGATGAGTTTTGCCAAGGTAGAGGAGCAGGACAGAGTTTCTAGTGCGGCGTTCTATCTTGCCAAGGACGCGAGCCATTGGTGGGATACTGTGGTGGCCATGAGGGATGTGGGGGCCATGACCTGGAAGGAGTTCAGGTCGGTGTTTTTCGGCAAATATTTCAGTTATTCAGTCATGTCGCAGAAGATGGTGGAGTTTGCACAGTTGAAGCAGACCGGCACTGTGGCTGAGTATGTGCGGCAGTTCGAGGCCTTGTCGAGGTTTGCAGGACATTTGGTGAGCCTCGATGAGAATAAGGTACATCAGTTCGTGCAGGGTTTGAAGCCAGATATTTATATGGGCATGCGGATTTCAGGGACCCGGGGCATGCCGTACGAGGAGGTGGTGGCGAAGGCCCTTGACATTGAGGAGGCTCGGGCGAAGTTTCCTAGCTATCGGGAGGTACCCAGAGAGCAGCCTCGCAGATCATTCAGAGAGTCGCTGCCACAGGCCAGTGGGGAGGTATCCGTGCAGAGGGGCCTGAAGAGGCCTAGTGACAGTTCTAGCAGCCAGGGGAGCACTAAGAGGCCGCAGGGGTCGGGGCAGTTTCCAGTGTGCCCGAAATGTCAGAAGAGCCACCCGGGCGAGTGCAGGCCAGGCCCAGTGAGGTGCTATAACTGTGGTGAGGTGGGCCACATGTCCAGAGAGTGCCAGAAGCCGCGTCAGAACCGCTGCTTCAACTGCAATGAGGTGGGACACTTTGCCAGTAGATGCCCAGTGGCGAGCAGGTCGTCAGCCAGAGTTACACCGAGGGTCTTTGCCCTGTTTGAGCCAGATGATGCTGCCCAGCCATCAGTGATAGCAAGTAACATTTTTGTTTCTGGTGTGGCAGCATATACTTTGATTGATACGGGCGCTACGACTCGTTTGTGTCGACGAGTTTTGTGGTTAAGGCCAACTTGGAGTTCAGCCCCGCCGAACGACACTATGATGTGACCTTGCCATCCGGGGAGCATTGGTGGTGTGGAGCAATGTTGTGACAGTAGGGAGGAAGCAGTTATATGCCGAGCTAGTCATTCTCCATATGAGTGGTTATGAGGTGATCTTGGGAATGGACTGGCTGTTCAGACATCATGCGGAAATTGACTGCAGGACCAGAGAGGTTCATTTTCGGCCCCCAGGCGGGGAGAGCTACACATTTAAAGCAGGTAAGGGTCTTGCTAGGATTTCTGCTATACTTTCTCGTCAGGCACCACGGGTGTTGGGCACGGGTTGCCAGGGATTTTTGGCAAGTGTTGAGGATGCGCAGTCACCGGGCGATGCTCGGGTACAGAATATTCTTATTGTGCAGGAGTTCTCGGGAGTGTTCTGTGATGAATTGTCTGGGTTGCCCCCTAATAGAGAGATTGAGTTCGAGATAGATGTTTTCCCAGGTGCCGAGCCGGTGTGCAAGAACCCTTACAGATTGGCACCTACTGAACTTAAGGAGCTGAAGGCTCAATTGGAGGAGCTGACAGATAAAGGATTTATACGCCCTAGTTTTTCACCCTGGGGAGCGCCAGTTTTATTCGTCAAGAAGAAGGATGGATCCCTACGTATGTGTATTGACTACCGGGAGCTGAATAATTTGACGGTGAAGAACAGGTATCCATTGCCTAGGATTGATGATTTGTTTGATCAACTACAAGGTGCCCGGGTGTTTTCTAAGATCGACCTGAGGTCCGGCTATCATCAATTGAAGGTGAAGGAGAAAGATGTACCAAAGACGGCCTTCAGGACGAGGTATGGGCATTTCGAGTTTCTGGTGATGTCTTTCGGGTTGACCAATGCCCCGGCAGCATTCATGGACCTGATGCACAGAGTGTTCAGGGAGTACCTGGACAATTCGTGATTGTATTTATCGACGACATTCTGATCTACTCGCAGAGTGAGGTGGAGCACAGGGAGCACCTGAGGATTGTACTGACTATTTTGAGCCAGCATCAGCTATATGCTAAATTCTCAAAGTGCGAGTTTTAGTTGGACAGAATTCATTTCTTGGGGCATGTGATCTCCTCTGAGGGTATTTCAGTTGATCCAGGGAAGGTTCAGGCTGTAAAGGAGTGGCCGCAGCCGACCAGTGCTGGCGAGATACGCAGTTTTCTGGGGTTGGCTGGATATTATCGGAGATTTATTGAGGGGTTCTCTAAGATCTCGCCCCCTTGACCCGGCTGACCAGGAAGAATGCAATGTATGAATGGACCGACCGGTGTGAGGACAGCTTCCAGACATTGAAGCAGAGGTTGACTATGGCTCCTGTACTGACGCTGCCCAAGGAAGGAGAGAAGTTCTGCATTTATTGCGATGCCTCCAGGATCGGTTTGGGGTGTGTTTTGATGCAGAGTGGGAGAGTCATTGCCTATGCTTCTAGGCAGTTGAAGGCTTACGAGCAGAATTATCCCACTCACGACTTGGAGCTGGCGGCGGTTGTATTTGCACTCAAGATTTGGAGGCATTATCTGTATGGGCAGCAGTGCGAGATTTACTCGGACCATCAGAGCTTGAGGTATATTTTCACGCAGAAGGAGCTGAATTTGAGACAGAGAAGATGGCTCGAGCTGGTCAAGGACTACGACGTGGAGATCAGGTACCACCCCGGGAAGGCAAATGTGGTGGCAGATGCCTTGAGTAGAGTGACAGCCTCGACTTCTACCATGATTACGGTACAGCCTGTTGAGTTAGTAACAGAGATGCAGAGTTTTGGTTTGGAGGTAGTTTCTGATCTTGCAGCCACCATTTCTGCCTTGTCGTTGAGGCCGACTATTCTGGACAGGATCAGGCAGACTCAGGAGACTGATTCAGAGTGTAGCGAGCTGAAGGCGAGTATGGAGGCCAGGCCTGATTCTGAGTTCAGCTATTTAGAGGACGGGATTCTGAAATTTCGGGATAGGTGGTACGTCCCGAAGGATGAGGAGGTGAGGAGGGATATATTATCAGAGGCCCATTCATCTTCTTTCTGTGTGCATCCGGGAAGCACTAAGATGTACAGAGATTTGAAGCAGCACTATTGGTGGCCTAACATGAAACGAGCAGTGGCTGAGTATGTTGAGGCTTGCGTAGTCTGCCAGCAGGTGAAGGCGGAGCATCAACGACCGTCTGGGATGCTCCAACCATTGCCTATACCGGAGTGGAAGTGGGAGCGAATCACCATGGATTTTGTGGTGGGGTTACCGAGGACTGCCAAGGGTCATGACGCGATTTGGGTGATTGTGGACAGGTTGACGAAGTCGTCTCACTTTTTGCCTGTGAGGATGACTTATACGATGGATCAGTTTGCCCAGTTGTATGTTCAGGAAATAGTCAGACTCCATGGGATTCCGGTGTCGATTGTTTCAGACCGAGATCCCAGGTTCACGTCTAAGTTTTGGAGGAGTCTGCATAAGGCTATGGGCACCAGATTGGATTTCAGTACGGCCTTTCATCCTCAGACCGATGGGCAGTCGGAGCGGACTATACAGATTTTGGAGGATATGCTCAGGGCTTGTGTGTTGGAGTTTCAGGCGACTTGGAGCAAGTTTTTACCGCTTGTGGAGTTCTCGTATAATAACAGTTTTCAGTACACCATTGGTATGGCACCATACGAGGCCCTCTATGGAAGGAAGTGCAGGTTGCCATTATATTGGGGTGAGGTTGGGGAGGCCCGACTGATAGGCCCTGAGATTTTGCAGCAGACTGTCGACAAAATTGCTGTGATACGGAAGAGAATTGAAGCGGCGCAGAGTCGACAGAAGAGTTATGCTGATCAGAGACGCCGAGAGTTGGAGTTTAATGAGGGCGATGAGGTTTTTCTGAAGGTCTCGCCGTTCAAGGGAGTGGTAAGGTTCAGAAAGCGGGGGAAGCTCAACCCTCGGTTTGTGGGACCATTCCCGATTGTCAAGCAGATTGGGAGGACTGCATATCAGCTTCAGTTGCCTGCGTAGATGGATGCCGTCCATGATGTTTTTCATGTCTCGATGCTGAGAAAGTGTATACGCGATCCCTCTCAGGTAGTGCCACAATAGGATATAGAGATCCAGCCGACGCTGTTGTACGAGGAAAAACCAGTGAGGATCTTAGAGGCAGCTGTGAAGGTGCTGCGCAACAAGGAGATTCCACTGGTCAAGGTGATGTGGAGCAACCATGGTGTAGAGGAGACTACCTGGGAACGGCGTGATGACATGGAGCGGCCGTATCCCGGCTTATTCGGTACGTAAATTTTGGGGACAAAATTCTTATAAGGTGGGGGGAATGTAATATCCCGGGAATTTCAAATTTTAATTTTTGATTTTCGAAATCTTTAGTTTATTCCCGGTCGGAGTTTGAGGAATATTTCAATGGGAAAGATTTACATTATAAGGCTCGAGGCCTACTTTTGCGATTGGTTTTCAGAATTTAAAGTCGGGAGGTCGAGAAATTTACGAAAATTCAGACGATTGAAACACGTGAGGGCAGTTTTGTAATTTGTATTTGTTATTTAAAAAAAAATGTGATGGAATGGCCTCGGGTGGAAGCCATTCCACCGAGTGTTGCACGGCCGAGAGCGAGAGCGAGAGAGAGGCCGAGGAGGAGGGATCGCCGGCGACCGACCGCCGAGGAAAAGACGCCGGTGCTCAGGACACTCCGGTGGGCTGAAGTGAGGAGCTACCTTGCCTTCCTACGCTGAGAAAAAAAATCGAAGGTGAGTCCTCCCCTGTTTCGTTTGTTCTGTTGACCGAGCGGGGGGGGGGGCTCGGTTGTTCTTGGATTTTTTTTCCCAACAGTAGGACTCGATCGTCGGAGCATTAGGGTGTAATGTGTGCGGGCGCTGGAGCCAGTGGGTGGCTTGGCTTCCGCGACAAAATCCGACCAGAAACGGGGGGGTTTCTCCTCGGTTTTTGTCCTGCTCTGATGGCCGAGTGTGGGATCATGTTACCCTCTACATTTCAAGGGAGTAGGGGACAAAATTAGAAGGAATGAGGGAGGCGGTGCCTGTTCAACGGACCGATTAGAAATTCTCGGTTTTTGGGGAGAAAAATCGTGAAGCTGTTGGTGTTGTCATGCTGTCTTCTGAGTAGGAACTCTCCAAATTGTTGATGTGTGCATTGGTAGATCGAAATGCGATTGTTTGGTGAAAGAATTTGCGAGATTTGAATCAAAGATGAATTTCGGCTACCTTTTGTATAAAAACAGTTTCTGTTTTTGGCTGTTTTGGCTAGGCTTAAGTTGATCATTTTAAATTCTGTTTTGCGGGTTAAAATTAGGTTGTTAGAGGAATGTGTGGCCACTGGAATCGTTCGATTCCGACATCTGACGCAAAAGTTATGCGCGTCGGGAGTTTAGGCTGGATTTTGGTCCAAGTCGAATTTGAGACCATTTTTCGTGGAAATTCGACGTGTGAGAGTAGTATACCCATTTTGATGCGTATAACTAGTTGGGAGTGAGTTTTGGTTGAAGGGAAGTGAAAATGTGAAATTTTAATAAAATGGCAGATTCGATTTTGGCATTTTTTCGCCTGTCTGCGGCTTACCGTTTTAAAGTCCGTCTTGGGATGTTGAACTAGGTTCCTAAGGGGACGTTTAGCCACTTGAATCACTCGATTCCGTTAACGGACGTAAAAGTTATGCGCATCCGAACTTTGGGCTAGTTTTCGGCCAAACCAGACCAATGGACCGTTTTAGTTGGAATTTCACTAGTGTAGTTAAGGAAGGTTATTTTTAGCTATTTGGTGAATTTTGAGATAAATACTGATGAGAAATTGGTTGTGTTTTAGGTTGAGGCTTTCTGTTGGCGAAGCTGTACATCGAGCGAGCTTAGGACGCCAGGTAAGTAGTGCATGCATGTGTTTTGCCCAAGTGGGCCTACACCGTAGAACTTTAGGGTTTATGTGATTGATTGTGGTGTGCGTGCGTATTGTTTGACATGCATCATATTTTAAAAACGGGAACGAAAATGATTTTTAGCATGTTTTGATGTATGAGGTGAGACGTGTGGCGGTGGTACCGCGGATCCCGCTAGTGTGAGGGTCGGTGCTTCACCAATCGCGGATCCTACTCGAGGGGTGGGCCGGCTGGGCCGTCATGCGGCGTGAATGAGTTGACGGTGAGGATATGGGCAGTGGTACCGCGGATCCTACTAGTGTGTGGGCCGGTGCAACACCAGTCGCGGATCCTACTCGAGGGGTGGGCCGGCTGGGCTGTCGCGAAACGTGTGTGTGTGGCAACTGTGGCCCCGTGCTGGGGAGGCTGGGACGGGGGCAACGTGTCAGGGTGTAGAGTGGCGCGAGGTACACCCTTACCCTGATGTGGTTGCCGTGTGGTAATGCGTGTGTGTAGCTTGTGGGCCTCGTTGCTAGGGAGTCTGGGACAGTGGCGACGTGTCAGGGTGTAGGGTGGCGTGAGGTTCCTCCTTACCCTGGTGCGGCTGCACTACGCGTCACAGATGTGACAACATGAGCGTGAGTGTAGAGACTGTATGTGATAGGATCGCATTGTCGGCTCTTACTTTCATATCGCATTACTTACTGAGCGTTAGACTTATGTTGTGTATTCTGTGGTGTAGGTGCTAACGATACCGCTGGTGAGCTTCGAGTGCTTAGTTTTGAGGCGTAGGGTGGTTGGCGGCGTGCGACTGCGGCACCGGATGGCAAACTTTTGTTAGGGCGACCCGACCCGTGGATATGGTAAGTTGTGGCCTGGTCGGTTTGTGGGTTTTCTTTCTTTTGCGGTGATTATGTACGGAGGATGGGATTAATTGCTGTATATGCGTCAGTGTATAGATGTATATGGAGTGCGTGTGATTTTGGTGACGTACGCGGATATTTTCCATGTTAGAGTATGTTATTTCTCTATACTAGAGACTTTCTTCATTTGTATTTGATGGATTTTCGTCGTCTTCTTACTCTGATTTGGGTTGGGATGATTTCTCTGGATGATGGATAGGTAAATATTGTTGGATTTTGGTGAATTATGCGCAGGGTTAAATTTTGGGGTAGCCAGTTTTTAGGCGGTACTCTGCCGAAATTTCGGGAGAGGGGTTGAGATTCGAGAGGATACGAAATAGGTCAAGGTGTGTGTATAATGAATGCTAGAGGAGTTTAGATGAGCGTGGATGTGCGGCGTGATCGCAGGTGCGCGGGGCATGCGGCCCTGTTGGGTACCCACGGGTCGTGCGACACCGGGAGAGGGTGTGCGCGCGGACATGCTGTACAGCGGCAGGGTGCGTGGGGCACGCGGCGCTGTGAGCGTGCGTGAAACACAGTAACGTTGAGTGGTATGTGCGGCACCGTGAGAGTGTGCGTGGCGTGTCGAAGGGGAGACGCAAGTTGTTTTCGAATCGAGTAAAAAAAAAAAGAATAAATTGTTGAAACAAAAGGGTATTAAATTGAGTGAATTATGTTAAGTGTTAGTGTGTGTGTGTAGATGCACTGTAGCGCACCGAGAACGCGGGGTTTCGCGGGGTGTTACATTACCCCTTCAAGTAAATCTACAAGATCACAGACTGAGTTGGAATACATAGATGCAATTTCAAGTTTCATAGCTTCAAGCCATGATTTTTTGTCATAGTCTTCCATTGCACATCTATATGTCAATGGATCATCTTTCCTTCCATCATCAGTGATAGCAACTTGTGCTTCACCATTATGTCTATATCGTGATGGTAGTCGTACTACCCTTTCACTGCGACGATGTATAATGATGGGTTGACTAGATTAAGTGGTGTTTTCTATATCTCGTGAATTAACAACTGTTATTGTACCAGATCTAACCTAGTCAGATAGAATATCTTTTAAGACAATCTTACTTTGAGGTTTGTATTTTGTTATATAGTCATGTTCTAGAAATATGGCATTTATCAATACAAATACCTTATTATCTTGAGTACTATAAAACAAACCTGCTCTCATATCTTTCACATATCCAACAAACATGCAAACCTCACTTCTGGGTTCCAACTTTCTGATCTTACATACTAACACATGTGCTGGACGTCCTCATATGTAAAAGTGTCTCAAACTAGGCTTATGACCACTCCACAACTCTAAGGGTGTTTTAGGTATAGATTTAGATGGAAGTACATTAAATATGTAGGTTGCCGTTTGTAAAGCTCATCATAGATCTTACCATATTGAGCAACGTATGATTTCTTCTTTCAGCAACATCATTTTGCTGAGGCGTGCCTGGTGCTGTTAGTTGAGATATTATTCTATGTTCTAACAGATAATCCTTGAATCCATTGTCAAGGTACTCACCATCTCGATCTGATCGAAAACATTTGATAGTTTTACCTAATAGGTTCTCAACTTCAGCTTTAAATTTTTGAAACTTTTTAAAAGTTTCAGATTTAAGCTGAATTAGGTAAGTACATCAATATCTTGAGTAATCATCTATGAATGTCACATAGTACTCACAGCTACTCTGGCCCATGTAGATATTAGGCCACATATATCTGAATGTATTAACTCAAGTGTTTCTTAAGCCATTTGGCTTTTTCTAATAAAGGATCTCTTGGTCATTTTACCTTCTAGACAAAATTCACAAACAAATAAAGATCCAGTTAGATCTTTCAAATGACTATCCTTAACAAGTATGTTAATTTTATCAAGGTTAATATGATCAAGTCTATGGTGTCATAGATATGTATCATCAATATGAGAAATATTTTGCTTCTTGGATTTAGGCAATTCAACTTTGAATATTTCATTTCAACAATGATGAATTTATAAAGGGTCTTATCATATAAAGCCAATTTTCCATTGAGCTTGAACAAATATTTAAACAATTTCGAGAAATAATAACTACATTAAAGAAATAACATATAATTGTTTAATTATTCGAGAAACAGAAATGAGGTTTCTAGTAAACCTCGGAATAAAATAAATATTTTATAAAAATAAATATTTATTGTTGTCAAAATAAATTTTAGTTTATCCTATTACTAAAGCTGAAACAACAGTCCTGTCGCCAACTCTGACTGTGAACTCACCATCAGCTAGTCTCCTATAATAGTTTAGCATCTGCAAAGAACAACAAACATGATTAGTCCCTCCTGAATCAATTATCCAAGGTGATAAATCACTTTCAACCAAACAAAAGTCAGTAATTAATAAATCAAATTTACCTTTTTTCTTTTTAAACTCCGCGAGATACTGCTTGCAGTTTCTCTTCTAATGACCATCTACCCCACAATAAAAATATTTTTTGTAACACCCCGAAAACCCACACGTTCCCGGTGCGCTACAGTGCATCTACACACTACACACACACTAACACTTGACACAACTAACTCAATTCAATACCCCTTTCGTTTTCAAATCATTTTCAAAAGAACATTTGTGAGTATGAAAATTTTTCGACTCGATTCAAAAAAACAACTCGCGTTCCGAAGAGGAAACACGAAGTCCTCAACATAAAACTACGCAGCAGAAAAGAAAACCATTTAAAACAATTTGAGGTAAAACGGTAAGACTTGAAATCCTAGGAAAGAATCCCACGCACCCCACGAACTACCCTGTCCGGTCCCAAGCACTCACGTCCCCACTCCGACACCCCGCGTACACCATCGCGGTGCCACAGGTGCCAACCCAACGTCACTGTATCTCGCGAACGCTCACAGCGCCGCGTGCCCCACGCACCCTGCCTCTGTACAGCACGTCCGCGCGCACGCCCTCACCCGGCGCCGCATGACCCGTGTGCACCCGCAGGGCCGCGTGCCCCGCGCACCTGCGATCACGCCGCACTTCCACGCTCATCTACTTTTTTCTAGCATTTACTGTTCACACCTCAACCTATTTCGTATCTCCTCGACTCCCAACCTCTCTCCCGAAATTTCGGCAGAGTAACGGCTAAAAACTGACTATCCCAAAATTTAAACCCTGCACACAATTCACCATAATCCAACAATGTTTATCTATCCATCATCCAGAGAAATCACCATAACCAAATCAGAGTAAGAAGACAATAAGAACCCATCAAATACAAATGAAGAAAGTCCTCCAAAACACTACAACTCCTCTATACAATCTCAAAAGATCAATGTCTATACAACCCCGCTATCTACACAAATACCCAACATGAAATGATAAATCCACTATCACCTACCACCACCACAGGTCGAGTCGCCCTAACAAAAATCCACCATCCGGTGCCTCGGGTGCACGCCGCCAACCATCCTACGCCTCTGGACTAGGCTCTCGAGGCTCACCAGCAGTATCGTCAGCACCTACACCACAGAACACACAACATAAGCCTAACGCTCAGTAAGTAATGCGATATGAAAGTAAAAGCCGACAATGCAATCCTATCACATGCAGTCTCTACACTCACACTCATGTTGTCACATCTGTGACGCGTAGTGCAGCCGCACCAGGGTAAGGAGGGACCTCACGCCACCCTACACCCTAACACGTCGCCACCGTCCTGGACTCCCCAGCAACGAGGCCCACAAGCTACACCCACGCATCACCACACGGCAACCACATCAGGGTAAGGGTGTACCTCGCGCCACTCTACACCCTGACACGTCGCCCCCGTCCCAGCCTCCCCAGCACGGGGCCACAGTTGCCACACACACGCGTTTCGCGACAGCCCAGCCGGCCCACCCCTCGAGTAGGATCCGCGACTGGTGTTGCACCGGCCCACACACTAGTAGGATCCGCAGTACCACTGCCCATATTCTCACCGTCAACACTTTCACGCCGCATGACGGCCCAGCCGGCCCACCCCTCGAGTAGGATCCGCGACTGGTGAAGCACCGGCCCGCACACTAGCGGGATCCGCGGTACCACCGCCACACGTCTCACCTCATACATCAAAGCATGCTAAAAATCATTTTTGTTCCCGTTTAAAAAAATATGATGCATGTCACACAATACGCACACACACCGCAATCAATTACATAAACACTAAAGTTCTACAGTGTAGGCCCACTTGGGCAAAACACATGCATGCACTACTTACCTGGCGTCCTAAGCTCGCTCGATACACAGCTTCGCCAACAGGAAGCCTCAACCTAAAACACAACCAATTCTCATCAGTATTTCTCCCAACATTTACCAATTAGCAAAAAAAATAACCTTATCTAACTACACTCATTAAATTCCAACTAAAACGGTCCATTGGTTTGGTTTGGCCGAATACCAGCTCAACGTTCGGATGCGCATAACTTTTGCGTCCGTCAACGGAATCAAACGATTCAAGTGGCTAAACGTTCCCTTAGGAACCTAGTTTAACATCCTAAAATGAATTTTAAATCGGTAGGCCGCAGATAGGCGAAAAACGCCAATAACCGAATCTGTCATTTTATTAAAATTTCACATTTTCTCTTCCCTTCAACCAAAACTCAGTCCCAACTAGTTATATGCATCAAAATGGCTATGCTACTCTCACACGTCGAATTTTCCACGAAAGACGGTCACTAATTTGACTTAAACCAAAATCTCGCATAAACTTCCGACGCGCATAACTTTTGCGTCGGATATCGGAATCGAACGATTCCAGCGGCCACACGTTCCTCTAACAACCTATTTTTAACCCGCAAAACAGAATTTAAAACGATTAACCAAAACTAGGCCAAAATGGCCAAAAACAGAATCTGTTTTTATATGAAAATGTGAAATTCAACCTTAACCCGAACATTTCCAAATTTCTCCGCCAATCCATCACATTCTAACCTATTAAACATGAACTAGCTAAAATTGAAGGCCTCCAATTCAGAAAACAAAGTTTTGAAAATCACAGCCCCCTCGGTTTATCCTTCCCCCTCTCTCAGCCACCGATGCTCCCCACCACTCTTAACTACACAATTATCGACAATTCCCGCCACCAATTGGTCGAACAGGAGAGCAGCATCACGCCCTGTTCCCCTCGACCAACAGAATAGACAGAAGAAAAACAGGGAGGGCTCCGAGCTCTCGGCCCTGTGCCCTGCTGCCCCCCGATCACGCGGCACACACACGCCGCTTACACCAACCCCACGTTCGGCTTAGCCTTCAGAAAGCTAGTGGGAATGCGGCCATAAATTCTACCAAGCAAATTCAGAGCAAGGAAGGGAAACATACCTTCAGTATTAAGCTCGGGAAACCAAACTCAATCCCCTCCCACCGCAGTCCTCTCGGCGAACTAGCGTTCGATTCTTCTCCGTCGTCGGTGTCGACAGACCACCGGCTCTCTCTCTCTCTCGGCTACCCGCGCTCCCCCTCTCGGTTTCGCTCCCTCTCGGCCGCGCACAACACAGGGTGGAATGGCTTCCACCCGAAGCCATTCCACCTTGTTATGTTTTTTTTTTTTTTTTTTTTTTTTTTAATTAAATTAATTACAAATTACAAAAATGCCCCCACGTACTTCATTCGTCCGAAATTTCGTAACTTCCCGACCTTCCGGCTTTAAATTCTGAAAACCAATCGCAAAAGTAGGCCTCAAGCCTATAATTTAAATCTTTCCCGTTGAAATATTTCTCAAAACTCCGACCGGGATTAAACTAAAAATTCCAAAAATAAAAATATAAATTCAAAATTCCCGGGTTATTACATTTTTCTTTTGGGGTTTAGAAGGTCTGAGCCTTTTTTGTTTGACTTATTATTTTTCTTGAAATTCTGGACTCTTTTTGGTTGACTTCCCTGACCTTTAACATGTTTCTTAAATTTCTTTCTTTTCTTAAGAGAAGAATCGGATGAAGAAGGTTACACAACATTTGCTTTATTCTTCTTATCCACAGAAATAGACTCATAAGTGGTCAGCTCGTTCAGCAGCTGAGTTAAATCATAACTCAATTTATTCATTAAATAATTGCTTTTGAACTGGAGAAATTTTGTATTAGACTTTCTAAGATCATGCATACCTGGGTTGCTTCATCAATATGAGTTCCATTAATTTCAGCTTCATGAATAGTACGGATCATCATCAGAACATGTTGACGTCGGGGACTCTTGCATTCATCTTAGAGTTCATAGCTCTGTTTATTGCTTCATGATGGGCTTGGTCAGATAGTTTGCCAAACGTGCCTTGAAGAGACTATATTATCTCATAAGTAGTCTCACAATTCTCAAATTTTGCACTAAGAATATCAGACATAGTTGATAGCAAATAAAAACGAGCTTTGATATTTGCTTTAATCCAACTATCATAATCATCTTTCAGGGCCCGTTGAGCATTGGGCACAGGAGTAGTAGGACATTCCTCCAACAATAGAAATTTTAAGTTGTCATGTACAAGAATAAAATTCATATTCATTTTCAACTTTACAAAATTATCGTTGTCAAGCTTTTCAGTCGCAAACAAATTTATCATTAATTGATACATGTTGCTGTAATCAATAAAATTATAATCAATTTTATGCTATAAAATTCAAAATGTTATAGCTATGCTATTATGATGTATAAACATGTTAATACAAAAATATGTAAATGCTACTATAGCCTCGATAACATAATAAATCAGCTTAGCGTAAAATATTATCGATTAATAAATTTGCTCAAAATATCTCATATTTTCGAAATTTATTAACTTACCGAAAATTTTGGTCAAAATATAGCTAACACGATTAGTTATATTGTCATGAATGTAACCCATTGTTTTGGATTTATGAAACTTAATTTATAGTCGTTGCCTTAGGGTCGTACAACTATAAAATACATTTCATATATCATATCTCTAGTAGACCAACCTTGATATTAATCTAAGTGAACACTCTCCTTATGCAAGATGAAAATCAAAATCATCTCGGAGCTCCACTTAGATCTTACGGCGTTGTGTCAACAGTGAAAACCATAAAATGTTACGCCTAACTTTCCGCTCCCACTAATTATTTTGAATTAGTGATTATGGAATATCAAATATTTTCTTGTAATGATAAATTAATCATATTAATTTCTCATAACTTAAATTATTAATCTTATAATCATATTATAAAATTAATAATTTCAAATAATCAAATTATTTGATTTTTGAAAAATAAAATTAATTTTTAGCAAATTAAAAATTAATTTATTTTACATTATCACATAATTCATTAAAATAAATCAATATTAGTTTTAATCAAACCAAAACTAATTTATTTAATAAACTCTTTATTAAATCAATATGCAATTTAATATACGTTTAAATGCATGATATGTGAGAAATTTAAAATAAACCTAAACATGCAAAATCTATATGACATGTGAATGCATGACAATTTAGGAAATTTTATCAACATAAAATTAAATGAAATAGTGACCGGGTTGACTTTTGGGTGTAATAACTCGAAAATTTCAGATTTTTAAATCTAATTTCTGAAATTTTTGATTTAATCTCGGTTGGAGTTTCGAGAAATATTTTAACGGATAAATTAAATTATAAAACTCGGGGTTTAGTTTTGTGGTGGGTTTTGAAAATTTTAAAGTTGGTAGGGCGAAAATTTAACGAAGTTACGGACGATAAAAATACGTGAGGGCATTTTGGTAATTTAATCAAATAAAAAAACAAAAAAAAAAAATTTATGTTAAGTGGAATGGCTTCACGAAGAAACCATTCCACTTCGGTGTTCTGCGAGTCGAACGCCCGAGAGAGACGCGAGCGAGAGAGTGATTGGGGAGGGGCGAACTGCCGACGATCGACCACTGGGGGAGAGACATGACGCGCTAGACGGTTCCGGCGAGGCAGAAACTCGCGGGGGTGGGTTCTTCCCGAGCTAAAAACACATGTGAGTTCTCCCCTGTTTCGGTTTCCGTCGACCGAACTTGGAAGCTCAGTCCTTCTTGAAATTCCGACGGTTAGAGATCGTTTGTGTGGGGTGTTTTAGAACCTAGTGAGTGTGTGTGTGTGGCTCGGCCTTCCCGCGACAGAACCGAATGATAAATAGGGAGTTTTGCCTTTTGGTCTTGTCCTGCTTTGATGGCCGAACGTGTAGTTGCTTTTACTTCTACGTTTCATTGATTTTGTGCTAAAATTTAGGAGGAATAGAGGTGAATTTCAGGGTTCATTGAGCCGGCTGAAAAATGAACGGTTTTGGGAAGATAATCGTGAGAATTTTTGTACTGCCATGCTATTTTCTAATTAGAAACCACCAATTTGTTAATGTATGCATTGGTAAATCGAAATGTAGATGTTTAGTGAATAAATTGGCGAAATTGGACCGCAATTGAGATTTCAGATATTTTTCGTATAAAAACAATTTTGTTTTTGGGGATTTTGATGGGATTACGGTTAATCGTTTTAAATTCTATTTTAGTGGGTTAAAATAGGTGGTTAGAGAAGCGTTTGACCGCTAGAATCGTTCGATTCCGATATCCGATGCAAAAGTTATGTGCGTCGGAAGTTTATGTCGCATTTTGGTACAAGTCAAATTAGTGAGCATTTTTCGTAGAATTTTGACGTGTCATAGTGGCATGGCTGTTTTTGGTGCGTAAAGTTAAATTGAGTGAGTTTTGGTTGAATAAAAACAAAATTGTGAAATTTAATAAAAAGGGACAGATTCAGTTTTGGGATTTTTCCAACTAGCTGCGGCTTACCGTTTTAAAATCTGTCTTAGTATGTTAAACTAGGTTCCTAAGGGGACGTTTAGCCACTTGAATCACTCGATTCCGTTAAAGGACGTAAAAGTTATGCGCGTCCGAACTTTAAGCTGGTTTTCGGCCGAATCAAACCAATGATCCGTTTTAGTTGGAATTTCATGAGTGTGGTTAAAGAATGTTATTTTTAGCTATTTGGTGAATTTTGAAATAAATACTGATGAGAGATTGGTTGTGTTTTAGGTTGAGGTTTTTTTTGGCGAAGTTGTGCGTCAATCGAGCTTAGAACGCTAGGTAAGTAGTGCATGCATGTATTTTTCTCAAGTGGGCCTACACTGTAGAACTTTAGGATTTATGTGATTGATGTGGTGTGTGTGCATATTGTTTGACATGCATCATTTTTTTTTTAAAAAGTAGATTTTGAGCATGTTTTTAGTATGTGGTGAAACGCGTGGCGGTGGTATCGCGGATCCTGTTAGTGTGCGGGCCGGTGCTTCACTAGTCGCGGATTTCGCTTTAGGAGTGGGCCGGTTGAGCCGTCACGCGGCATGAATGTATTGACGGTGAGGGTGATGGGCAGTGGTACCGCAGATTCTACTAGTATGTGGGCCGGTGCAATATCAGTCGCGGATTTTGCTCGAGAAGTGGGCCGACTGGGCTGTCGCGAAATGTGTGTGTGGCAACTGTGGCCCCGTACTGGGGAGGTTGGGACGGAAGCGACGTGTCAGGGTGTAGTGTGGCGCGAGGTACACCTTTACCCTGATGTGGTAGCCGTGTGGTGATGCATGTGTGTAGCTTGTGGGCCTCGTTGTTGGGGAGTCTGGGACGGTGGCGACGTGTCAGGGTGTAGGGTGGCGTTAGTTTCCTTCTTACCCTAGTGCGGCTACACTACGCGTCACAGATGTGACAACATGAGTGTGAGTGTAGAGACTGCATGTGATAGGATTGCATTGTCGGCTTTTACTTTCATATCGCATTACTTACTAAGCGTTAGGCTTATGTTGTATGTTCTGTGGTGTAGGTGCTGACGATATTGTTGGTGAGTCTCGAGAGCCTAGTCATGAGGCATAGGATGGTTAGCGGCGTGCGACCGAGGCACCAAATGGCGGATTTTGTTAGGGTGACCCAACCCGTGGTGGTGGTAGGTGTTGGTGAGATTCGTTGGATTGTTATTTTGTGTCGGATATTTATACGAATAGAGAAGTTCGTATAGACGTCGGTTGTACAGGATTGTATCGAGTGGTTGTAGTGTTTTGGGGACTTGTACGTATTTTTATATGTTAGAGTATGATATTGCTTTATACTGTGGACTTTATTCATTTGTATTTGATGGATTTTCGTTGTCTTTAAACTCTGATTTTGTTATGGAGATTCTCTAGATGGTTGATAGATAAATAGTGTTAGTTTTTGGTGAACTGTGTGCAGGGTTTAAATTTTGGGATAGCCAGTTTTTAGTTGTTATTCTGCCGAAATTTCGGGAGAGAGGTTGGGAGTCGAGAGGATATGGAATAGGTTGGGATATGTACATCGAATGCTAGAGAAGTGTAGATGAATGTGGGAGTGCGGCGTGATCGCAGGTGCGCGGGGCACGCGGCCCTGCGGGTGCTCACGGGTCATGCGGCGTCGGGTGAGGGCGTGTGCGCGGGTGTGCTGTACAGCGACAGGGTGCGTGGGGCACGCGGCGCTGTGAGCGTGCGCGAGACGCGGTGATGTTGAGGTTGCGTGTGCGGCACCGCGAGGGTGCGCGTGGGGCATCGAAGTGGGGACGTGAGTGCGCGGTATCGGATTTGTGTAGTTCGAGGGGTGCGTTGGACTCTTTCCTAGGATTTCGAGTATTGTCGGTTTATTTTAAAACTATTTTAAATTGTTTTCTTTTCCGCTGCGTAGTTTTTATATTGAGAATTTCGTGTTCCCTGCTCAGGACGCGAGTTGTTTTCGAATCGAGTTGAAAATTTTTTATACTCACAAATGTTCTTTGAAGATGTTTTGAAAAACGAAAGTGGTATTAAATTAAGTGAGTTGTGTCAAGTTTCGGTGGTGTCATAGTGTGTAGACGTACTGTAGTGCATCGGAAACGTGTGGATTTTCTCAGGGTGTTACATTGGGTATTTCTAAAATTACAATCCAAAAAATAAAAATAAACCTAAGATTCTAAATCTTGTTGGTATTCTTCGAAACTGCATCATCCGTAGGGTCATTTTCAAAAAATCACAAATCAAATTTGTGAATTCGTATGTGCATCATCGTATGTTTTCATCAATAGATCAAATCTGTGACGGAAAGTCCATCCATAGCCTTGTAGGCTCAGAACTCAATCGTAAGATTACATATTGGATATAAATTAAAAATGTATAAAAGAAATCATAACCCAAACAACCGACTTAATTTCGACCACTATTTCATGTCATGCTAAATATACATCAAGAATATATATTTATTATAATATATAATGCATAAAATCTAATTTTAACACATATCACAATTTACATTAAATTGTATAATTAAAAATATTTTTATACTAATAAAACAATGGTTCTGATACCAATTGTTGTCTCTACGCATGACGGAATTTACTATTATTGATAATAATAGTGACATGCGTTACTAACGTAATTTTAAAATTATTTTAAAATCACAAAAACCATAAATTTTGATCGTTCGTATTTGAGAAATTTGAATTTTTCAAAATGTAAACAATTTGAATTGAAAAAAATTATTAGATTTAGATTGGAATAATAAAAGAAAATAACTCTTGGAGAAACGCTTTTTGTAATAACCCGAAAATTTTGAATTTTTTAAATTTAATTTCTGAAACTTTTAATTTAAATTCGGTTGGAGTTTCAGAAAAATACTTAACGGGGGAATTAAATTATAAAACTCGAAGTCTAGTTTTGTGGTGATTTTCGAGATTTTTAAGGTCGGGAGGGCGAGAATTTAGCGAAGTTACGGACGATAAAAACACGTGAGGGTGTTTTGGTAATTTTATTATTTAAATTATTTTATAAAATTAAAATTTTATTAAACAACTGAACGGCTTTCGCGAAACCGTTTAGTGCTCGGGTTTTTCGCCAGTACCGAGAGCGAACGCGGGAGAGAGGGCGATCGAGGAGCTCGGTTTTGGTCTTCGATCAGTGGACGGAGGGCGCGGGTTTGTGAGCGGAACCACAGTCGAGCATTGCTTCTCCGACGAACCGAGGCAGTTCGGTTTCAACAGCTCGAACCCCCGAGGTTAGGGTCAAGCGTGTTCTGCCGACGACCGCGAAGAAGGGCCCCATTCGGTTCTGTTGTCGGCAGCCGAGCAGTCAAATTTTAGTCTACTTCCATTCCCCCACCCGAGTGCAGAGCGACACCACCCTGTAAGTCTCTCTCTCTCCCTTTGCTGTTTTGTCCGGTTTGGCCAAGACTAAGGTTTGGCTTCCCTCCATTTTTCTGTGAATTTGGCTGAAATGTTGAGTGGATTAGAAGGGTGAGTGTGTATTAGCGGGTGGACAAAAGGAGACCGGTGAGAGGGAGAGAAACCGAGGAAGAAGGTTGAGCCAAAATTCGGATTTTGTGCTTGAATTTCTGATTTCAGGTCAGATTGTGCTTAATAGGTTGAAATGTGATTGTTCGGTGAAGAAATTGGAGAGATTGGATCGAAGTTGAGATTTCGGCTATTTTTCGTATAAAAACAGATTCTGTTTTTGGCCGTTTGGGCCTAGCTTCAGTTGATCGTTTCCAATTCTGTTTTTGTGGGTTAAACTAGGTTATTACAGGAACGTATAGCCGTTATAATCATTCGATTCTGATATCCGACGAAAAAGTTATGCGCGTCGGAAGTTTATGTCAGATTTTGGTCCAAGTCAAATTAATGAGCGTTTTTCGTGAAATTTTGACATGTGATAGTGGCATGGCTGTTTTTGGTGCGTAAAGCTAAATTTGAGTGAGTTTTGGTTGAAGAGAAACGAAAATGTAAAATTGGATAAAAATGGCAGATTCGGTTTATGGTGTTTTTCACCTGTCTGCGGCTTACCGTTTTAAAATCTGTCATAGTAGGTTAAACTAGGTTCCTAAAGGGACGTTTAGCCACTTGAATCGTTCGATTCGGTTGACAGACGCAAACGTTATGCGAATATGAACTTTAGGCTGGTTTTCGGACGTATCCATTTTTGGTGACCATTTTAACTGGAACTTTATAAGTTTAGTTAAGCAATATTATTTTAGCTTATTTGGTGAATTTTGAAGTGAATATTGATGAGTGATTATTTGTGTTTTAGGTTGAGACACTTTTTGGCGAAGCGGTGCGTCGAGCGAGCTTAGGACGCCAGGTAAGTAGTGCATGCATGCGTTTTGCCTAAGTGGGCCTACACCGTAGAACCTTAGGGTTTATGTGATTGATTGTGGTGTGCATGCGTATTGTTTGGCATGCATCATATTTTGAAAACGTGAACGAAAATGATTTTGAGTATATTTTGAGTATGTGATGAGACGTGTGGCGGTGGTACCGCGGATCCCGCTAGTGTGCGGGCCGGTGCTTCACCACTCACGGATTCCACTCGAGGGGTGGGCCGGCTGTGCCGTCATGCGGCGTGAATGTGTTGACGGTGAGGGTGATGAGTAGTGGTACCGCGGATCCTACTAGTGTGTGAGCCGGTGCAACACCAGTCGCGGATTCCACTCGAGGGGTGGGCGTGTGCGTGGCAACTGTGGCCCCGTGCTGGGGAGGCTGGGACGGGGGCGACGTGTCACGGTGTACAGTGGTGCGAGTTACACCCTTACCCTGATGTGGTTGCCGTGTGGTGATGCGTGTGTGTAGCTTGTGGGCCTAGGCTCTGGGGAGTCCGGGACGGTGGCGACGTGTCAGGGTGTAGGGTGGCGTGAGGTTTCTCCTTACCCTGGTGCAGCTGCACTACGCATCACAGATGTGACAACATGAAGGTGAGTGTAGAGACTGCATGTAATAGGATTGCATTGTCGGCTTTTTACTTTCATATCGCATTACTTACTGAGCGTTAGGCTTATGTTGTGTGTTCTGTGGTGTAGGTGTTGACGATTTTGTTGGTGAGCCTCGAGAGCCTAGTCCTGAGGCATAGGATGGTTGGCGGCGTGCGACCGAGGCACCAGATGACGGATTTTTGTTAGGGCGACCCGACCCGTGGAGATGGTAGGTGGTGGCCTGGTTTGGTTGCGGGTATTTTTCTTTTGTGGTGATTATGTACAGTCGATGAGATTGAGTTGTATATGCGTCAGTGTATAGGTGTATATGGAGTGCGTGTGATTTTGGCGACGTACGCATATATTTTATATGTAGGAGCTTAGAATTGCTCTATACTGTGAATTTTCTTCGCTGCAATTGATGGATTTTGTTGTCTTCATACTCTGATTGTGTTATGGTGATTTCTCTGGATGATGGATAGATAAATATTGTTCGTTTTGGTGAACTGTGTGCAGGGTTTTAAATTTTTGGGATAATCAATTTTTAGGCGTTACTTTGCCAAAATTTCGGGAGAAGGGTTGGGAGTCGAGAGGATATGAAATAGGTTGAGGTGTGTACAGTGAATGCTAGATAGGTGTAGATGAGCATGTGAGTGCGGTGTGATCGCGGGGCACGCGGCCCTGCGGGTACTCACGGGTCGTGCGGCGCTGGTTGAGGGCGTGCGCGCGGACGTGCTATACAGCAGCAGGGTGCGTGGGGCACACGGCGCTGTGAGCGTGCGCGAGACACAATGACGTTGAGTTGGCACGTGCAGCATCGCGAGGGTGCGCGCGGGGTGTCGAAGTGGGGACGTGAGTGCGCGGTACCGGATTGTGTAGTTCGAGGGGTACGTTGGATTCTTTCCTAGGATTTCAAGTCTTACTGTTTTATCTTAAACTGTTTTAAATTATTTTCTTTTCCGCTGCGTAGTTTTTATGTTGAGGACTTCGTGTTCCCTCTTCGGGACGCGAGTTGTTTTCGAATCAAGTTGAAAATTTTTTATACTCACAAATGTTCTTTTAAGAATGATTTGAAAACGAAAAGAGTATTAAATTGAGTGAGTTATGTCAAGTGTTAGTGTGTGTAGTGTGTAGTGTGTAGTGTGTAGTGTGTAGATGCACTGTAGCGCACCAGGAACGCGGGTTTTCTCTGGGTGTTACAGTTATGGTATCAGAGCCACGGGGTCGACGTCGTTCAGAGGATTACCTAACACCACCAGCCGCTGCACGGGAGCACTCCACCAACTGTAAGTGTTTAGATTTGAATTTATTGTAGTACTAATGTGAGCTTTATATTTATGTTAAAGGTAGAAAATGTCAGGAGAGGCGAGGGGTAGAGGTAGAGGAGCATGCCAGAGTTCTAGTGCGGCATTCTATCTTGCCAAGGATGTGAGCCATTGGTGGGATATTGTGGCGGCCACGAGAGGTGTGGATGCCATGAACTGGGAAGAGTTTAAGACTGTGTCTTTCGGTAAGTATTATAGCCATGCTATTAAAACTCGTAAGAGTGTGGAGTTTACACAGTTGAGGCAGACAGACACCGTAGCTTAGTACGTGAGACAGTTCGAGACGTTGTCGCAATTTACAGGGCATTTGGTGAGCCTAGATGAGAACAAGGTACACCAGTTTGCGCAGGGCCTAAAACCTGATGTATATATGGGCATGCGCATAGCTGGAACGCGAGGGGTGCCTTACGACGATGTGGTGGCGAAGACTCTAGACATTGAGTAGGCTAGAATGAAGCTGCCCAGTTACAGAGAGCCGCCTAAGGAGCAACCTAGAAGATTTTTCAAAGAGTTGTTGCCTCAGTCGAATGGGGAAGAGTAATCTCAGCGGAAGGGCCTGAAGGGGGTCTAATGATAGCTCTAGCAGCCAGGGGAGCAACAAACGGCTGCAGGGGTCGGGACAGTCCCCTTTATGTCCTGAGTGTCAGAGGAGTCACCCCAGCAAGTGTAGAATAGACTTGGGCCGATGTTATAAGTGTAATGAGACAGATCACATTGCTGGAGATTTCTCGAAGACGAATCCGATTCGATGTTACAACTACAACGAGTTAGACCACTCTGCAAGGGACTGTCCAGCTACGAGTAAGATTTCAGTGAGAGTACCCCGAGGGTCTTTGCCCTCATCGAGCTAGACGAGATCGGACAACCTCAAGTGGATTTAGGTATGACTTACACTAGCTATATAGATCTTAAGATCTAGTATTATTATTAGAGGAGTTTAGAGATGGGTTGTTTAGAATGATTATGAGTGAGGGAGACGTGAAAGTTAGGTTCCATCAAGGAAAATAAAAAAACAAAAAAAACTACATGTATAGAAGAATGTAGTTTAACAAAAGGAGTTTTGGGATGAATTAGTTATGGTTAGTTAGATTTTTGAGGATTATACTTAACAGGGTAATTATTGAGGGCATTGGTGAATCGGACTGGGGTTGAGGACTTAGGAACTGGGAGATTCGGGATAAGGATGTGAATTCATTTGGCAACAAGTTTGCAAGCAAGAAAATAATTGGGTGAATCCTTGCTTGTGGGCAAGGGAAGTATTCAGAAAGCTGAGTCTAGATGAGCAAAAGAGAGTAGATTAGTAGTAAATGTGGAAGGAGAGAAGTTCTGCATTTATTGTGATGCCTCCATGATCGGTTTGGGGTGAGTTTTGATGCAGGGTGGGAGAGTCATTGCCTATGCCTCTAGGCAGTTGAAGGCTTACGAGCAGAATTATTCCACTCATGATTTGGAACTGGCGGCGGTTGTATTTGCACTCAAGATTTGGAGGCATTATCTGTATGGGCAGCAGTGCGAGATTTACTTAGACCATCAAAGCTTGAGATACATTTTCACGCAGAAGGAGCTGAATTTGAGACAAAGAAGATGGCTCGAGCTGGTCAAGGACTACGATGTGGAGAACAGATACCACCCAAGGAAGGCGAACGTGGTGGCAGATGCCTTGAGTAGGGTGACAGCTTCGACTTCTGCCATGACTACGATACTGTCTGTTGAGTTGGTGACAAAGATGCAGAGTTTTGGTCTGGAGGTAGTTTCTGATCTGGCAGCCACTCTTTCTGCCTTGTCGTTGAGGCTGACTATTCTGGACAGGATCAGGCAGACTCAGGAGACTGATTCGGAGTGTAGCGAGCTGAAGGCGAGTATGGAGGGCAGGTCCGATTCTGAGTTCAGCTATTCAGAGGATGGGATTCTGAAATTTCGGGATAAGTGGTACGTCCCGAAGGATGAGGAGCTGAGGAGGGATATATTATCAGAGGCCCATTCATTTTCTTTCTCTGTGCATCCAGGAAGCACTAAGATGTGCAGGGATTTGAAGCAGCACTATTGGTGGCCTAACATGAGACGAGCAGTGGCTGAGTATGTTGAGACCTGCGTAGTCTGTCAGCAGGTGAAGGCGGAGCATCAGCGACCGTCTGGGATGCTCCAACCATTGCCTATACCGGAGAGGAAGTGAGAGCAAATCACCATGGATTTTGTGGTGGGACTGCCTAGGGCCATGACGCGATTTTGGTGATTGTGGACAGGTTGACGAAGTCGTCTCACTTTTTGCCTGTGAGGATGACTTATACGATGGATCAGTTTGCCCAGTTGTATATTCAGAAGATAGTCAGACTTCATGGGATTCCGGTGTCGATTGTTTCAGACCGAGACCCCAGGTTCACGTCTACGTTTTGGAGGCGTTTGCATAAGGCTATGGGCACCAGTTTAGATTTCAGTACAGCCTTTCATCGTCAGACCGACGGGCAGTCAGAGCGGACTATACAGATTCTGGAAGATATGCTCAGGGCCTGTGTGTTGGAGTTTCAGGCGACTTGGAGCAAGTTCTTACCGCTAGTGGAATTCTCGTATAATAACAGCTATCAGTCCACCATTGGTATGGCGCCATACGAAGCCCTCTATGGAAGGAAATGCAGGTCGCCATTATATTGGAATGAGGTTGGGGAGGCCCGATTGATAGGTCCTGAGATTTTACAGCAGACTGTCGACAAGATTTCTGTGATACGGAAGAGGATTGAAGCGGCTCAGAGTCGACAGAAAAGTTATGCTAATCAGAGGCATCGGGAGTTGGAGTTTAATAAGGGCGATGAGGTTTTTCTGAAGGTCTAGCCGCTCAAGGGAGTGGTAAGGTTCGGAAAGCGGGGGAAGCTCAACCCTCGATTTGTGGGACCATTCCCGATTGTCAAGCGGATTTGGAGAACTGCGTACCAGCTTCAGTTGCCTGCGTCGATGGATGTCATCCATGATGTTTTCCATGTCTCAATGCTGAGGGAGTGTATGCGTGATCCCTCTCAGGTAGTGCCATGACAGGATATAGAGATCCAGCCGATGCTGTCTTACGAGGAGAAGCCAATGAGGATCATAGGATCAGCTGTGAAGGTGCTGCGCAACAAGGAGATCCCGCTGGTCAAGGTGATGTGGCGCAACCATGGTGTGGAGGAAACTACTTAGGAGCGGCGTGAAGACAAGGAGCGGCAGTATCCCAACTTATTCGGTACGTAAATTTTGGGAACAAAATTCTTATAAGGTGGGGGGATGTAATAACCTAAAAATTTTGGATTTTTTTTAAATTTAATTTTTGAAACTTTTAATTTAAGTTCGGTTGGAGTTTCAGAAAAACACTTAACGGGAGAATTAAATTATAAAACTCGAAGTCTAGTTTTGTGGTGGTTTTCGAGATTTTTAAAGTCGGAAGGGCGAGAATTTAGCAAAGTTACGGACGATAAAAACACGTGAAGGTGTTTTGGTAATTTTATTATTTAAATTATTTTATAAAATTAAAATTTTGTAAAACAACTGAACGGCTTTCGCGAAGCCGTTCAGTGCTCGAGTTTTTCGCCAGTACTGAGAGCGAACGCGGGAGAGAGGGTGATCGAGGAGCTCGATTTTGGTCTTCGATCGGTGGACAGTGGGCGCGGGTTTGTGAGCGGAACCGCAGTCGAGCATTGCTTCTCCGACGAACCGAGGTAGTTCGATTTCAACAGCTCGATCCCCCGAGGTGAGGGCCAAGCGTGTTCTGCCGACGACCGCGAAGAAGGGCCCCATTCGGTTCTATTGCCGGCAGCCGAGCAGTCGGATTTTAGCCTACTTCCATTCCCCCACCTGAGTGTAGAGCCACACCACCCTGTAAGTCTCTCTCTCTCCCTCTGCTGTTCTGTCCGGTTTGGCCGAGACTAAGGTTTGGCTTCCCTCCGTTTTTCTGTGAATTTGGCTGAAATGTTGAGTGGATTAGGAGGGTGAGTGTGTGTTAGCGGGTGGACAGTAGGAGACCGGTGAGAGGGAGAGAAACCGAGGAAGAAGGTTGAGCCAAAATTCAGATTTTGTGCTTGAATTTCTGATTTCGGGTTAAATTGTGCTTAATAGGTTGAAATGTGATTGTTCGGGGAAGAAATTGGCGAGATTGGTTCGAAGTTGAGATTTCGGCTATTTTTTGTATGAAAACAGATTCTGTTTTTGGCCATTTTGGCCTGGCTTCGGTTGATCGTTTCCAATTTTGTTTTTGTGGGTTAAACTAGGTTGTTACAGGAACGTATGGCCGCTGGAATCATTCGATTCCGATATCCGACGCAAACGTTATGCGCGTCGGACGTTTATGTCGGATTTTGGTCCAAGTCAAATTAATGAGCGTTTTTCGTGGAATTTTGACGTGTGATAGTGGCATGGCTGTTTTTGGTGCGTAAAGCTAAATTTGAAGGAGTTTTGGTTGAAGAGAAACGAAAATGTGAAATTGGATAAAAATGGCAGATTCGGTTTATGGTGTTTTTCACTTGTCTGCGGCTTACCGTTTTAAAATCCGTCATAGTAGGTTAAACTAGGTTCTTGAGGGGACGTTAAACCACTTGAATCGTTCGATTCCGTTGACGGACGCAAAAGTTATGCGCGTCCGAACTTTACGCTGGTTTTAGGACGAATCCATTTTTTGTGACCATTTTAACTGGTACTTCATAAGTTTAGTTAAGGAATATTATTTTAGCTTATTTGGTGAATTTTGAAGTGAATATTGATGAGTGATTATTTGTGTTTTAGGTTGAGACACTTTTTGGCTAAGCGGTGCATTGAGCTATCTTAGGACGCCAAGTAAGTAGTGCATGCATGCGTTTTGCCCAAGTGGGCCTACACCGTAGAACCTTAGGGTTTATGTGATTGATTGTGGTGTGCGTGCGTATTTTTCTGTATGCATCATATTTTAAAAAGTTGAACGAAAATGATTTTGAGTATGTTTTGAGTATGTGATGAAACGTGTGACGGTGGTACCGCGGATCCTGCTAGTGTGCGGGCCGGTGCTTCCCCAGTCGCGGATTCCACTCGAGGGGTGGGCTGGCTGGGCCGTCATGCGGCGTGAATGTGTTGACGGTGAGGGTGATGGGCAGTGGTACCGCGGATCCTACTAGTGTGTGGGCCAGTGCAACACCAGTCGCGGATTCCACTCGAGGGGTGGGCCGGCTGGGCTGTCGCGAAACGTGTGTGTGTGGCAACTGTGTCCCCGGGCTGGGGAAACTGGGACGGGGGCGACGTGTCAGGGTGTAGAATGGCGCGAGGTACACCCTTAGCCTAATGTGGTTGCCGTGTGGTGATGTGTGTGTGTAGCTTGTGGGCCTCGTTGCTGGGGAGTCCGGGACGGTGGCGACGTGTCAGGGTGTAGGGTGGCGTAAGGTTTCTCCTTACCCTGGTGCAGCTGCACTACGCGTCACAGATATGACAACATGAGTGTGAGTGTAGAGACTGCATGTGATAGGATTGCATTGTCGGCTTTTTACTTTCATATCGCATTACTTACTGAGCGTTAGACTTATGTTGTGTGTTCTGTGGTCTAGGTGTTGACGATCTTGCTGGTAAGCCTCGAGAGCCTAGTCCTGAGGCATAGGATGGTTGGCGGCGTGCGACCGAGTCACCGGATGGCGGATTTTTGTTAGGGCGACCTGACCCGTGGAGATGGTAGGTGGTGGCCTGGTTTGGTTGCGGGTATTTTTCTTTTGTGGTGATTATGTACAGTTGATGAGATTGAGTTGTATATGCGTCAGTGTATAGGTGTATATGGAGTGCGTGTGATTTTGGCGACGTACGCATATATTTTACATGTAGGAGTTTGGAATTGCTCTATACTGTAAATTTTCTTCGTTGCAATTGATGGATTTTGTTGTTTTCATACTCTGATTGTGTTATGGTGATTTCTCTGGATGATGGATAGATAAATATTGTTCGTTTTGGTGAACTGTATGCAGGGTTTTAAATTTTTGGGATAGCCAGTTTTTAGGCGTTACTCTGCCAAAATTTCAGGAGGAGGGTTGGGAGTCGAGAGGATATGAAATAGGTTGAGGTGTGTACAGTGAATGCTAGAGAGGTGTAGATGAGCGTGTGAGTGCGGTGTGATCGCGGGGCACGCGGCCCTGCGGGTACTCACGAGTCGTGCGGCGCCTGGTGAGGGCGTGCGCGCGGACGTGCTATACAGCGGCAGGGTGCGTGGGGTACGCGGCGCTGTGAGCGTGCGCGAGACACAGTGACGTTGAGTTGGCACGTGCAGCACCGCGAGGGTGCGCGCGGGGTGTCGAAGTGGGGACGTGAGTGCGCGGTACTGGATTGTGTAGTTCGAGGGGTGCGTTGCATTCTCTCCTAGGATTTCAAGTCTTACCGTTTTATCTTAAACTGTTTTAAAGGGTTTTCTTTTCCGCTGCGTAGTTTTTATGTTGAGGACTTCGTGTTCCGTCTTCGGGACGCGAGTTGTTTTCGAATCGAGTCGAAAATTTTTTATACTCACAAATGTTCTTTTGAAAATGATTTGAAAACGAAAGAGGTATCAAATTGAGTGAGTTATGTCAAGTGTTAGTGTTGTAGTGTGTAGATGCACTGTAGCGCACCGGGAACGTGGGGTTTCTCGGGGTATTACACTTTTACTCAGGTACTAGCATCTGATTTTAACAGCGTTAACTCAGTATCAAGTGTTTTTATCAAAGATTTTAAAACTGTCAAGTTTTCTAAGAAGATCTTTGTACTTAATTTCCTGATGTTTGGGCATCCAGCTTACAAGAATAACACACTCATATATTTGTAAACAGACGTATTCTCAACACATGAGACGTTTTTCTTCGATTTTAGAAAACGTTTTCCTAAAACCGAATACGGGAAAAGTCACACATTTTTTCTCAAAAGGATTAGATCTATCTTTTTCTCCATTTGTCTTCCCTTAAAGTCCTATCTTGTCAAATCGCATTTGACAATTTTATACATCTATCATAAAAATTAATTTTCATATTTATTTTAATAACAACTAATTGTTTAAAAAATAAATTTTATCTAATCAAATATAATTTGATTAGCAGTGATTTATTTAATAAATCAATTTATCAATTAATCATATAATCTAAAAATAGTTTTTAGAATATATATTTTTAAAATAATCTCATATTATGTGATTTTTCATATCTAGTTTTGAATAATCAATAAATTATAAGTTAATCATAGATCAAATCTTATATGATCATATTTTTCATATCTACTTATATTCAAATTTCAAAAATCAAATTTGATAGTTTGTTGAATAATTAACTTCAATTTAAATTTTAAGATCAAATATTATCTGATAAGATTATTCAAATTTAAGTCAAATCCCTTTAAAATAATCTCATCTAATGAGATATTTTATTTTGAATTCAAAATATAAAAAAATTATTTATAAATTTTGAATAATAATATATTCATTTGAGTGTTTATAAATGATTAATTATAATTAATCATTTATATATTTATTCTTATAACATAGAAATTAAATAGTAATATAAGATAACAGAGGGATCGATGGACCTATAGTACTAAACTTCAATAATATTTGTTAATTAATATAAACTGTAATAAGGCAGAATTTTTCAAAATTTTTAATTAATTTCCCCGTTATAGTTTTTCGAGAGATTTTAGCAAGGGGTTATTTTATAAAATTTAGAATTTAGTTTGTAGAGGAATTTTTGAAAATTTTGAAGTCGCGAGGATGTAAATTTAACGGAGATACAGATGATTTAAAACACGTGAGGGCGTTTTGGTAATTTGTAATTAATTTAAAATATTTTTTTATTATTTAGGCGGAATGGCTTCGGGTCGAAGCCATTCCACTCTATTCTTGCCCACGAGCGCCCGAGAGAGAGAGATGGAGCCTGAGAGCGAGCGGCCGACGATCGATGACAGAGAGAGACGCTGGTGTGCAGAGAACGCCAATGAGCTGAAAAGAGGAGCTAATTCAACCTTCTTGCGCTGAAAAACTGAAGGTAAGCGACCAACCAACCAACACCCCCCCCCCCCCCCCCCCCAAACCGAGCTCAACAATTGGCCGATGATGGGGTGGATTAAAAGCAAAATCATGGTAGTTAGGCGATGGGCGGTAAATGCCTGTGATTTTACTAAAAACTGAGGGGAAAGGTGAGCTAAAGTTCGGGTTTGGTGTTTCAAATTTCCAATTTCTATTTAGATTATTCGGGAATGAATGAAATGTGGCTGTTTGGTGAAGAAATTGGGTTAAAGTTGAAATTTTGGACGTTTGGTGCATAAAATTGGTTTTGTTTTTTGCAAACTTTGATGGGGCTACGGTTAATTGTTTTAAATTCTGTTTTAGTGTGTTAAATTAGATTATTAGAGGAACATTTAATCGCTGCAATCGTTCGATTCTGATAACCAACGTAAAAGTTATGCGCGTCCGAAGTTTATGCCAGTTTTCGGCCGAACCGAATTAGTGACCCGTTTTAGTTGGAATTTCATGGGTTTTGTTGGGAGATGTGATTTTTAGCATGTTTAGTGAATTTTGATGCGAATGTCGATAAGTGATTGTTTATGTCTAGGTTGAACCAGATTTTGGTGAAATTGTGCACGGGGAAAGCTTAGGACACTAGGTAAGTAGTGCATGCATTTGCTTTGCCCAGGTGGGCCTACACTATGGAACAATAAGATTTGTTGCAAGTTGATATGTGTGTTTACTTTTTTCATGCATCATATTTTTTTGAAAAATTGTACGAAAACGAATTTGAGCATGGTTTTGAATTGTGTAGTGTTGTGATATGTGATGGTGAGGATGACGCGTGTGTGGGCGGCTTTGGCCTCGTTGCTGGGGAGATCGGGATGTTGGTGACGTGTTGGGGTGTAGTGTGGCACAAGGTTCATACTCACTCCAACATGGCTGCTGCGGATGTGGGCGTGTGTGGCAACTATGGCCTCGTTGCTAAGGAGACCGAGACAGTGGCGACGCATCAAGGTGTAGCGTGGCGCGAGGTTTACCCTCACCCTGGTGTGGTTGCTGTTTGGTGACGCGGGTGTGTAGCTTGTGAGCCTCATTGCTGGGGAGTCTGGGACAGTGACGACGTGTCGGGATGTAGTGTGGCGCTAGGTTTATTCTCACGCTGGTGCGGCTGCACTACGCGTCACAGATAACGATAATATGAGCGCGAGAGTAGAGACTGCATGTGATAGGATTGCATTGTCTATTTTACTTCTCATATCGCACTACTTACTGAGCGTTATACTTATGTTGTGTGTTCTATAGTGTAGGTGCAGACATTGTCGCTGGTGAGCTCCGAGAGCCTAGTCCTGAGGCGTAGGACGGTTGACGGCGTGCTACCGAGGCATTGGATGGTAGAATTTTAAGACGACCCGACCCGTGGATATGGTAGGTGGTGGTGACGTGTTTGGGTTGCTTTTGTGTCAGGATGTCTATTTGTTAGATGAGTCTGTATAGATATCTATTGTACATGATGGCATAGGGTGGTTTGGTTGATTCTGCGATGCATGTGCTCATTTTATAGTAGGAGCTCAGTGTTGCTCAATACTGGGGACTCTCTTCGTTTACGGTTGATGGATACTATCACCCCCAATTTCCTATGGTGCATGAAGGCATGGGTCGAGGGCCCAAAGAAGAAGAAGCAGGGCTACCTCCTATGGCGTACAATTATTTGTCTAAGTGTTGGACACTTGGGCAAGCGCGCCGGGCTGCATGGGTGGTGCAGCCCATTAGGCGCTCAAGACCAAAGGACTCGGATGTCGAGCTAAGGACACTGGCTAGAGCGTGCGGTAGGGCGCAACGCTTCAAGGCGAAGCAACACAAGCATGCCGCAACACGGAAAGGTGCAACGTGGTACACGACAGGTAGGTACACGATACGCGGTACGCGGTATGCAGCTGGCACGCGGTGAGGCATGAGCGAACAGGCGCAACACGACGGGGCGCGAGCGAAGAGGTGCAACACCGTATGCGGTACGCGGCAGGCCGGTACGCGGTATGCGGCTGGCACATGGTGGGGCGCGAACGGATAGGCGCAACACGAAGGGACACAAACAAAGCAGCGCGACGCGGTACGCGGCTGGCACACGCTCCAGACACGGAAACGCTGGGCGCCAGATGACGAGACGAGGCGTGCGATGGACGAACAATGCGGCCGAGTGGCGCGCGCGCACAGTGTACACCAGAGGCACGCGCGGTGCATGCATGAACCGAGGAGCATTTATGTTGTTGTGCATGTATGTTTGATTCATGTATAATGGCTGAGCCATTGTGTATATATAGACCTTGAGACACCGAGCAAAGGTAGTGAAGCTTGATCTAGTGATTGAGTAGAGTCCTTATGCTATTGTGGTGATCCTTGAGTGTGATTTTTATTCCTAGTCTTTGTGTTTGGAATATAAAGAGGGTTGGGAGGATTTTCTCCCGTAAACACTTGTGTCACCAAGCAGTTAGCTTCGTTGCAAGTTAATCAACGTTGGGAGGCTGGCCTAGTTGGGGACTCGGCGCCACACATCCAAGGTGAAAATTCAAGGCGTGAATTTTGGGGTGTGACAACTGGTATCAGAGCATAGTCAACTACAACTAGATGGATTCTTTGAAGCAAAATCAGACAAACATGATCCTTGCTCGGCTCAATAGATTGGAGAGCTTCACGAGAGTATCATTGGCGACGTCGGAGGACAAGCCATTGATGGTCAAACTTTAGATGCTGAGAAAGGAGCTGAACGAATTTCAAGCATCAACCGGAGCGGACATCTTTGCTATCGAACAACACATCGAGAGGATGGTGGGGAGGATAGACCAAGAGATTGCTAAGATGGGCAAGGATGCAGTGGGAGGCTCAAGCCGGAGATTAGCTACTTCGGCCATGCAATATAAGGTGCCCGAACCTAAACCTTATAGTGGCAACCGCAACGCAAAAGAGTTGGAGAACTTCCATTGGGACATGAATCAATACTTCATGGCTGCAAGCATCGACGAGGAGAGCCAGGTAATGATTGCAAGCATGTACTTGGGGGGCGATGCTAAGCTATGGTAGCGCCAGAATCAAAATCGGGAGCCACGAATGGACACTTTCGAGGCGCTAGAAAGTGAACTCAAAGACTGATTCCTACCTCAGAATTCAGAATGGACGGCGAAGGAGGCATTAAGGAAACTTCGGCAAACCGGCACGGTACGTGACTATGTTCGAGAATATAGCTCACCTTTACTCAATATTTCAACTATGCATGAAAACGACAAGCTGTTCAACTTCATGACGGGACTTAAACCGTGGGCGCAAGCTGAGTTGAGGCGTCGTGGCGTGAAGGATGTGCAAGCGGCTATCTCCATTGCCGAGGCTCTTGTGGACTACAAGGCCTCGACCCCAACCGAGAGGAGGAAGGGCCAGGAGGAGAGGTGCACAGGCAAAGCAAGTGGTGGCAGCACAACAAAGGGAAAACCATTACAAGTAGCTTCTAAATCCAAGGGACCTAATCACTCCCAAAAGAAGAAGGGCACAAAATGTTTCATATGCGGTTGCTCACACTTTGCACAGGAATGTCCGAACAAAGGAGCGGTGGCTTCCTTACGCATCAAAGGGGAGGAGTCCGAAGAGGAGAACCAACCTCGGGTTAATCCTATCCAGCTCGTCAACTCTATTACAAGTAAGGAGATGGGGCCTTCCCACAAGGGGCTCATGTATGTTGAGGTTACCATCCAGGGGAGGAAGGTATGTGAAATGTTGGACACAGGTGCGACCAACAATTTTATTTCTAACAAGGAGGCATTGGAGCTTGGTTTGGAGGTAACCAAGAGTGCCAGCAGGATAAAGGCTGTCAATTCAGGTACACAGCCAATCAAAGTTACGACACGACCTTTGATGCATGTGGGGGAATGGCGACAAGAATGTCCATTGATGGTGGTCCCCCTAGATGATTTCGAGCTAAAATTGGGGCTTGAATTCTTTTGGTAAGCCAAGGCGATGGTGTTGCCACATCTTTGAGTCATGGTGATCCAAGACGATTATGCACCATGAATGGCCAAAAGTGAGACACACGGAGGTAATAATATTTTGCTAACATCTCTTCAATTGAAGGCGGGCGTAAGAAGAGGTGAGACCCCCTACTTGGCAACATTGAGAGAGGTCAAGGGCGACCAAGTTAGCAAAGTGCCGAAAGGCGTTTTAGAGGTACTCGAGGAGTAAAAAGATGTGATGTCACCGGGGCTACCCAAGAAGCTACCAACAAGGCAGGGCGTGGATCACAAGATAGAACTCAAACCCGAGGCAGTTCCACCGGCACAAGCGCCATACAAAATGGCACCTTTGGAACTAGCGAAGTGGAGGAAGCAGTTGGATGAGAAGAGGGAGGAATGCGAGTTTGGCATGGAGGAGATTAACTTTCTCGGCCACTACATCAAGCGGAGCTTGATTCGCATGGACGGTCAAAAGGTGGAGGCAATCAATGGATGGGTTGCTCTCACAAAAGTAATCAAGCTAAGATCTTTTCTAGGTCTTGCAAACTATTACTGCAGGTTCATTGCAGACTATTCAAGGATAGTAACCCATTGATGGACTTGCTAAGGAAGGAACATGCTTGGCTATGGATGGACTCATGCCAAGAGGCTTTCAAGCGATTGAAGGAGGCGGTATCCTCCGAACACGTGTTGAAGTTGCCTAATTTTACAGCACCATTTGAGGTGCATACGGATGCATTGGACCGTGCGATTGGTGGAGTGTTGATACAAGACGGTCATCCTGTGGCTTATGAAAGGCGCAAGCTCAAAGGGACGGAGGAGAGGTACTTGGCCCACGAAAAGGAGATGGTGGCGGTCATACATTGTCTCATGACATGGAGGCATTACCTTTTGGGGACCAAATTCATGGTGGTGACGGACAATGTTGCCAACACTTACTTTCGCAGGCAAAAGAAGTTGTCACCAAAGCAAGCAAGGTGGTAAGAATTTTTGTCCGAGTTTGATTACATGGTTGCAGAAACTAGGCACGGAGAACAAGGTGGCCGACGCATTAAGCTAGAAGGTATGCGAGGAAATCGTGGCGCATTGACCGAGGTATGCTCTAACTTTTTGGAGGAAATTAGGGCAGCTGCAAAGGAGGACCTAGAGTATATTCGGATGGCTAAACAAGTGGAGGAGGGCTTGGTCCAGAGGTATTGGCTAGAAGATGGCCTGTTCAAGGGCCAAAGCAACCGGGTGTTTGTTCCTAGTTGGGTCGATATACGCCAACAAATCTTGAAGAAGACCCATGACACTTGATGGGCGAGCCATCCAGTCGTGGAGCGTATGGTGGCACTTTTGGCTCGTAACTATACATGGCCAAAAATGAAGGAGTACATAGAGCTATACGCCAAGAAGGCAAGACGGAGAGGAAGAAGCAAGCAGGGCTTATTCAACCTCTACCAATTCCGTAGAAGACGTGGGACTCAGTTTCTATGGACTTCATCACAGGCCTACTGTCTATCGGGAGGATAGGCACTATTATGGTCGTGGTGGATTGGCTCTCAAAATATGCAATATTTATGGGAGTGCCGAAGAGGTGCTCGGCGCACGAGGCGGAGGAGCATTTTCTCATGGGCGTGGTGAAAATTTTCAAACTCTCCCGTGAGATCATTAGCACCCGAGATCTAAGGTTCAAGGGCAAATTTTGGACAACCTTGGTCAACCTATTGGGGACGGAGCTCAAATTTTCAACTGCCAACCATCCTCAAATCGATGGGCAAACGAAGCGCATCGACGCATTACTCGACGAGTACTTGCGGCATTTCATATCAGTAACTCAAAGGAATTGGCTGGAGCTACTTGATTCAGCGCAATTTTCTTATAATATCCACAAGTCCTCATCGACCGAGATAAGCCCAGTAGATCTAACACTCGGATTTCAGCTAATTACACCTATGGATATGGCGCAACAAAGGGAGGGGCGAGGCTCTTGCCCGGCAGCCTATCAATTTGGGCTAGATCCGAAAGAGATACTTTAGCAAGCACGACATAGCTTGGCAAAAGCACAAAGCTAAATGAGCAAGTATGCGAACAACAAAAGGAGGATGTTGGAGTTCAAGGAAGGGGACAAGGTTCTCTTGAAGCTTACTCCACAATTATGGAAGAAAGTCACGGACCGGCGGTTTCACAAGGGGCTACTTCCAAGGTACAAGGGGCCATTCGTGGTCACTAAACGAGTTGGGTTGGTGGCCTACTGATTGCAACTCCCTGAGAGACTCAAGCTTCATCCAACTTTTCATGTAAGTTTTCTAAAGTCTTATCTTGAAGGGGAGCGGCAGCATATGCTAAGGGCACCACCCGGGGTGCGGGTGGAATTTGCAAAGAAGATTGCAAAAATTCTTGACCACGGGACCTTGAGGGGCAGCAAGAAGAATGGGCGACGGGAGTTTCTAGTGCAATGGGACAATGAAGAAGCCTACCTAGCTTGGGTGTTGATGAGGCCGTCGACTTCATTTGGTGGGGGTGGATTGTCAAGCCCCATTTCTCTTGGTGCATGAAGGCACGGGCCGAGGGCCCAAGTAAGGAGGAGCAGGGTTGCCTCCTATGGCGTGCAATTATTTGTCTAAGTGTTGGACACTTGGGCAAGCGCACCGGGCTGTATGGGTGGTGAAGCCCACTAGGCGCTCCAGACCAAAGGGCATGTCGGGCTAAAGACACTGGCTGAAGCACGCGGCAGGGCGCAAAGCTTCGGGGCGAAGCGACACATGCACGCCACAACACGAAAATGTGCAACACGGTACGTGGCAGGCAGGTACGTGGTACGCAGTATGCAGCTAGGACGCGGTGAGGTGCGAACGAACAGGTGCAACGCGGTACGAGGTACGCGACAGGCTGGTACGCGATACGCGGCTGGCACACGGTGGGGAGCGAACGGACAGGGGCAACACAAAGGGGCACGAGCGAAGCAACGCGACGTGGTACATAGCTGGCACATGCTCAAGACACAGAAGTGGGGGGCGCTAGGAGCCAGATGACGAGACGAGGCGCGCGATGGGCGACCCATGCGGCTGACTGGCGTGCGCGCGCGGTGGACACCAGAGGCACGCACGGTGCATGCATGAACCGAGGAGCATTTATGTTGTTGTGCATTTATGTTTGATTCATGTATAATAGCTGGGCCATTGTGTATATATAGACCTTGAGACACCGAGCAAAGACAGTGAGACTTGACCTAGTGATTGAGTAGAGTTCTTGTGCTATTGTGGTGATCCTTGAGTGTGACTTTTGTTGCTAGTCTTTGTTTTTGAAATATAAAGAGAGTTGAGAGAATTTTCTTCCGTAAACACTTGTGTCACCAAGGAGTTAGCTTTGTCGCAAGTTAATCGATTTTGGGAGGCTAGGCTAGTCGGGGACTCGGCGCCGCACATCCAAGGTGAAAATTCAAGACGTGAATTTTGGGGTGTGACAGATACTGTCGTTCTTGTTCTCTGATTTATTTATGGTGACTTCTGGAAGAGTTTAGTTGATGGAAAATTAGGGAATATTCTAGTGAACTGTGTGCAGGTTGAGAGGTTTTTTTTTAATAGCTCTATTTTAGGTATCACTTGCCGAATTTTTGAGAAAAAAGTCAGAATGGTACGAAATCGATAAAATGCACGCGCGGGGGCGCGTGGTTGGGTAAGTGCGCGTGCAGCGCGCGCGGGTCGTGTCGGGCGCGCGGGGTAAGTGGTGAACGCGTGCGGGACCTGCAGGGCGTTCGAGGTATACAGTGTGCGCACGAGGTGCGTGTGGGGTTGTGTGTGCGCGCAGCGTGACGACAGGCGTGGGGCATGCGACCCTGCAGGAGGCACAGGTCACGTGGAGTTGGGTTAAGGCGTTCACGAACGTGCGGCACGAGGGCATGGGGCTGCGGGGGCACGCGGCGCTGTGGGCGTGCGCGCAACGTAGTGACACTGAGTGGGCGTGCGCGCGGCATCAGGGAGACATGCGCACGACGCCAAGCAGTCGGGGCGCGGCGCCTAAAGGGCGCACACAGTGATGTGTGAGAGGGCGCGCGACGCTGAGCAGTCGGGGCACAGCGACGACATTACACGCGCATGGTTGGGCGTGCGGTACCTGAAAGGCGGACGACGCCCGCGAGGCACTGCCTGCGGGCCATACGCAAAGGTCGCTGCGGCGAAATGTGGCGCGCAAGGTATGCGCCGCGTTTTTTTGTTTTGTTCTTTTCGCATTTTGACATTTTTTTTAAACCCTTTAAATGATTCTTTTCTGTTGTGTATTTTAAATCGAGTATTTTCGTGTTCCCTCTACGAGGCGCAAGTCGTTTTCGAATCGAGTCGAAAAATTTTTTACTTACAAATGTTTTTTTGAATATGATTAGAAAATGAAAGTGGTGTTAAATTGAGTGAGTTCACGATGAGTTTCTGGATGTCATAGTGTGTAATCGTAACGAGCGTTCTGTGAACTTGTGGATTCTCGGGGTGTGACATATATTAAATAACACAATTATTAATCTATAGTAATTACACTAAATATTTAAAGTTGCATTTTTAGAACTATAAAGTATATTTACTCAAAGTAATGTTCATTGATATAGTCATTACATATGTATTAATCATACATTAAAATTATAAATAGAGCTAGGTATAAGATCCGTTACCCTCTTATATTACATTATTATCTTTGACTACCATTAGTTATTAATTGAATAATTAATTAATAATATTTATAAATTGCGCGTTAATTATTTATTTTCTGAACTAACAGACAAATGAATCTTGTATTATGGATTTCATTATATCAATGTTAGCATTCTCACCTACTCATTCAATTTATTCCAAAAATACAAGTTTTATTTAATGTAATTCATACAAAATTTTACCGAATAAATCAAAAATAAATTAAAATAAAATAGGAATATACTAAATATAATGAACTAAGATCATACATATATTACCATTATTATGATAAAATTAATTGTTCTTTATTTTACGGATATTAGAAAAATAATATAATTTCATCTAGTTCAGTGCTATATAATTGTCATGACCCGAAAACCTACCCGTTTCCAGTTCGTTCACTATTCTGATACCATCTCTGTCACGACCCAAAAACCTACCCATTTCTAGTTCGTTCATTGCTCTTATACCTTCTCTGTCATGCCCCAGTATCCCTACACGGTTCCCGGTTCGAACACTTATACTACTTACTCACTACACTAAAAAGAAATTTGAATAAAATTTAAAACTTTTGTTACTCGACTTAAAACGACATTTTTGAAAATATTTTAAACAGCATTGCAACGGAAAACTAGATTAAAATCAGTTTAAACGAAATTTCATTTTATAAAAACATAAAACAAAGAAACCGATCGACACTTGGGTTATCTCGGGTTTTTCATCTGTCGACGTTGGCAAACGCCGATCGACACTACGTTTCTCTCGGGTCTTTTCGTTGGTCGACACTAAGAACACCGGTCAACTTTACGTTCGTCTCGGATCTTTTTGTCGGTCCACACTGAGAACACCGGTTGACACTTCTACGTTCATCTCAGAGAACGGTCGACATTTACTTTCATAGATCGACACCTTGATCCTTTCTGTCCTCATAAGTCGACCCTCGCGGTCAACACCGCTGCCATTTTTACCCTACCAGTTGACACCTACAATCATAGATCGACACTTACTTCGGCTCTGCCAGCGCAGGTCGACCCTTGCGGTCGACACTTGCAGGGTCTGGTCGACCACTAAGCCTATCGGTCGACCACTTACTCTCTAGAACTCTGTTTAAAAATCTTAAAACTTCACAAAATCGATTGGACTTCGACTCAATGCTAATAATAACCCAAAGCACACTTTTCCATCAACTCAAAATCATAATTTAAGTAAAGAAAACGACTACTAAAGTTTGAAATCCGTCTATACATTCAATCGACTTAAAACAACTAAAATCATTTCGATTACACACCCAAAACCCGTACCTATACCCACCATAGTCAAAACACCCTAATAGCCGGCCAGATCGTCCACGTATGTACTTCTCCAACAGCCTCCTAATCCTGGGAATGCTCTGAGTACTCACCGGCTATGTCGTCGTCACCTACATCAAAGAACTGAACTATTAACCTAATACTAAGTAAGCAATGCATAAAACTTAAACAGTGAAAACAAATACATTCTAACATATGCAGTTTCTACAGTTTCGTCTCTACTTTCGTTTTCATCTCTTTCTAACATCTTCTTTATTTTCTTACTACTAGGTTCTTTCTTACGTGTTAGATCAAGGTGACATAACTCGTGGTCCACCTCTGGGGACAAGGTCAACCTCAATCTAGTAAAGTGACACACCTCCCGATCCACATCTGGGGACAAGGCCACCACGTAAAGTGGAGGAAGAATGATACACGTCGCGGTCCACCTCTAGGAACAAGACCACTCAACCCTACTTTTCTTATTTTCTTACATATTTTCTCATTTAATTCGTTTCATCAAATCCTACTGTTTCACTTCGTAAAATATGAAAATTTATTTTCGATTCGTTCTCGTACTTTAAAACCATGAATGCATAATTAACTAAAACATAACGTAAAATAAACGTGCATGCAACCTACCGTTCTGTGATTTAGGCCCGAAGGCAAAAGCACCTACTGTATTAATTACCTGACGTCATTAGCAATTCGTATGCCGAAACTCGTAGTTAGCTGACTAACTGTAATACCTATAAAATCACATATTCATCAATTTTACTTCGTTCAACTCATAAATTCCTAACTCGAAAGTCATAACTCGTATAAAACCAAACTCTCTACTAAACCCAAAATCCAACTAAATTTTTGACCAACTTCGAAAATTCATAACTTCTCCAATACTCGTCTGATTTCGACGATTCGAAATGTTACGAGCTTCTGAGAACGTCTAATTTCTAATGGTCTAAACAAACTCTTAATCCAACACCTATAGTTTGGCCGAATGTGGCCGAACAGAAACTGTTCCACAATTCGTGTATTCGGCTTTCTAAACGCTCAATCTTTCCCATAAAACCCCGAAATTTACTTCTACTTCCAACTTTAATACCAACACACGGATAAAACCAACTTTAACCTCTAAATCTCGTATCTCCCTCTTAGGGTTCACCAAAACTACCTAATACTTTCTCTTACTTCATCTTTAACACTCAAAACAGATAAAGAACTATCTATTAAAACTAAGCAAAACTTACTGTAGATTTGAGGAAACGAAGAAGAAAACGTCGCCGTTGGACGTCGCTGGAAGGAGATCACCAGAAGGGTTTTCTTTTTGGTGGGGGAGGAGTAAGAACCGAAAAGGTGGGGGGAGGGGGTGGGGGTTTACGCTCCGTCCCGCTGTATATTTTTTTTAGTTAATTTTTTTATATAATAAATAATAATAATAATATAATTAATAAACGCCGTCAACCTTTAACCGTATAAGCAAATAGTCATTCGGTCCTTTTCCGGTTTAATTCTTATAAATCTATCTTGTCCATTAGCATCAAAATAATCTTCTACTTAACTGGCTAAATTTTTCGTCTTTAATCCCGACTCGAAGTTTGCCGTTTACCGATACGAATTTCTGAAAATTAAATTTCAGAAAATCCCAGGTGTTACAATAATCATATTATATAAAATATAATCACTTTATTTCACTACTTATATAGTCGGGATATAACTATACATTCTCAAGCAAGTGAACTGTATCTATGAATTTATTAATTTGAAGATCCTATATTTCAAATATAAATCACGTACTAATGTGATTATGTAACGACCTGTACGTCGCCACTAGGCTTGGCTTAAGACTTAACCTTCCAAATTACTCTTTCCCCATTTCCTTATTTGTGTCCTAACATACATAGTGCAAGCAAAAAAAATAAAACGTATGGGAGTCTCTAAAACTTAAGTTTTTCTATTCAATCGAATATACTCCCAGATAGCTCAAGAAATTTCAAAACATAAAATCCTAACTATATATCCAATCCAAACACTTGTAGAGGCTACATCAAAAGTTAGGATATATCACCCACTGGTTAAAAGGTCACCTGACTGCCGCAAACACTCCCCACGAGCTCGTTCGTCCAACTGCACCTACTCATCAACCTGAAACTCTAAGTTCTCTTCTGTTAGTTCTTCACCTACATCATCAAAATTTAAATTAATGAGCCTAGAGCTTAATAAGGATATATAAAATGACATGAATTTGTATGCATGGACATTTCATAAAGCATGTACTTTCTTTTCTTTTCTTTTTTACTTGACATGGGTTAAAGAGGCTCGATAATGGAGTCGGCACTTAATAAAACGTGTATTATAGATTATTCATTGGTAGAATGGAAAGAATTAAGGGAAGAAGGTCCCCCCCGTAATGAATGGGAAGATCAAAAAGTTGGAAGAAGAAAAGACTTTTTGGTTAGACGTATGGAATTAGCTAAGTATTTTATTCGAACAAATATATATAACTTGAACTACTGAGCGGACAAGACATATACTTAACGTGGACCATTCAGTGGACAATGCATAGGTCATACTTGCCCCATCCTACAACTTAACAATTTACGTACTTTACATAATCTTGTCTTTCTTACTTAAAACCTGTATATAAAATGTTTTTCATGATTTTGTAAAAACATGATGCATGAACATGAAAATACACATAGCAGAAGACAATTCATCAATGCATAACGTAGACAATATCCTCAAGACATTTCAATAAGGCATTTCACTTAATCTAAACGTCTACGAAAACTTAACTACCCTTAACTCATCCTATAAAACCACAAGATCTAGTACCTTTGTGATGTAGGCCTTAAGGGCCAGAAGCATACAATCTAAACTTACCTCGGTGCTTAGCAGTCAAGCAACCTTGATCACTCTTCCTCGAAGTTTTGGAACCTAATACAAGTGCATTAAAACCATTAATACATCACAACCCAAAAATCTTGAACCAATCACACTTATACTATAGCGTCCCGAGTTATCATAACCCGGTTCGTTGGTCTGAACTACTGACTCATACCGACCTGAGTTGTCTGAACTCGGAATAGACGTTTGACTTTGTACTCGTACTAAATTCTCTTAAAATGGTTAAAACTTAGTCATCACCTTTAAAACATTTAAGTCTTTTCAGCCGAAGACAACTCCCACGTGGAGGTCTCATCATATGAAAAACTAGGCAAACTTCAAGATTTAAAACAATAACAAGGATCTCATTCGACCTCTGTAGTCTTTGGTCAACACTTAACCCGTTCTGCACACAAGAATCGACACCTATATACATAGGTCGGCACCTCGTTAGCCTCTATTTGCACCGATCGACACCTGTTTTCACAGGTCGACACCTTAATCCTCTCTGTTCGCTTCGGTCGAAACTCGCTGTAACGTCCAAAATTTCTGTTAAATAATTTTCAGAATTTCGGAGCAATAAATGGCACCGCGTTAGCCTCTATTTGCACCGATCGACACCTGTTTGCACAGGTCGACACCTTAATCCTCTCTGTTCGCTTCGGTCGAAACTCGCTGTAACGTCTAAAATTTCCGTTAAATAATTTTCATAATTTCGGAGCAATAAATGGCAAAATTCTAATCGGAATTAAGGGCGAAAAATTTAGCCAGTTAGATAAAAGATTATTTTGAGGCTAATGAGAATGAGAAAATTATAAGATTTCGATCGCAAATGAACCGAATGACGATTTGATTAAACAGTTAAGGGTTGAGGGTAAAAAGATAATTATGGTTATATTATATTATAAAAAAATATATTCATAAAATAAGAGAAAGGAGGAGAAGAATCGGGAAACCTCTCCCCCCTTCAGTGTTCATGTAGCGCCCCGAAAATCCACCCGTTTCTGGTTCCCTCACTGCTCTGATACCAACTCCTTTATCGCCCCAAAAACCTTCCTGTTTTCGGTTCGCTCACTGCTCTGATACCAACTCTAGTACGTCTCGATCCACCTTAGACCGGTTTGCCACTTATTCCATATTCCACTCGTATCGTAAAAATTTCATAAAATTTTAAAATTTTTATTTCTCGACTTAAAACGATATTTTTGAAAAGATTTTAAACGGCATTGCAGCAGAAAACTCAATTAAAATCAGTTTGGATAAAACTTTATTTTATTAAACGTAAAACTGAGACACCCGGTTGACACCTATAATCATCGGTCGACACTTGGATCGTCTCGGGTTTTCCATCGATCGACACTGGTAACACCGGTCGACACTACGTTCCTCTCAGATCTTTTCGTCGGTCGACACTGGGAACACCAGTCGACACTTCTACGCTCATCTCAGATAGTGGTCGACAGCTGCTTTCACAGGTTGACACCTTGATACTCTTTGTCTGCGCAGGTCGATTCTCGCGGTCGACACTTATAACCATGGGTCGACACTTACTTCGACTCTGCCCACTCAGGTCGAATCTTGCGGTCGACACTCGCCTTCCACTTTACACTGACCGGTCGACACATGTCGACTTCGGTCGACACCTTGCACAAGTATACATAAAAATGACACCCGTTCAGAGAAAACACGCGATGACATTCCCACGATTAAATCCACAAAGTAAAGATCTATATTTTAAAACATAATTCCTTCAAGTAATTTCAAAAAAAGACATAATCCCTACTACAATCCCAACTATAACCATACCATACATCCTATATCCCGCCATGGTCAAGTCACCCCAACAACTACTTACACCGGCATACGGTGTATGCAACCAACACCATCCTAGGCATGCCCGACACCTAGCAAATCACCCAAAACCTCATCGTCACCTACACCATAGAACATAAAACGTAAGCCTAATGCTTAGCAAGTATGAAGTATGAATTAAAAATCAATGCACAACTCAACTCCTAACACATGAAGTTTCTACACTCTGTTTCGTTTTCGTTTTCATTATTATCATCTTCCACTTTCACGTGTGAATCAAGTCGGCGCACATGCTATCCTCCTCAGGATAGCCACACCATGACCCATGGAACAAGATTAGAGGCACACATTGTGATCACACATGGGATGGCCACACAAAATCTCCTCCCAACATCGATCATAGAACCTTCTAGTGGTTTCTCACTAGCACGTTAACGACGAGGCGTTAACAAACCGTGTCATCTTACATACACATTCATCCATAGGAACCCCCTAGTGTTTTCTCACTAGCACGTTAACAACGAGGCGTTGCCTATGCGTGACATCTTTTCTTATCTGATTACATTTCATATGCACAATTCAAAATATACTCAAAACTCATTCTTTTGTAGTTCAAAACCATAATGCGTGTCAACACATATGCACAACCAACTGACCAAACAACAAAACAAACAATCAAAGCAAACAAACAATCCTACCATTTCATGGTGTAGGCTCGAAAGCAAACCACAAACAATTCATCACTTACCTGGTGTTCTTGAAATTCCTCGTATGTCGTAACTTCGTACGCTAACTAAAAATACCTATAAAATCATACATCCATCAATTCTAACTCATTCAATTCATAAATTCTTAGCTTGAAAGTCCTAACTCATACCAAAACCAAAACTCTCTACTAAACCTGAAATTCTACTCAATTTTCAACCAACTTAAGAAATTCACAACTTCTCCAATACTCGTCCGAATTAGACGATCCAACATGCTACAAACTCCACAAGACTTCTAGTTTCCAATGGCCTAATCCATTTCCTAATTGGACATTCACAACTTGGCCGAACGTGGCCGAACAGACACCGTTCCAAAATTCGTATATTCAGCCAATCAATCACTCAATCTTTCCCACCAAATCTCGTAATTTAATCCTATTTCTAGCTTAAGCACCAACATGCAGATAAAAATTGACACTACATTCAATTTCCCTCCTAGGGTTTTAGCAAACCACCTGATACCCTCACTAACTTCATTTTTGTCGTTAAAAACAACTAACACACTATCTACTAAAAACCAACTAACACTAACTGTAATCTGAGGAAATGGAGAAGAAATCGGCTGAGCTTCGCAGGAAGAGAAGATCGCCAAGCTTCGCGAGAGAGAAGAAGAAACAGGGAAAGATCGTCAAACTTCTTTTTTTATTTTATTTTATTTTATTTTTATAATAATAATAATACATAATTATCAAACTGCCCTCAACTCTAATCTGTTTAATAAATCTGCTATACAGTCAAATTCCAGTTGTATTCCTAAATTTTTCTCTACTCTATTAGTCTCTAAATAATCTTTTACTTAAAAGCAAAAATTCTCCATTATCAATTCTGACCAAAACTCCACCGATTATAATTACAAAAATCTGAAATTAACTTAAACAGAAATTCAGGGTGTTAAAGTTCATCCCCCTCCCACCCGTGTGAAACCCTCTTCTCTCGGCGATTTCTCCCTTCCAATGACGACACTAAACCAATCCTCTCAGTTCCTTCATCAATTTTCAAATTTACGGTAAGTTTTAGTTAGTTCTTAGTAGATAGTTAGTGTTTTAGTTGTTTTGAGTGTTAAAAATGAAGTTAGTGAGAGTATTGGGTAGTTTTAGTGAAAATCTAGGAGGGAGCTGTGAAAAATTGAAGTTAGAATTGATTTCTATACGTATGTTGGTGTTTGAACCAGAAATAAGAGTAGATTACGAGATTTAACGGGAAAGATGAGTGGTTGAATAGCCGAATACGCGAATTGTTGAACGTTTTTCATTTTGCTACATTCGGCCAAGCTATAGGTGTTAGATTAGGAATTTGTTTAGATCTTTAGAAATTAGACGTTCTCAAAAGTCTGTAGCATTCGAATCGTCCAAATCGGATGAGTATTTGATAAGTTACGCAATTCTGAATTTGGTCAAAAATTATGTAAGATTTTGGGATTTGTCAGAATAGTTGTTAGAGTGTTGTTTTCCATTAGAGTTTTATGAGTTGGATGGAGAAGAATTAATGGATGTGTGTTTTATAGATTCTCTAGTTAGCGAGCTGTATACGGAATACGAATTGCTAGGACGCCAGGTAAGTAGTGTAGAAGAGCAGTAGGTGTTTTACCTTTGGGCCTACATCACAGTTCGTTAGAATGCATGCACGTTTACTTTATGTTATGTTTTAGTGATTATGCATCATGGTTTTAAAATACCAGAACGAAACGAAAATTAATTTCGATATTTTTACGGAATGAAATAGTAGGATGAGATTAAACGAATGAAATGAGAAGATACGTAAGAAGATAATAAAGGTGGGGTTGAGTGGTGTTGTCCTCAGAGGTGGACAGCGAGGTATATCACTCTTCCTCCGCTTTACATGGTGGCCTTGTCCCGAGAGGTGTATCGCGAGGTCTGTCACTTTACTATATTGGGATTGACCTTATCCCGAGTGGTGGACTGCGAGGTGTGTCACCTTGATCTAGCACGTAAAGAAGAACTCAGTAGTAAAAAGATAAAGAAGATGTAAGAAAAAGACGAAAATGAAAGTAAAGACGAAACTATAGAAACTACATATGTTAGGATATGTTTGTTTATAGTGTTATGCTTTTATACATTACTTACTTAGCATTAGGCTAATAGATGAGTTATGTGATATAGGTGATGACGCTATATCGGCTGAGTACTCAGAGCAAGCCCAACACTAGAAGGCGGTTGAAACAGTGTGCTCATGGACGACCCGACCGGCTGTTAGGGCGTTTTGACCATGGTGAGCGTAGGTACAGGTTTTGAAGTGTAATCAAAATGATTTTGAGTCATTTTGATTTGTTTCGAGTCATTTGGATGTATAGACGGATTTCAAAATTTAGTAGTCGTCTTATTTTGCTCAACCTCTATGCATACAGGTCGACACTTAGTTCAGTTCTGCAATTTAGTGTGCACTTCAAACACCCATATCTCCCTTAACCATTTTCAATGATTCAAGATATTCCGAAAACCTTAGGATATTACATTTCTAATGGAAGAATTCATTTATCAAAAGAAAACATAAAACTCGGCCAGATAGCTCAAGAACAGAAGCAGTTCTATTTTTTCTTTTCAATTACAAACTCACCTCAAAGTTTCTCTTCTATCATGCATAGACTTCTATTCTAATTTATCCTAAACCTTTGCACACCCTTAAACTAAGTTAGAACATCAAAAGAAGGAAGAAAACCAAAACCTAACTCTGAATTTTCGGAGGTTCAACACCTATGCTTAAAAACACTTTACAAAATCACTAAAACATGTATTTTTGCATGAAAATCAAGCATATTATAAATCCTACCATAATCATTTGCAATGAGAAGATGAAGAGGAAATTTGAGTTTTTATAAACTTTATTTAATAAAGTTTAACTTTATCTTATTTACATAATTTACACATAACCTTTAATTTCATCAAAATTGACCATATTTCTTATTTACAACATTTTTCACTCTTTTCATCTCTTCTTTTCACTTATTTATTTTCGTTTTTCTCTTTTATTTAAATAGTTCTATATCCAAAGTATATATTGCATTGACGAAATACATATACAAAATGTCTTAGGGATAAATATAATATACCAAAACCTCGAGTGTTACATTTCACCCTCCTTAAAAAAATTTTGTCCCCAAAATTTTCTTAGTCAAACAGTGCAGGATATTTACTCATCATATCTTGTTGACTTTCCCAAGTGGCTTCTCCCACATTATAATTGCTTCATAAAACCTTCACTAGTGGAATTTTCTATTGCGAAGCACTTTGACGGAAGACTCTAAGATTCTCACTGGTCTTTACTCGTATATCAATGTCGGTTGGATCTCTATGTTCATTGGCTCCACAATTTGAGTAGGGTCATGTACGCATTTCCTCAACATAGATACGTGAAAAACGTTGTGGACTCCATCCATTGACGAAGGTAGCTGCAGTCTATATGTCGTATTTCCTACTCTCTTCAAAACAGGAAACAGTCCGATGAATCGTGGACTGAGCTTTCCTTTCTTGCCAAACCGCATAACTCCCTTGAACGGTGAGATCTTTAGAAACACTTTATCACTTTCAGCAAACTCCAGATTTCTCCTTCGTTTGTCTACATAACTCTTTTGTCGGCTTTGAGCAGTTTCTATCCTTTGCTTGATTACTACAACCTTCTCTGACGTTTGTTGCAGAATCTTTGTACTGACTAGCTTTGCTTCACCAATTTCGTCTCATTACAATGATGATCTACATTTTCTGCCATAAAGGGCTTCGTAATGGGTCATACCAATAGTGGATTGATAGTTATTATTGTAGGAAAACTCTACCAATGGCAGATGTCACACCAAAAATTTCACGCCTTCACTCCGGTTGGGTGTGCGGTGCCGAGTCCTCGACCCGACCAGTCTGCCTCTTCTTAGATGCGGAATAACAACATGAGCGACACAAGTATTTACGGGGAAAACCCCCAACCCTCTTTACATTCCAAACACAAAGACTAGAAAACTCACTCAAGGCACACCACACAATAGCACAAGGAACTCCTTTCTCGGATACCTTGGCCCAGTGTCTCAAGAGGTGTATATTTATACACATATACATGATGGCCCGCCCATCAATCGGACATAAATGTGCACCCCACATAAATACCCTCGGTTGCATGTCATCAAAGCCCCGCCGTGCGCACCATCAATGCCTGTCGTGCCCACGTCATCAATGCCTGCCGCTCGGGTGCCTTCAATGAAAACCTTGTGTGCTCCGTTCATGGCCGCGAGGTTCGCCCACCTGCGCCTCGTCTAGAAACATGCTTTCCGCCCCTAGCGCCCTGCGCTCATACACGCTGCCATGCCGTGTCCCAACCGCGTGCTACGTTCCATGATGCTCGTGCGCCCAGCGCCCTGCATTAACGCCAACGCCTGCTTACGCAACGGCTATCCCCAAACTGTAACGCCCCAACGGCTATCACCAAGCTGTGTCATGATTGTGTCTGCTCCACGTGCGCTAACTACACACCATTATTCCATCGCCATGATGGCGTGTAACGCCTCGGCTACGCGCACCGTGTGTGCCAGCCGAGTGCTGCGTGCTCTCCGTGTCCACACCCTGTGCGTGTAACAGCCACACACTACATGCTCGCCCAACACTTTGCCATTTCAGCACTTTTTGCATGTCTCCACAGATCAGCCTTCTAGCCCATGTATGCCTTATTGGTTGTGCACATTGTGCGTCTCGGTGGGCCCCACGCCTTTGGCTGCCGCTCGCGCACATAGGTCGCGCCCATCTTACTGCCGCATGCCCGAGAAGTAGCCCAGCTCCTCATTCTTCTTTAGGCCCCTGGCCCCGTGCCCTCCTCGGACACTTGGTCTTATCCGCATCCGATGGGTCCAGCGGTGCTGCCCATCTCAACACCTTGGCATGTCAAGTACCACTCATGCCCTGCGCATGTGCTCCGAGAACTACCCACGTTGTGCACCACTCCGTGTCAAGTAGCTTGCCCTCTCGGCCCACTAGGTGTCCTCTACGGCCACTAAGTGCATCACGTTCCAGCTGCCCACGCTATGCTAGGTACTACCCATAACTTGACCCAACACTGGCCCACGTAGTGCCACGCACCAACTGCCAACGTAAGTACTGAGCTGCCCAGGCCCAGCACTCTTGTTCTGCCATTCTCGCTCGCCATGCCGAGCTTGCTCGCGAATGTCGGAGCCCATCTCAACACCTTGTCAAGACTTGTTCCCACATGGTTCCGACTGTGTACGCATCCATGCCCATCAGAGTTGTGCAAGCCCAGCTCTGCACTTTGCCCACACAAGCATCCTCCTCTGCATCCCGCACACCTAGCACCACTCATGAGATATAACTGCCCACGTTTGGCATTGCACTGCGCCCACTCAGTGCCATCCTCGGTCACCACGTGCTACGTGCCCCAGCCACAGACCGTGTCAGATATCAACTCATTGTACCGTCTTACCACGTGTTGATCCGATGTATGCTCGGTCCCCGCCTTGCATACTTTAGTTAGCTCCCCGCAATTCGCTTGCCTTGATGAGCCACGGCCAACCCGTGTATCCTGCCCATCAAGATAATGAGGGTATGACAGCAGATATCTACTCTACAAAGTCTGAAACTCTAACACGCATGCTCTTAGCATGTCTTCCAACATTTGAATTGTCTGCTCAGATTGTCCATCTGTCTGAGGATGGAATGCAGTACTAAAAGTTAACTTCGTACCCATAGAACTTTGTAGGCTCTTTAAAAATCTTGAGGTGAATCTGGGATCCCGATCTGAAACAATCGACACCAGAATCTTATGCAACCTAATAATCTCTCGGACATACAAGTCTGCATACTGATTCATCGTAAACGTCATCTTCACGGGCAGAAAATGGGCCCATTTTGTTAATCTGTCCATTATAACCCATATCCCATCATGGCTTTTGGTCGCCCTTGGTAAACCAACTACAAAATCTATAGCAATGTTCTCCCACTTACATTCCAGAATCGCTAGAGTCTGAAGAGTTCCACCCAGCCTTTGATGCTCCGCTTTCTCCTGCTGACATACCAAGCATGATTCCACGTAACTTGCTACTTCTCTCTTCATGTTCGGCCATCAATAGTGTTGTTTTAAGTCTCGGTACATCTTGGTGTTACCCGGGTGCACTGAGAAAGTTGACTAGTGAGCTTCAAATAGGATTTCTTTTCTCAACTCCTCATCCTTTGGAACATACCACTTGTTCCCAAACTTCATAATACTGTCGTCTAAATAGGTGAATTCGGAAGAACCATCCACCATGTTTCTCATTATGTCGCTACTCCTGTGCCTCTTTGATCCTGTCCAAAATAGTAGGCCATATAGAAAACTCTGAAAGCGCCGCTGCTAATTTAGAAACCATTTCCAATTCAAATTTCTAAATCTCTGTTTTCAAGGGCATCAATATAGCTGACATTGATGGCTGCATCGTATCTTTCATTCTGCTCAATGCATCGGCAACAACATTAGCTTTTTCAGGTGATACTTAATCTCAAAATCATAGTCTTTGACAAACTCTAACCACCTTCTCTGCCTCATGTTCAGTTTCTTTTGAATAAAGATGTATTTCAGACTTTTAAGATCTGAAAACACCTTACATTGTTGTCCGTACAAATTGTGCCTCCATATTTTCAGTGCAAATACCACTGGCGCTAACTCCAGATCATGAGTAAAGTAGTTATGTTCATAACTTTTCAACTGTCTGGAAACGTAAGCTATCACCTTTCCATCATGCATCAATACGCATCCCAAACTGATCTTGGAATCATCACAATATATACTGAACTTGCTGTCCTCTCCTAGAAGAGTCAACAATGGAGCCATAGTTAACTTCTGCTTCGGCGTCTAAAAGCTCCGTTCGTACTGTTCGAACCACATATATTTCTCGTCTTTCTTTGTTAACCTTGTCAGAGGCTTGGCTATCATTGAAAATCCTTCGATAAACGTTCAGTAATAACCTGTTAGTCTCAGAAAACTATGTATTTCAATAGCATTCCTTGGTTGTGGCCACTCTTTTACAGCTTGAATATAAGCTGGATCAACCGAATTGCCTTCTGTAGAGACTATAAGGCCCAAAAAATTAATCTTATCCAGCCAAAACTCGCACTTCGATAGCTTGGCATATAATTGATGCCGCTTAAAGTAGACAAGACTACTCTCAGATGCTCCTTATGATCTTCTTCACTTCAAGAATAGACCAGGATGTTGTCAATGAATACTGTCACAAATTTTTCAAGAAAATCCTGGAATACCCTGTTCATTAGATCCATAAACGTGGCAAGAGCATTCATCAATTCAAACGACATTACCGTGAACTCATAATTCCCATAACGGGTTCTAAACGCTGTCTTCGGAATGTCATCAACTTTCACCTTCAATTGGTAATAACCCGAGCGTAAATCTAACTTCAAAAATACTCGAGCTCCCCGATCCCTAGCAATGGATATTTATTCTTAGTTGTCAGCTTATTTAGTTTCCTGTAATCCACACACATACTCATAGATCCATCTTTCTTCTTGACAAATAGAACTGGTGCACCCTAAGGGGAAAAACTAGGGCGTACAAAACCCTTGTCCACTAATTCCTTTAACTGAGTCTTCAACTCCTCTAGTTCCACTGGAGCCATACGATACGGGTTCTTGGATATTGGTGCTAAGCCAGGATAAACATCAATTCCAAATTCTATCTCTCGATCCGTAGGCAATCCCAGCAAGTCATCCAAGAAAACTTCCATAAATTCTTGAACTATAAGGATATCCTGCAGCTTTTCTTCCTTCTGTATCAGTGGATCAAACACATTGGCTAGGAATCCCACACATCCAAACTTCGGCAAACGTTGAGCATTCATGAACGATACTCTGGGCATCTTGTTTGAGCGTAACATTGCTTGATATGGATAACTTTCTCCCTTCGGAGGTCGAAAGTCCACGGCCCTTGGCCTGCAGTTGATCGTAGCGTAGCGTCTGAATAACCAGTCCATTCCCAAAATTACCTCATAGCCCTTCATATCAATTATAACCAGATCTGTGTATTGCTTGTTGCCTTCTACAAACACTATATTGCCTTGAACCATCTGATCTGAATGCATAGACTCCCCCAGATAGTAACATAACACTATAACACCGATTAGCTGGTAAAAACTCTCAATTCCACTTAACTACAAACTTAGGGGCTATGAACAAATGTGTAGCTCTTGTGTCTAATAAAGTAAAAGTTGCTACACTACAAATGAGGATAGTACCTGAGATGACTGATGGTTGTGCAATTTCCTAATCTTCTATCAAGGCAAAGATCCTAGGAGTAGCACTTGTCTGCCTTTTGTCTGGTATGAGACAATCTTTTATCTGGTGGCCCTCCTTGTTACACCAAAAACATCGGCCTGTCAGTAATCTGCACTCTCCCAAATGCGGCCTCTTGCATACCGGGCATATAGGGAGCTGAGGAGCCCCTTGTGGCCTTTTCCCTTTTTCTTTGTCCATAGTTGTGTCATTAGACCTTTTAATGTTCATACCTTGTTGTGGTTGTGGTTGCCACCCTCTGTTCTGTTGGAGTCGTTGTTGCTGTTGTGGTTGAATTTCTGTGAAAAACTTTCTTGGAGGTTCCCGTTGCTTCTGATATTTTGCTTCAACCTCTTCCAGCTCCAAGGCCTTAGCCACTACCTTGGAGTATGGCACGTCATGGATCCCAGTCGTCTTCACCCCTTTGTACATGTCCAGTTTCAACCCCTGAACAAATTGATGTTCCTTGTTTTCCTCTGTACTGAACATGTGGCTGGCGTAACGGGATAGCAATTCAAACTTCTGGATATACTCGGACACAGATCCGTACTGGCGCAATTAGGCAAACTCGACCATCTTGTTTGCACGGACATTGCGATTGAAGTACTTTTCATAGAACAGTTTCATAAATCACTCACATGACGTTTCCCTTACGTTCGTCGTGGTCTTAACCATGTCCCACCAATAACCTGCATCCTTCATGAGATGGCACTGCGCATGATACCTTTTTACCTTCTTCCACCTCAGCATAGTCAAACATACTCTCCACTGATCGGACCTAATCCTCCGCATGTGTTGGATATGTCGACTGTCCGTCGAAGATCAGTGGTCGGAGTCGTCTGAAACACTCTCCACTGAGATCACTAGAAGCACTGAAGTGGGAATTGTCATCACTGTTCATGAACCTCTCCAGTTGTTGGGATTGCCAGTTCACCAGTTCAGTTAACTGTTTTATGTTGTCTGAATCACCCCTTCCGTCTACCAGCCTTCGTCTATCCCTCCGTTGATTTCTTGACATGTTAGCACTCCTAGACAATATACACACAAACATATACTTGTTAACATAACTTAACTCAACTTAAACACTTACTGTTGTTTGAGCGTTCCCATGAGGTGGTTGCACAGTCAGGTAGTTTACAAGACAAATTTTAAAATCCGGGTGCTCTGATACCACAAATTGTAACAACCCATACGTTGCCACTAGGCTTCACTTAAGACTTAACCTTCCAAATTACCTTTTTCCCCATTTTCTTATTTGTGTCCCAAAATACATAGTAGAAGCAAAAAAAATAAATAAATGCTCTAAAACTTAAGATTTTCCATTCAATCGAATATACACCTATACAGCTCAAGAAAATTCAGAATATAAAATCTTAACTATACACTCAATCCAAACACTTGTAGAGGCTACATCAAAAGTTAGGATACATCACCCACGGGTCAAAAGGTCGCCTGAATGCCGCAAACACACCCCACGAGTTCGTTCCTACAACTGCACCTATTCATCAACCTGAGGCTCGAAGTCCTCACCTGTTAGTTCTTCAGTTATATCATCAAAGTTTAAACTAATGAGCCTAGAGCTCAGTAAGGATATATAAAATGACATGAATGTATATGCATGGACATTTCATAAAACATATATTTTCTTTTCTTTTCTTTTCTTTTCACTTGACATGGGTTAAAGGAGCTCGATGGGGGAGTAGGCACTTAATAAAACGTATACCACAAAGTGGAAAATATATATATATATAACTTGGACCACTGAGCGGACAATACATATACTTAACGTGTACCACTCAGTGGACAATACATAGGTCATACTTGCCCCGTTCCACAACTTAACTATTTACGTACTTTATATAATTGTCTTTATTACTGAAAACATGTACATAAAACGTTTTTCATGATTTTGTAAAAACATGATGCATGAACATGGAAATTCACATAGTGGAAGACAATTGATCAATGCATAACGTAGACAATATCATCAAGACATTTCAATAAGGCATTTCACTTAATCTAAACATCTATGAAAACTTAACTTCCCTTAACCTACCCCATAAAAGCACAAAACCCATTACCTTTGTGATGTAGGCTAGGGCCAGAAGTATACAATATAAACTTACCTCGGTACTCATCAGTCAAGCAACCTTGATCACTCTTCCTCGAAGTTTTAAACACTAATACAAGCGCATTAAAACCACTAATACATCACAACCCAAAAATCTTGAACCAATCACACTTATACTATAGCGTCCCGAGTTATCAGAACCCGGTTCGCTGGTTTGAACTACTGACTTGTACCGATCCGAGTTGTCTGAACCCAGAATCGAACTTTCGACTTTGACTCGTACTAAATTCTCTTCAAATGGTTAAAACTTAGTCATCGCCTTAAGATGTCATCCTTTAAAACATTTAAGTCTTTCAAGCGAAAGACAACTCCTGCGTGGAGGTCTCATCATATGAAAAACTAGGCAAACTTCAAGTTTTAAAACAATAACAGGGATCTCGGTCGACCTCTGTAGTCTTCAGTCGACACTTGACCCTTGTGCGTTCTGTACATAAGGGTTACACCTATATACATAGGTCTGCACCACGTTAGCCTTTGTTTGCACCGGTCGACACCTGTTTGCGCAAGTCGACACCTTAATTATCTCTGTTTGCTCCGGTGAAACCTCGCGGTCGACACTTTTACCATTTTTACACTTATCGGTCGACACTTTCACACACAGGCCAGCACTTAGTTTAGTTCTATCTTCATAGGTCGACACTCGCGGTCGACATTTACCCAATTCGGTCAACCCCTATGCATATAGGTCAACACTTAATTCAGTTATGCAATTTAGGGTGAACTTCAAACACTCATATCTCACTTAATACTTAACCATTTTCAATGATCCAAGATGTTCTAAAAAGCTTAGAATATCACCTTTCTAATGGAAGAATCCATTTATCAAAAGAAAATATAAAACGTAGCCAGATAGGTCAAGAACATAAGTCGTTCTGTTTTTTCTTTTCTCTTTTATCATGCATAGACTTCTATTCTAATCTATCATAGACCTTTACACATCCTTAAACTAAGTTACAACATCAAAAGAAGGAAAAAAACCAAACCCTAACTTTGAATTTTTGGAGGTTCAACACCTATGCTTAAAAACTCTTCACAAAATCACCAAAACGTGTATTTTTGCATGAAAACTCAAGCATATTATAAATCCTACCTTAATACTTTGAAATGAGAGTAGTCTTGGCTGAAGAAAAGCTTCAACAAGGGAGGAATGACAGCTGAAATAAACCGTGGAAGATGAAGAGGAAATTTGAATTTTTATAAACTTTATTTAATAAAGTTTAACTTTAGTTTATTTACTTAATTTACACATAACCTTTAATTTCATCAAAATTTACCCTATTTCTTATTTCCAACATTTTTTACTCTTTTTATCTCTTCTTTTCACTTATTTCTTTTTCTTTTTCTCTTTTACTTAAACAATTCTATATCCAAAGTATATATTGCATTAATGAAGTACATATACAAAATGTCTTAGGGACAATATACAATGTACCGAAACCTCGGGTGTTACAGATTATTTCTTTTTAAATTTAATCCTACATATATCAATATATATATATTTAAATTTAAAATTGCACAAATAATTAGAAATTTTTCTTTGAATTTATAAAGCATATCAAATAATACAAATATAAAAATTATTCATAAAAGTCATTTATTAATTACAGCAAAAAAATATTCGTAATATTTACTTGTGGGTACATTATTCCCAACAGAGGATCGATTCGGGGCAATCTTAATGGACATGAATGGCAAATTCTTCAACAAATCTATAGTTAGAACAACTACCATCCAATGTAAAACTATGATCAGAGTCATATGGTTCCCTACCCAAGAATATGACCAAAATTTAGTGGCAACCCCATTTCCAATAGTCCATGTCGTACCTTCAATAATTCGATTCCAAACCTTCGAAATACCCCTCCACAGATTGGATCTAGGAATTGAATTCTTTAAATCCAACTGTTCCCGGTTTCTCAAATATTTGGCTGGATTAACCCAAAAGTTGTTTGAGTTAGAGAAAATTCACAAGTCACATCCTATCATAGCGATTGAAAAATCCTCAAGTCATTAATATCGTAACATAATATCAAACAAGTCTTCAAAGTCTTATCGTAACGAAACTAATTAACTTAGCCCTTTGTGATGCAGATTGATGGGTCAACGCATAAAAAAATCACTTACCTTGATATTTAGGACGTAAATCTTTGCTCAGAACAGGTATCTTTTACCTTTGAATTAATCTATCCATGTAGTTGCTGCTTGTTAGTGAAAGAAACTGAGAAGAAGAATCACAATTGAAAGATTTCCATGGAGAAACGTTAACAATAATGAAAATCCTAACTGTCTCCATAAAGCATGTAAACTCATGTGTTTACTAGTTTGAGAATCTAAGTCTATTAGTTTCAATGTTACCTTGAATATTTAGCAGAAACAATGAGGCAGCTTGCGAGTTCCGGACAAAATAGGAGCTTGGTCTAACGTGCATAAATTGGTGCAAAGTGTGTGTTTAAATATGATCATATAAACCCTTAAGATAATGGTATAATTCAAAATATAACTAAAAATATAGGAAACCCTAATAAGTTTGTAAATGTGAAATTTGAAAATTCCAAAACGTCAAAAAACACAAAAAACATGTTTTTAGGATAAAGTGGGTGTAGGCACTCGCTATACACCGCATACCCAGTTATGGCACGACCGCACTCTATGCCATGTGCAATCCTATGCACCCCGAGTGCATGGCATAACCATAACAAGGAGCCTCTTACACGCTTTTTTGCACCTCTAGCCTTCTAACACATTCCTACATACACTACTTCATCTTTTTCATTTGGTTGGCTTACAAGATACACTTCAAATTTCTTTTTTGCTCTTACTTGTAATTTTTTACTAAAAAATTGTTCTTTTGTAGTTTCAAAGGAATCACTTTCCTTTAATGAATATTTACTTATGATTTGAAAATCTTTGATTTAGCAATAGTGCGGTCACCCACAACGGCTCTTTTCAAGCCTTATAGGTTGATCATTCCACCAATAAAGAAAATTACCCTTAATTCAATTAATTTTTTCACATATTACATCATTTAACCCTCATATAGATTGTATTATTTTTTCTAAATACCTTATAATCATTACAATAGTAATGTAAAACGTAAATTTATCTTTAAATACAAAGTTAAATCTTGCTAGAGTTCTTAGGTGTTACACAATGTGCAAATGATAAATCTCGTTGTTATTTGCTCGCTTGCATGATAGATGTTCTCAAAACAAAATTTGCGAATATAGAGACTGCTTATGATATAATAGTGTATCTTTAGAATATGTTTAGTCGGCCACTTGACAAAGCCCGCCATAAAGCTATCAAGAAATTCATGAATAGCAAGACGGGAGTCGGTACCTCTGCGTGTGTTAATAATGATTAGCACAATTCATGAGAACAAGATAAGTGGGACCCATATTGCCGAGGATACCCAAGTGAGCATGATTTTAGAAAGTTTGAACTCACAATTCTTACAATTCAAGAATAATTAGTTCATGGACAAACTATGTTATGATATGACTCAGTCGCTTAATGAGCATACTACCTATGAGTCCATTTATTTTGTAGAAAAGAAGGAAGAAGAAAATTTTGTTGAGCTTTCTCTTCCCAATCTTCCCTGAAGAAGTAGAAGAACTTTCATAAAAAGACAAATGTTTAGGAGAATATTTAGCAAGGTGTAGGAAGGACAACCCCAATAAAAAGAACAAGTCTAATGTGGAAAACAAAAGTACCTCAAGCAAGAAAAAGCTCAAACGAAAATGTTTTCATTCTGGAGTTAATGGTCATTGGAAGAGAAATGTAAAAAGTATCTCGAATAGCTAAAGAAATAGAAAACAGATAAATTTGATTTACTTGTTATTGAATCTTGTTTAGTTGGGAATGATTTATCACATTGAATAATTGATTCAAGTGCGACTAATCATTTTTGTTGTTCCTTACAGATGCTTAGTTCCTATCGGAAGCTAGCAAATGGGGATTTCACTATGAGAGTGGGCAATGGAGCACTAGTGTCTGCTTCAACAGTGGGAGAAACAATAATATTTTCAGAATAAATTTTTACTGTTGAATAGTATCTGGATTTACTAGAAACTTCATTCTTGTTTCTATCTTATTTCAACAATGTTATTCCATTTCTTTTAATAATAATATTGTTATTATTTATAGATATTGTTTAGATATTTTTTCTGGTTTTATGGAAAGTAAACTTTATGTGATAAGACCCTCTAATAAATCACGGCTAAATATTGAAATTTTTAAAGTGGAATTGTCTAAGTCCAAGAAAATTAGAAATTCTCATGATGATAACATATATCTTTGGTACATTTATCTAGGTCATAGTAATTTAAATATAATTAACAGATTTGTAAATGATAGTCCTTTAAAAGATCAAATTGTTGGATCGATGATAAAAAGCTTAATAGCTCTAATTCTTATTACTTTTTAATAAGAAAAAAATGAAAATGTCATCTTTTATCAGTCTGTGAATCTTTTTTAGAGGAAAAAATTACCAATAGACTCTTTTCTGCAAAGGGTTGAGGGCCCCAACAGTCATTTGAGCTTATACATCCAAATGCCTATGGGCCAATGACTACTCAGGCTATAGTGATTATGAGTACTTCATCATTTTTGTTGATGATTACTCAAGATATGGTTATTGATGCAAACCACGCTAATGATGTGACGGTGACCCACAGTCGGAGTATTGGCGGCATCGTAAAACTAGAATCTACAAGTTCAAAAGGAAGGAAATCTTTGACCAAAAATATATATAGATCCGAACCTTGGAATAAAGAGAACGCCACAAACGAATATGCCTGTTTGTTTGATAAGTCAGAATTTGAACGCCACAAGAAAATCTTGATAAGTTTAGAGTTTCTTCAAAAAACTAAGAGAATTTCTCTCTAATTTGATAAAACAAAAATCTCCCTTTTACACCCCTTTGTTCCCAAATTTATAGAGCAAGAAACACTCATTTCATGCTAGGGTTTCAAAAGTAAATGATTTTGACGAAAATACCCTTATAACAAAAAAAACGACTCTAAACACTACAATTCGGAAGTAACTAAATAAGTAAATCGGCAATAACATGAACATCATCACAAAATAGCTTGGATTACGAGAACAAGCTCTTGTTCTTGGTTCGGAACACAAACTTCTTTTTTAAGTATGACTTTATGGACTAAATTGCTCATTTGCTCCTTGATCCGCTTCGCCTTTGCTCTAGTTATTGGTCTAGCCACTTGAAATGAATCCGTCTTGATGTCCTCATCTTTCCCTCCCTCTTGAATAGGATTTGTCCTCAAATCGTAATCTGCATCAAAAGAACTCAAGTCATAAACATTAAATGTTGCACTTACATTGTACTCACCAAGTAACTCAAGCTTGTAGGTATTGTCGTTAATCCGTTCAAGCAATTGGAATGGTCCATCATCACGAGGAAGCAACTTAGAAGGCTGTTGTGTGGGGAATCTCTCTTTGCGCATATGCAATCAAACCCAATATCCAGGTTCAAAAATTAGCTGACGTCGTTGTTGACATTTCGAGAAAGGGCATCAGCAACCACATTTTCCTTATCTTTCTTGTACTGAATGACGTATGGGAATGACTCCAAGAATTCAAACTAATGATCGTGACGTTTATTTTGCTTGTGTTGGCTCTTGAAATGCTTCAAGGTTTCATGATCGGTGCGGATCACGAACTCCTTTGGCATAAGGTAGTGTTGCGACGTCTCAAGGGCGCGAACTACGACGTAGAGTTCCTTGTTATATGTCAAGTAGTTGAGCATTGCACCGTTTAACTTCTCAATGAAGTATGCAATTGGTCTTCGTTCTTGCGTTAAAACAGCTCCAATTCCTACAGCTGAAGCATCACACTCAACCTCAAACATTTTTTCAAAGTTAGGTAAAGCAAGTAAAGGGGCATTCGAAAGTTTATATTTCATAAACTTAAACGCCTCCTCTTATGCCTCGTCCCACTTGAATGGGATGTTCTTCTTCATCACATCGGTGAGCGGTGCGGCCACAGTGCTAAAGTCTTTCACGAATTGCCGGTGGAAGCTAGCAAGTCCATGAAAACTTCGCACATGTCTAACAGTTGTTGGAGTTGGCCATTCATGGATTGTGCGGACCTTCTCATTGTCAACCTGGATTCCCTGCGTGCTAACAACAAAACCAAGAAAAAAAGCTGGTCGGCGCAAAAGGGGCACTTGCCTTGGTTAGCATACCATTTCTCTTTCCTAAGAACGTCCAAAACTGCTTGCAAATGGTAAACATAGTCATGCAAATTTAAACTATATATCAAAATATCATCAAAGTATACAACCACGAATTTCCCAATAAACGAACGTAAAACATGATTTATTAAGCGCATGAAAGTACTAGGTGCATTTGTTAATCCAAACGGCATGACCATCCAGTCGTATAGTCCATATTTTGTTTTAAATGCCGTTTTCCACTCATCCCCTTCCTTCATCCTACTCTAATTGTACCCACTTTTAAGATCAATCTTTGAAAAGACACAGGCACCATGCAACTTATCAAGCATATCATCTAAACTAGGAATAGGAAAGCGATACTTTACCATGATATTTTGATGGAGCGACAATCGGTGCACATTCTCCATGTTCCATCATTCTTAGGAACCAAAAAAACAGTAACAACGCACGAACTCATGCTCTCCCTCACATACCCCTTCTCCATCAAGTCTTCCACTTGACGCTGTAACTCCTTTGTCTCCTTTGGGTTGGTGTGATAAGCTAGCCGATTCGGAATGGGGGCTTCAGGTACACGATCAATCTGGTGCTCAATCTTGCGAATGGGTGGCAAACCTTTTGGAAGCTCATCGGGAAATACGTCCTCAAAATCCTGAAAAAGAGAAACAACCAGACTTGGAATGACCAAATGTCGTTTGTTAGTATTCAAAACCTCTTTTTTGTACGTAAGAAGGATCATTGACTGTTTGTGGGCAATGAATTGTTTCAGATCACTCTTGGTTGCAAAGAGATTCTATTTAGAAAGGGATGAGCTCTCTGGTTTATATATATCAGGTGAAAGATGTTTTCTTTGATTCCACTCTTTTCCTTCTTGTTCACTCAATTTTTGCAACCTAATTTGGTCTGCAAAGACCTCTCTCGGGGATAAGGATACGAAAGTGATTGGCTTGTGTTTGTGGGTGAATGAATACTTGTTGGTGAAACCATCATGCTGCACCCTTCGGTCAAATTGCCACGGTCTTCCCAGGAAGATATGACTAGCATACATCGATACCACGTCGCACTTCACCTTGTCTTTGTACTTCCTAATCCAAAATGGTACCACCACTTACTTAGTGACGCGTACCTTTCCGCTATCATTCAACCATTGCAGTTTGTAAGGTCGTTGATGTTTTCAATGTTGAAAGTCCCAATTTCTCCACCATGGAAGCACTAGCCACATTGGTACAGCTTCCCCCGTCGACTATGACACTGCACACTTTGTCTTTCACGTGGCACCAAGTGTGAAAAATATTTTCTCGTTGAATCTTATCATTTTTGTCCTTTTTTATCTGCGCACTCAAGGCAGTCGTGCAACCAAAAAAAAGTCTCCGTCGGCAGCCCCTACCTCCTCATCATCCGTGGAAACATCTTCCAATGACGGCATATCCGATTCAACCTCACCATCACTAGCCTCAGACTCAACCTCTCCACTCTGATACCAATATGACATGAACCCGCCTAACTCCACCTCAAAAGCTAGCTCAAGAGGGGAGAATTGCGAACCCATATATATATATACCACCCAAAACCACCTAACCAATGTGGGATTCACATCATTCTCACTCTCTTAAGACCCGACTGCCTCAGTCGACATTCTGACAAACTCATGGGTGACCAGAGTGGTGATGGCTCTGATACCAAATGATGTGAACCACGCCAACGATGTGACGGTGACCCACAATCGAAGTATTGGCAGCGTCGTAAAACCAGAATCTACAAGTTCAAAAGGAAGGAAATCCTTAACCCGAAATCTACAAAGATCCGAACCTTAGAATAAAGAGGACACCACAAACGAATATGTATGTTTGTTTGATAAGTCAGAATTTGAATGCCACAAGAAGATCTTGATAAGTTTATAGTTTCTCAAGAAACTAAGAGAATTTCTCTCTAATTTGATAAAACGAAAATCCCCCTCTTACACCCCCTTTGTTCCTAAATTTATAGACCAAGAAACACCCCTTTCATGCTAGGGTTTCAAAAGTAAACAATTTTGATGAAAATACACTTGTAACAAAAACAAAACTAACTCTAAACACTACAATTTAGAAGGAACTAAATACGTAAATCGGCAATGACATGAACATCATCCCAAAACACCTTGGATTACGAGAACAAGCTCTTGTTCTTGGTTCGGAACACAAACTTCTTCTTGAAGTATGACTTTACAGACCAAATTGCTCATTTGCTCCTTGATCCGCTTTGCCTTTGCTCTATTTATTAGTCCAGCCACTTGTAATGAATTCATCTTGATGTCCTCATCAATTTGGTCCGTAAAGTCATACTTCAAGAAGAAATCTCTTACACTCCCTTGTTCCCAAATTTATAGAGCAAGAAACACCTATATCATGCTAGGGTTCCAAAAGTAAACAATTTGATGAAAATATCCTTATAACAAAAAAAACGACTCTAAACACTATAGTTCGGAAGTAACTAAATAAGTAAATCGGCAATAACATAAGCATCATCTCAAAATAGCTTGGATTACGAGAACGAGCTCCTGTTCTTGGTTCGGAACACCAACTTCTTCTTGAAGTATGACTTTATTGACCAAATTGCTCATTTGCTCCTTGATCCGCTTCGCCTTTACTCTAGTTATTCGCCCAACCACTTCTAATGAATCTGTCTTTATGTCCTCATCATTCCCTCCCTCTTGAATAAGATTAGTCCTCAAATCGTACTCTGCATCGAATGATCTCAAGACAAAAACATTAAATGTTGCACTTACATTGTACTCACCAGGTAAGTCAAGCTTGTAGGTGTTGTCGTTAATCTGCTCCAGCACTTGGAATGGTCCATTGTCATGAGGAAGCAACTTAGAACGTCGTTGTGCGGGGAATCTCTCTTTGCGCATATGCAACCAAATCCAATCTCCAGGTTCAAAAATTAGCTGACGTTGTCCCTTATTGGCATTTTTTATGTACTGATTAGTTCGTCGCTCAATGTTTTGCCGAGCTCGCTGGGGGAGTTGCTTCACGACTTCTGCCTTCTTCTTGAAATCTAAATTCACTTGTTCAGAAATAGGTAAAGGTGATAAATCTAATGGGGTTAATGGATTAAAATCATAAACAACCTCAAATGGTGAAAATTTAGTGGCTGAATGAATTGAACAGTCGTAGACAAACTCAACATGTGGCAAATATTACTCCTATGACTTAAACTTTTTGCTAATGACTGCCCATAACAACGTCGATAAATTCCTATTCACTACCTCAGTTTCACTATCTATTTAAGGGTGACAAGTAGTTAAAAAAAAAAGTTTTGTTCCTAATTTATCCTACAAAGTCTTCCAGAAGTAGCTTAAAAACTTATCATCGCGATCTGAAACTATCGTCCTTGGCATCCCATGTAGCTGTACTATCTCTCGAAAGAACAATTTAGCAACATTAGAGGCATCATCAGTTTTATGACAAGGAATAAAATGAGCCATCTTAGTAAACCAATCTACAACCACAAAAATTGAATTCTTACCACGCTTAGTCCTAGGTAACCCTAATACAAAGTCTATCGAAATATCAATTAAAGACGAACTAGGAATAGGCAAAGGTGTGTAAAGTCCATTCGATTGTACTTTCGGTTTAACTTGCTTGCAAGGAAGACACCTATCAACTATCCTCTCAACATCTCTTTTCATATGAGGCTAATAGAAAAGTTCTTGTAGAATTCCTAGAGTCTTTGCGACCCCAAAATGCCCCATCAATCCTCCACTATAGGATTCCCGTATCAACAAATCACGCAAAGAACTGTTGGGCACATGCAATTTATCTTCCCTAAATAGGGCCTTTTCATGCCTGTAGAACTTTCCAAACCCAGATTTCTCGCACAACCTATAACTTTCACCAAAATCAACATCATCAATGTAAAGCTGCTTAATATGTTCGAATTCAAGTAATTTAGCGTCTAGGATTGAGATTAAACATACCTTTGAGAAAGGGCATCAGCAACCAAATTCTCCTTACCTTTCTTGTACTGAATGACGTATGGGAATGGCTCTAAGAATTCATACCAATGATCGTGACGTTAATTTAGCTTGTATTGACTTTTGAAATGCTTCAAGGTTTCATGATCGGTGCGGATCACGAACTCCTTTGACATAAGGTAGTGTTGCCACGTCTCAAGGGCGCGAACTACGGCGTAGAGCTCCTTGTCGTACGTCGGGTAGTTGAGCATTTCACCGTTTAACTTGTCGCTTAAGTATACAATTTGTCACACCCTAAAAACCCACACGGTTCCCGCTACGCTCACTACTATTATACACTATGACATTTAAAAGCTCGACGTGAAATCACTCAATTTAATACCACTTTCATTTTCAAATTATATTCCAAAGAACATTTGTAAGTATAAAATTTTTCGACTCGATTCGAAAACGACTTGCACCCCAAAGAGAGAACACGTAAATCTTCAATATAAAATACGTAGCAGAAAATTAGGTGCATTTATTAATCCAAACGATATGACCATCCACTCATACATTCCATATTTTGTTTTAAATGCCTTTTTCAACTCATCCCCTTCCTTCATCCTAATCTGATTGTACCCTCTTAAGATCAATTTGTAAAAAGACACAGCTACCATGCAACTCATCAAGCATGTCATTTAAACGAGGAATAGGAAAGCAATACTTTACTGTGATATTGTTGATGGAGTGACAATCGGTGCACATTCTCCATGTTTCATTCTTCTTAGGAACCAAAAGAACAAGAACAGCGCACGGACTCATGCTCTCCCTCACGTACCCCTTCTCCATCAAGTTTTCCACTTGACGATGTAACTCTTTTGTCTCCTCTGGGTTGGTGCGATAAGCTAGCTGATTCGGAATGGAGGCTCCCGGTACAAGGTCAATTTGGTGCTCAATCCCGCGAATGGGTGGCAAACCTTTTGGAAGCTAATCGGGAAATACGTCCTCAAAATCCACAAAAGAGAACAATCGAACTTGGAATTACCAAATCTGGCTTGATAGTATTCCAAACCTCTTCTTTGTACGTGAGAAGGATCATTGACTGTTTGTGGCAATGGCTTGTTTCAAATCACTCTTGGTTGCGAAAAGATTCTGTTTAGAAAGGGATGAACTCTCTGGTTTATATAAATCAGGTGAAAGATGTTTTCTTTGATTCCACTCTTTTCTTTCTTGTTCACTCAATTTCTGCAACCTAATTTGGTCTGCAAGGACCTTTCTCGAGGATAAAGGTACGAAAGTGATTGGCTTGTGTTTTTGGGTGAATGAATACGTGTTGGTGAAACCATCATGCTGCACCCTTTGCTCAAATTGCCACGGTCTTCCAAGCAAGATATGACTAGCTTGCATCGATATCACGTCGCACTTCACCTCGTCTTTGTACTTCCCAATCCGAAATGGTACCACCACTTGCTTAGTGACGCGTACGTCTCTGCTATCATTCAACCATAGCAGTTTGTAAGGTCGTGGACGTTTCAACGTTGAAAGTCCTAATTTCTCCACCATGGAAGCACTAGCCACATTGGTACAGTTTCCCCTGTCAACTATAATGTTGTACACTTTGTCTTTCACGTGGCACCGAGTGTGAAAAATGTTTTCTCGTTGAACCTTATCTCATCACCGCCTCATCTCCCCAATCATAGCTTCTATTTGTAAATTTGGAATGTTATCTAGACGTTGGTTGTTGTTGTTTTCTGCATTGGACATGCTACGTATTCTCTGCAAGAAAGTAGAAGGTGAAGTAAAATAGGACCTCACAACACTCCTTCACGTGTTTCACTCACAATGTGGGAAAACAAAATCTCTCAATTGCACTCGTGTTCGCTCTCGATAATACTGGCTTTTATCGTTTGATATGCTCACTTACTCGTGCCTTTTTCCACTCGAATTCTTTTTAATTTCTTACGAAACTAACCGAATAGTGATGGAAGATCAACAAGCGGAGAACAAACAAGACAAATCAAAATGAACAGACACTACAATTAATGACTAAAACTTAGAATAAAATTTGGAATACGCTCTACCTAGCTCAAAATAATCACAATGATTTAAGGACGAAAAGGAATAATCTAATAAAATAAGGTAAGATAAAATATTTAGAGAAGTACAATTTGTTTTTTTTAACAAATTTTCAAATGATGTTGAGTGACCAAAACAAATCGGATTTTTAAATATAAATATGTGTTTGAAAGATCCAAACGTCGTCTAACAACTTGAAGAATAACACTTTTGCATTTGGAATCGCTAAAAGATGGAAAACGCAAATTACTTTTGAGTGTCATCAATCCTTGACAATTGTAAAAATTGACTTTTTAATTGGCAAACAAGATCCGATTTTTACGTTTCAATGCAAATCGGAAAACTAACACAATAATCCACAAATCATAAGAAGGCCACAATTTCGTTTGAGGTTTATAAGACCTTCGAATGATTAAAATATTTTGAACCTGATTCTGTTATGGAAGAACAAAATCAGTGACAGTTACGAGAATTTAAATTTGAATAGGTAAACAATACTTGATTTTTGTGTTTCAATATAGATCGGAAAGCTAACACTTCGTTCTATGATGTACAAGAAGACAAATTTTTCATTTGAGGCTTATTTGAATGGCGAATGATCGAAATAAATTGAAACAGATTTCACAACTGAATAACCAAAATTCTGAAACAAAAGACAAAACAGAAAGTCACATCGTTGGCGTGGTTCGCATCATTATATGATATTAACCTGCCTAACTCTACCTCAAAAGCTTGCTCAAGTAGGGAGTTTTGCGAACTTATATATATACCACCAAAGACCACCTCACCTAACCGATGTGGGATTCACATCATTCCCACTCCCTTAAGACCCGACTGCCTCAGTCGGCCTTCTAACGAATCCATGGGTGAACAGAGCGGAGATGGCTATGATATCATATGATATAAACTCGCTTAACTCCACCTCAAAAGCTAGCTCAAGGGGGGAGGTTTGTGAACCCATATATATACCACTCAAGACCACCCCACCTAACCTATATGGGATTCACATCAGTTATACTTACATAATTAAGTTTAAATCAGAGACTTTTTGAAAAATTTCAAGAGTTTAAAGCCTAAGCTGAAAATTAATTAGGTAAATCGATTAAGTATCTTTGATCAGATCAAGTAGGTGAATACCTTGATAATGAATTCAAGGATTATCTGTTAAAATATCATATTATATCTCAGTTAATAGCACGTGGCACTCTTTAGCAAATTGATGTTGTTGAAAGGAGAAATATGATTTTACTTAACATGGTTTGATCTATGATGAGTTACTTTTTACTTTCAAAATCATTTGAGAGACATGTCATACAAACATGAACTTTCATTTTGAATATGGTCTCATCAAAGTCGATTCTTAAGATATCTTTAGAGTTGTAGAGTTGTCATAAACCTACTTTGAAATACATTCCCTTATGTGAGTGTCCAACGTATGTGCTGGTAAGTAAGACTGGAAAATTAGAATCTTTGATCTGACATTTGCATGCTTGTTGGGTATGCGAAAGGCATAAGAGTAGATTTGTTTTATAATTCTCAAGATAACAAAGTATTTTTATTGAAAAATGTCACATTTCTTTAACATAACTATATAACAAACTTCAAACATCAAGAGACCGGTCGACACCTGCAAGAGCCGGTCGACACTTAAATTGTCTCAGGTTTCCATCAGTCGACACTTCTACCCCCATTTTAGAGAGGGGTCGACAACCGATGTCGCAAGTCGACACCTTGATTCTTTCTATCCGTGCAGGTCAACCCTCGCGGTCGACACCACTGCCAATTTTACACGGATCGGTCGACACCTACTTCGATTCTGCCCTGCGCAGGTCGAGTCTCGCGGTCGACACTCACCCTCTAATTTACACTGACTGGTCAACACCTATGGATTTTGGTCGACACTTTGCACCCAGAAACTTTAACAGAATTTAACAAAACAACACGAATTTTGACTAAATGTTTAAAAACAGTAAATTCACTGCTCGACTCAACCTGTTACGCACACCAAAATACTTAACCCAAATTCAAATTTCTCTTTCACATTAAAATAACTACGTACGACTCAAAATACCTCACCACCCAATACTTACACCCGCCATAGTCAAAACGCCTCAACAGCTGACCCAATCGTCCCACGGGCGTTCACCTCCAACTGCCTCCTAGTCCTAGGCATGCTCGGGATACTCACTAGTTGCTGCGTCGTCACCTACATCACATAACTCAACTATTAGCCTAATGCTAAGTAAGTAACACATAAATCACACTAAAATCAAACATCTCCTAACACATGCAATTTCTACAGTTTCGTCTCTACTTTCGTTTTCGTCTCTTTCTTACATTTTCTTTATCTTCTTACTACTGAGTTCTTCTTTACGCACTAGACCGAGGTGACCTCAGAGTCCATCTCACTGGACAAGGCCAACCCTGATTTAGTAAAGTGACACACATCACAGCCCACCTCACTGGACCGGTCCACCTCACTAGACAAGGCTACCACGTAAAGCGTAGGAATAGTAATACCCCTTTTACGGTCCACCTCACTGAACCGGTCCACCTCATTGGACGAGGTAACTCAACCCCACCTTCATTATCTTCTTACGTAACTTCTCATTTTGTTCATCTCAATACATCCTACTGTTTCGCTTCGTAAAAACATGAAAATTCTTTTTCGTCTCGTGTCCTATTTAAAAACAATGATGCACAACCATGAAAGCATAACATAAAGTAAACGTGCAATGCATCCTACTGAACTGTGATGTAGGCCCGAAGGCAAAACTCCTACTACGTTACTTACTTGGCGTCCTTAGGACTCGTAATCCAAATCTCGTACGCTAACTGGAAAACCTATAAAACCACACATCTATTAGCTCTACTTTCCATTAACTTCGTAAAACTTTAAAGGGATCAACCACTAAATCCTTACTCAGTCCAAACCAAAATTCTAACTAACGCTCCGACTAATCTTTCGAAAATTCATAACTCCGCCCATACTCGTCTGATTTGGACGATTCAAAATACTACGAGCTCCTCAGGACGTGTAGTTCCTAACAGTCTATACAATTTCCCAATTTCTCACCTATAGCTTGGCCGAATGGAACCCGTTCTGTAACCCGGGTTATTCGGTTATCTACACCTTCAATCTTTTCCATAAAACCACAAAATCTTCTACTATTTCTAGCTTAAACACCAACATGCTGGTCAATATCAACTCTACACTCAATTTCTCTGCTAGGTTTTCACCTAATCCCCCGATACCCTAGCTAACTCCATTTTTTGTTGTTAAAACAACCAACACACTAACTATATACTCATAACTAGCTAAAACATACCGTAATCTGAGGAAATGGAGAAGAAATCGGTCGAACTTGCTGGAAGAGGGTGCCGATCGTCACGTGGGGGAAGAAGAAGAAGAAGAAGAACACAGGGGGGGATCCGTTCCTCCCTTTGTTTTATTTTAAATAAATTATTTAATATAATTAATTCTAATTACCATTTCGCCATCAACCATAACTCTTTCGATAAATCTACTATACGGTCAGTGCTCAGATAAAATCTTATAATTTCTCCTTCATCATTATTCTTGAAATAATCCTTTACCTAACGTTACAAACTTTCCGGCCTCAATTCCGACTCGAACCTCGCCGTTGACCAATACAAAATGCTGAAAAATTGAATTAACTGAAATTTTTCGGATGTTACAAAACTAGAGATGTAATCAATGCATTCCAACTCCGTCTCGAATCTTGTAGATTTATCTAAAGGTGTAAAATATAAAGGATGGATCTATAAAATAAAAAGAGAAGTGGAGACGAATGTGGAGACATTCAAAGCTAGGGTTGTAGTTAAGTGTTATACCGAAAGGTAAGAGGCCGAGTATATAGCTATGCTTAAGTCCATTCATATCTTGCTCTCTATTGTCACTCATTATGATTATAAAATATGACAGATGGATGTGAAATGGCCTTTCTGAATGGTCATCATGAAGAAACAGTTTATATAGAACAATCAGAGAGTTTCATAGATAAGGATACATAACAAAATGTTTGCAAGTTAAATAGATCTATTTATAGACTTAAACAAGCATCTAGGTCTTAGAATATGATATTTGATTAATAATCAAATCTCACGGGTTCACACAGTATCTTGATGAGTCATGTGTATACAAGCTCATCAATGACAAGCATGTGGTCTTCTTAGTTTTGTACGTTGATGATATTATCAGACATAATGTAGAATTATGTAGAATTATTATCAAACATAAAAGTATGATTGGCTAAACAATTCCAAAAGAAGGATTTGTGAAATGAAGATACATTCTTGGGATCCGTCTAATAAGAGATTGCAAAAGTAAAATGTTGGCTTGTAAGATAAAAGTATGTTTGTCTTAGGCATTGTATATTGACAAGATACTTATAAGATATTCAATGTCAAACTTTAAAGAACGTTTATTTATCTTCTAGACCTGGAGTTATTCTTTCTAAAAAGATATGTCTTGACATATCTCAAAAGGTAGAAGATATGAGACGTTACTTCTCTTCTATGTATCAGTTGTTGGAAGCTTGATGTGTGTTATATTGTGCACGAGGCCCGATATATGTTATGCAATAAGGATAGTTGTTGGAAATTTGATATGTGTTATATTATGCACGAGGCCCAATATATGTTATGCAATAGGTATAGTTAAATGGTTCAAGTAAATCCAATCAAACATATTTTCAAGCGTCTAATGAGAACGAAAAACTATATGCTTGCATATACTAGTAGAGATGTAATTACAAGTGAATATGCAGATTCTGATTTTCAAAGTGATACAAATGATAGAAAGTCAATATTTGGATCAATCTTCACTCTTGGAGGTGAAGCCGTAGTTTGGAGAAGCGTGAAACAAGGTGGTGTTTCAGACTCTATTATGGAAGCATAATACATTGTTGCTTATGAAATAAAAGAAACAATGTGGCTTAGAAAATTCTTTACTAATTTAGAAGTAGTCCCATATATGAATAAGTCATTGACTTTGTATAAAAACAATAGTAGAGCAGTGACAAATTTTAAAGAACTTAGAAGTCACAAGTGAACAAAGCATACAGAGAGAAAATATCATATGATAAGAGATATAGTGTAGTGTGGAGACGTGACTGTTATGAAGAGTCCATTAGCTGATAATCTTTCTGACTCCTTTACCAGGGCGTTACTTGCAAAGCAATTTGAGGAACATTTAGATGGATTACAGACATGTCTCATTTGTTTTAAGGCAAGTAAGAGCTAGTTGGGAATTATGTATCCAATAAGCAAATGTAATATAACATTTTTATATTATCAAATAATTTTATATTGATAAATATTATATTTGCATTTTATATTATATTTTTGATAAAATTCATAGAAAATTCTTTGAATATTTATGTAAACTTTATATTAACTCATATATTGTATATATGTGGGGTAAAATATAAAGAATAATAAAAAAAAAAGTCAGTGACATATATTTGAAATATGAAATTTTCAAATAATTAATAGTCATAAATATAGTTTATGTCATTAATAATATATAGTTATATCCAACTCTATATATTGTGACGTACGATAAATATGTTTTATATGATATAATTATATAGAACTGAACTAGATAAAATTTTATTGTTCTAATATTTTTTTAATATAAAATAATTAATTTTATCATAATGATAGTCATATACATATGATGTTAATTCGTTGTATTTACTAAATTGTTATTTTGTTTTAGTTTATTTTTTGATTTACTTAGTAAAATTTTGTATAAATTACAATTCATAAACTTTATATATTGGAAATAGATTAAAATAAATAGTGAGAATATTAACATCGATATAATGAAATCCAATTATATAGATTTACTTGTTTGTTAATTCAATGATAAAATAATTATCTAATCATTATCAATTAATTATTCAATTAAAAATTAATAGTAGTCAACGATAAAGATTTAGTTTGATAAGTTAAGGAATTATAAACCTAACTCTATTACGAATCTAAATGGCAGGTTGATATATATCTAATGATTATATCAATAAACATTACTTTGAGTAAAAATTCTTTATAATTTTAATAGTACAATTCTAAATATTCAATGTAATTACTTTATAATAATAATTATGTTAATTGATATAAAGAGTTTATATTGACTAAGAAAAATTATTTAAACTTAAAATTATAAGTTCATTTGTTCCTTCACTATTTTCTATCATTAGTCAAATTATAGAAAAAAATAAACAAAGAAGACAAAATAATTAATTGCGAATTAATTATTTAATACACTCAATAATAAGTTTGTTATCTTTCACTAGATGAAATAAATGAATAGTTGATTATTCAATTAATTAAAAAATTTATAAAGTTTTTCTTGAAAATAGATTATGTTAAAATTTAAGTTGATATCATGATGTCAAGTGTTAAGCCAGGGTGATAAGTTGTTTTGATTTCCGTAACCGTTTTATTTTGAATAAATCAATAATTATTACAAAATTAAAATTTCAACTTAAATGGGAGGTAAATTTTATAATTTTTTTTAAATGTTAAGATAATGTTTACGAAATCAAATTTGAATTTTAAATAGAAGATAAAATTTTATAACTGTTACAAAATTAAATTCATATTTAAAATTAGATCTCATAACCTCATAAAAAAATAAGGTTGAAAAACTCTAAGATGTGTGGATCTACTTTTGAGAGCAAATTTGTGAGTTGCATGTGTTGGTTTTAGAGAGCCATTTTCTAAATCCAAATAAATCATTTCATGTGTAGAATACGATCTATCCTGTATTGTTTGTAACACCCCGTAATTTCGCGGTACCGATTTTGAAGTTGTCGAGGCAGTAATCGGCCAGGTTCGGGTCAGAATGGAGAGCGGAGAACTTGTAAGGTTAGATGGGGGATTATTTCAAGATTAGTGGTGAGGAGAAAATTTTATTAATTCAACCAAAAAGGAATTGAATAGCCGTTTGATTTAATGATTAAAGTGTGAGGATAAAACAATAATTAGATTATTATTATTATTATTATTATTTTATATATAAAAATTAACAAAGAGAAGAGGGATTCGTCGGAAACTCTCTCCCCCTTTTCTGTTGCTCTTTCTCCTCACCCATCGCATGATTTCCTTTCGGTTCTCTCCTTCCCGCGGCGTTCAACCGATGATCATTCTTAGTTTTCTCCTCTATTTCAACGGTTCAAAGTAAGTTTAAATAGTTTATGGTTTAATTTTAGTTTAGTGTTGGAGCTTGAGGAGAAATTAGTGGGTAGAGATTTAGGGTTAGAGTGTTTATTCGGTTTACTATCGATTGTTGTGGGTTATTGAGGATAAATGCGATAGATGGGTGAGGAAGTGAGCGAGTCTGAGTGAAAAACCGAGAATGTAGAAATTTTAAGCCCTAGAACGGAACTATTTTTGAATTTTCGGCCTAGTTACAGATGTTCATTTTAGAAACCATTTTTGGTACGTTAAACTAGGTTACGTTTAGCCACTGGAATCGAGTGATTCTGATGACGGACGCAAAAGTTATGCACATTAATAGTTTAAGCTGATTTTGAGCCGAGTTGGGTTGGTGAGCAATTTTGGTGAGTTCGTGAAGTGTTGTGCGAGTATGGTGATTTTAATGCATAAGTAGAGTATTGGGATGAGTTTTGACGGGAAAACGGTTTTATTGTAGGTTGAGCAGGTTTTTAGTGAAACTCGTACCACGAAAAGCTAAGACGTCAGGTAAGTAGTGTAAATAGTGTGTGCATGTGCATTGTTCTTACGGGCCTACACCATGGGACGGTAGGGATGTATTGCGTGTTTTGCCTATTTGTGTTCAGTCATACATCATGTTTTGAAAAGGGTAACGAAAATGAATTTGAGCATGGTGTTATGTGCAAATGTAAAGTGCGATGTGCGGTGGCGAGGACGATGTGTGTGTGGGCAGCTTTGGCCCCGTTGTTGGAGAAACTGAGACAGTGACGACGTGCCAGGGGGTGGTGTAGTAGTGAGTGCGTCCAGCCTCACCCTACTATGGCTACTGCGGTGTGTGTGTGTGGTGGTGGGCAACTATGACCTCGTTGCTGGAGGAAGCGAGACGATGGCGACATACCAGGGGGTGGTGTGGCTAGTGCGTCCAGCCTCACCCTGAGATGGTTACGGGCTGTGGAGTGACGTGCGGTTACGGATTGAAGGGCTAGTTGTTGGAGGAACCGGGACGATAAAGATGTGCCAGGGTGTGAGGTGGAGAGAGAGTCCAGCCTCACCATGGTGCGGCTGTACCACGCGACACCGATTGTGACAACATGAGCGAGAATGTAGAGACTACATATGATATGATTGTACTGTCGTTTTACGCTTCATATTGTACTGCTTACTGAGCGTTAGGTTTATGTTGTGTGTTTCGTGATGTAGGTGCAGAGATTCCAGCGGGTGAGTTGCGAGAGACCAATCAGGATGAGTAGGCGATTGGCGGCGTGCTACTGTGTGCCGGTAGGTGGAGTTCGTCACGGCGGCCCGACCCGTGGAGTGAAGCCGAAAGCTAGGTTCTAGGAGTTGTGTTTTGAGGAGTCTATGTCGAGTGTATAGATTTTGATGCATAGATGGGTTTGAATGTTAATAGCCGGGATTGATGTATAGGTGCATTTTGAAATTTATTTGGAAGAGTTTGATTGAATAATTCAGGTTTCTAATCAGTGGTTTTAAATCGTGGAAGTTTTCGTTATCTGTTTTATTTCGAACTGGTGTTATTTTTATACTGCTGGTGCAAAGTATCGACCGAAATCCACAGGTGTTGACTGGTCAGTATAAAATGGAAGGCGAGTGTCGACCGCGGGGTTCGACCTGTGCGGGTAGAGAAAAATGAGGTGTCGACCTGCGATCGTGGGTGTCGATTGGTTAGTGTAAAATCAAAGAGAGTGTCGATTGCGGGGTTCGAACTGCGCGGGCAGAGAGGATCAAAGTGTCGACCTATAAAAACAGGTGTCGACCGCTCTCTAAGATGAGTGTAGTAGCGTCGACCAACGAGAAGACCCGAGAGAAATGTAGTGTCGTCCAACGTTTGCTAGTGTCGACCGAGGAAAAACCCAAGACAATCCAAGTGTCGACCGGCGTTTGCAGGTGTCGACCGATTTCTTTATTTTCATGTTTTAAAAAGTGAAGTTTATTTAAACTGATTTTAATCGAGTTTTCCGCTGCGGCGTTTTTAAATATCTTTAAAGGATGTCGTTTTGAGTCAATAAACCAAAAGTTTTAAATTTTGTAAGAAATTTATCGAATAATCAAGTAAGTGTACTGTTGGCAACCTGGGTCCCGGATGACTCGGGGCATTACAGATGTGGTGTCGGAGCAGTGAACGAACTGGAAACGGGTAGGTTTTCGAGTTGTTATATTGTTTGTGATATTGTTTCGTTCATTCACGCCTACACGTATTTATTCAAAGTGAGGAGGATTGGCAGAAAAGATCGAAGGTTTCAAATACTCATTATCGAATCTCTCTATTCTCGTATTGTAGATGTAGCCAAACTAAATTTTCGGTTTCAAAAATAAATCTTACCATTGAATGAAATTTAATAGCAAATTCATTTTTTTCCTTTCATGTACAAGAGCAAACTTATTAGTAAACAATGTTAATAAATTTAACAGATTTAATAGATTAAAATCATCAATAATATCAAACGATGAATAATATTTAATAGAATTAAAATCTTTTAAAACCTTAAAATTGGATTTGAAGCTCTCAAAGTGTGTATCCAAATTTTTTTCATAAACCAAATTGTGTACAGAGTAATTAATGATAAATTTTCTAATAAAATATTTTGATATATTATTTATCAACCTTGTGTATATAATAGGTGCAATATACAAATCATATGGCCTTAACAACCACTCAAACTCATTTGGTGTTTCCGACCGACTAGGAACTAATGTACTTGGTACGAGATCTTTTTGCTTCTCAATTTTCCTCAACAGAGGAATTTTTCTTCGAAACTTCTCAAAAATTTCATATTTATTTTTCTGCAAAAGAAAATAAATAACACTTAGCAAGAAAATTTGGTAAGTAATTAGATAATAAATAAACATCTTTATATAAGAAAAATTATTTCACGTTTATCTTCACTTTTATTCATCAACACAATTTGATTTTCACTTTACTTTTGTTCTCTCTCTCCCTAACTTTTTTCTCTTTTCCGAGGTTTCTCTCTTTCTCCCCTGGTTTTTTAACTCTCATTGTACTTTTTTCAACTATTTTTCTCTCTCTACTTTCTTTCTCTTTTCGTCATTTTTTCAATTAATTTCTTTTTACTACTTTTTTTTTTTTTTTTGGCTCTAATCTTTTGGAACTAGTTTTTTATTTTCTCTTGATCTTCACTAACTTCTCGTTGCTTTAATGGTGTTAGAACTATCATCGTTCTGTCTTGGTCGAAAGAGTACTCGTTCTTCGATCCATCGATCTTCACTTTTGTGGAAAAACATTGGTAGCTACAATTTTGCTCTTAGGTTCGTCTCTCGGCTTCGGCCTTTCATCCTCCCAATTTGATTTTCTTGAAGAATTCAAAGATGATTCCATTTCAAAATTCTTTTTTGCTTTTAGTTGCCATTTGATCCTAATTGATTAGTGGAGCAATTTTTCTTAAGTCCACAAAATGTTGTAGATCTACCACATATGCAATCTCTCTATTTAGTCCTCTAACAAATCGAGCGATTGTTGTTTTATCGTCCTCCTCCACGCTTTTATAACTTTGAATCAAATTTTAGAATTTTCAACAAAAGTCTTATAATAGTGTGATGGAATATATCTTTTTCATAGAGTGTCTTCATGTCCTTACACTGTGAACTTGTGACTCACCATACATTCTTTAAGACTGTACTAGTTGATCTCACCATTTTTAGCGCAGTCCATGAATTGCATTGTCACCACTTTAAACTTTTTCTTATCTAAATAATTTTGACATTCAAACAATAGGTCAAACTTTCTTTCCCATTTCAAATGCACATTGAGATCACTTTTTCCTTAAAAATGAAGGATACTTATCTTGAGATCACTTTTTCCATCACCTTTTATTTTTAATTTTAGAAAAATTATAAATAAATCAGAATGATGAAAAGTAAAATCCACGTTTATTAATTCAACTATCTATTTTTGAAATTAAATTTAACAAAATCAATTCAACTATATATGATTAAAATAAAACGTAAAAAACTAAATTCAACAATCAAAAATTAATCCAACTATCTAAAATACAAATTAAATTCAACATCCAAAATTAATTTAACTATCTAAGATATAAATTAAATTTAACGTCCAAAATTAATTCAATTATCTAAGATACAAACTAAATCTAACTATCCAATATCAAAATAAAATGTAAGAAATCAAATTCAACTTTCAAAATAAATCTAACCATCTAACATACTAACTAAATTCAACTAAAATTGAAAGTGCGAAATTAAATTCAATACTAAAAATAAATTCAATTATTCAACATTACAATGAAAACCAATAAAATAAATTCAAGTTCAACTACTTTAAAAATAATTTAAATAATCACAACCTAAATTTCATCCTCAATGAGCAAAAATCATGGCACAAATCTGGTTAAGGTTGACAATAATCTACAACCCTTAGATAGATATATAATGAAATGGGCTACTTATTAATGGTTTTAATTCTTTTCATTTGAACCTTTAATTATATTTAATTGCATTCTATGGTTTACTTCAGTGGAACATTATTTGTAGGTTCACTGTGTATTCAACGTATTCATTTGGGATTTGTGGTGCCAAAAACAAAAGCAGAACTGCATCTCTCAAACAACCACATATCAAGCAACAATATGAGACAGATAGCAATACACACATTTAACACGTTTCACAACTCTAATTCACTAATATGCAGAAGCAAAAACAGACTGTCCAAAACCACGACAACACTGAAGGTAGATTAATTACACGAGCTAGATTAGATAAATTACACAAATTTAAACAATAACTCTCAGAATACTCGAAAAGAAAAATTATTTCTTTCAAAGTTCAATGGACACAGAGTAGAGAGAGACGATAGTCGAAAAACAAAGAGAGCATCGAGAGAGAGACGCGGGTTTGGGACTCGAGGTCGGCTGGTTGAGAACTTAGGGTCAGTGAGACAGAGACTCAGGACTTCAAAGTTTAGAGTTCAGACTCTGAACTTTGAATTCTGGAGTATAAACTTAGTTAAGGCATCCGACCAATGGATCAGATAACTTGTTTTCACCGGGTCGACTCATGGGTCGGTACTCTCACGGTCTAGGTTGATTCTCGAACTTTAGATCCGTATACTCGACTGTGGTCCCCAGTTCCTATAGTATTGGAATAGGGACCAACTCCAAGCCGCACGGAATCCGCCAAGAATGGGCCTAAACCAGTGGTCTAGTCTGGTACGTCAATTGCGGAATAGTTCTGCCCATCCCTACGAGTCATGAGTGCTCTTTGTGCATAAGTTAACTCAAGTCTAACAGAGGAAAAAAAAAAAAAGCAAAATCAAAAATGATGTTTACGTAGGGTTGTAAAAATAAATAAGAAAAGACAATTTTTTTAAGATAAATAACATATAATCTAACGGTAAGTAAGACAAGTCATCTAGAGAAAAATATCCCAGAGCATTTTTTCAGATTTCATGGATATATAATAAGCTTTTCATATTTCGAACTGGCCTCGTAAAAGTCACGCTATAATTTCATTTTAAAAAATACATATGAATTGTGGAGTAACGTGCAACCGAGGAATATAACATTTAGGCTAAGCAACAAAAAAAAAACAGATAATTTCTTCTTTTTCTTGCAAGATGTGTCAAAAAATAACCTTATTTTAATCAATTTTACTCCATTTTTATGAAGACAACAACCTTAGTTTTAATTCTAAACCTAAGCAATCATAGAAGCTACTCCTAGAAATATACTTGAATATCAACATGTTGTTTTCATTTCTATTCCACGTTCTCGTGCAGTCAAAAGAATTAATTCAATGCGATATAATTTAGTGGGTAGTTAGCTATTTCAATCTTGAATTTTAAGTGGCTTCAAAACTTATATTATAAATTATTTTTTAATTTAGATCTTAAAATTAATCTCATGATTAAAGTTACGTTTATTTTCTTATTTCATCTTTTTAAAATATTTATTGATGTATCAAACAATAATTTATATAATTAATGTAATAAATTATAAATAGTTAATTTATTACATTAATTATACTAATTACTATTTGACAAGTCAGCGAATATTTTAAAAAGATAGAATAAGTGAATAAACATAAAACTATTCATAGCTCATCAAATTTTCAAATAATTTAACCTAAATTTTTTAGCCATTGGCTTCAAATACAACATCACATCATCCTACCCCTAAAAGGAAAAAATTCACGTGGAATTATTTGTATTATAATAGAAATCATTTCACTTAATCCTTCGCTCTTCGTTTTTCTACTCTCGTTGTAAATACGGTTAAAAATGAGTATTTGAAACATAAATACGAGAATGCTAGCAGACTAGATCCCTAGTTGTATCCCAAGCTTAGTGTTGAAAGCTTTTATGTACACACACAAGTATACTTGTTTATAATAAAGCTCAAATTATGAAATCATGGTATGTTTGAGGCTCCACCAACCCTCTGTTTGACTAAATTTATTTTATTTGATTCTATAATAAAATATTTGACCATTTGATATGAACACTTTGAAAATAGCTGTTACTTAAATAATTTATATATTTCATCTTTGGCGAAGAAATACAAATGAATAAAGATATTTAAATTTACTCTTTCAAAGTAGTTTAATATATTTATTTTTTTAGTTGTAATAACTTGGTCATGTAATTTTACACTCTCTTCTTACTTATTAATGTTTTATTTTCATTATTTATAATTTCTGTTAATTAATACACTAATTAATGAAGAATACTTATGAGTCACGTCGTGAGATAAAGTTTGAGTGTAAAATTAAAGAGTATTTATTTTCAATTGGGAAGATTTCATATAAAAAATTATGGTAGAAAACTAAATTACAAGTGTGTAATAACTAAGGATGAGGCTTTCAGGAGAATTTTGATGTATTCTATTAAGCCGGCTAAACAAATCCACTCATGAGTCGATTTGTTTACATCCTTGACCATGACAAACTTGCAAGGCAATTGACGGGCACAATTGGCTATGATATATTGTTTGAGAGCTTTGGCTCGCTACAAAATGTGCAAGATGCGTTGGGTGACTCTAGCCATTTGACATCTCTATATGCAATAAACAAAATTAAAATTATAAAAATTTTAGAGCGAAGGAGTCATAATGATAATTAAAAAAGAAAATTTTCAAGTCTAGACACGTGGATTTGATTTGAAGTTTTGAATAAATTGAATTATCTAATTTGTTAGTGATTCTTATTTCAAAGAATCATTCACTCACCCATTTGTAAGCATTCATCAATATGCATGGTATTAGGTAGATATGCACATAGTTTTCTTTACATTATATGTATGGTCTTTGTTTTAACGCCACCCAAGTTCACATTTGTCCATGTCTTTTTTCATTGAAACTAACAAAAAACTACTTAAGTTTGGCCTTCATGGAAATCTAAGCTGGTTCATAATTATTACACATTTTTTCAAAATTATTACTCGTACAATTTGACTAGTCATCCATTTTAGTTATATATGATTTATTATTTTACGTATTCATGATTTATTATAAGTACTCTTATATTGAATGAACGAAGTTGTTCGAGTTTAAATTAGAGTATATAATTAAATTAAGTAAATGTGTTGGCTTCTTGCGTTCAGCTTAAAAAAAAAAAAAAGAGAATAAAAACATTATTCAAGCGAACGTTGGCTAAGTCTGCAGATGACTCAAATCAAGATATAAAACAGTGTTGGCCAAGTAAACCATTGAATGTAATTATTTTATATTATTAACCCTAGAAAAACAAAATAAATCATAGAGTTGGACCTCCACGTTATGTGCCTCAGGAAGCCATTAAAGCAGCTTGTCAACCTATCTCTATATAATCCCTTTTGTGGCAAGCCATTACTCACACGTATAGATAACACAACACAATCTCTTTCAGATCACTCCAATTCCATCAGAACTTGCATTCAAAGTGTGGGAAGGTTGCCATTTTCTCATCCTTTCTCTCTCTGGCTTTCTCTCTCTCTCTCACTAAGAGATGGACTTTCAGCTTCTCTTTCTCACCATCTTGCCTTCCATTATGGCGATGGTGTTGTTGTACAAAATCAGACGAGCGAAGAAGATGATGATGATGATCAAGAAGATAAGATATTCAAAAGCACATGTGGAATCGAATCGCAGAGCAAAAATATCGCCGGAAAACAGGACCCTTTTCCAACCTGGGATGAATGGAAGGACCGATGTTATCATCGTCGGCGCTGGAGTCGCCGGTGCGGCTCTGGCTTATACTCTTGGCAAGGTGATCATTAACTGCTATTCAGGCTGGCTAGATTATTGGTTGATGAAATTAAATGTTATCGATTATGTAGGGTTAAGAAGACGAGTCGAGTAAGATGAATGAAGGCTTAGATTTTGTTTGGTTGGAAAGAAAATAAGTTGGAATTTCGAGGAAAATGATATTAATCTATTGATATTTGACTCCTGACATGGTCTGAAAAAGTCTTGAGGAAGTTGGTAGGTGCACAAGAAATGGTCAACACAATAGATAACAGAGCTTTTTTTTGTTTTTTAATTATTCTTCAATTATTTGATCCTATTTCCAATAATATTTATTAATTATTTCTGCCATTATTTTCTATTTTTGGAAATCTGAACTCACAGCACATTGGGTCTTAGAAAATGCTAGGGTGTAAAGGGTGTTAATTGTTGTTATAACTTGAAATCTTTATTTCTATAACCTCTAAATTCATGTTCTTTAGAAAATCTTTTCCGTATCAAATGATGATGAGAACAATGACGTATCCAAATCCACCCGAGTTTTGAAATTTTCATAACAACGGTCATCCGTTGATCTTTTTTATTATTGTTCTTTTAGGACATATTCTTTTTTTTTCTCTGGTTGAAACTAAGATTGTCCAAATTACTAATAAATAGTATATTATAATCCTTTTACAATAACTATCGTAATTACTCTTACTCATAATGAAAACAGTAAACTACAATGTCATCTTTATAAACTTAGGTTCATTAGGCATACTTTTACTTTTAAAGGCTTAGTTCCTCCGCTTGACTCGAACGAGGGTTGGACATGTGAGATTCTAATTTTGTAAGGAGTGTTCTAGCGTTTAAATTGAATATCTCTACGATAATAAGATTGTGGATCAATCAACAAGTTGTTTAAAAGTTAGTCTCATAGTAAAAGGTCTAGGTGGTAGAACTTGGATTGCAAAATTTGGTTCAGGCTAAACCGAATTTGGGCAAAAATTTTATCCAAAGCCCTATCGACCAAGCTTCGGCTGCAATTCAGCATACCAGGTCGGTTTGGCTCGGTTCAATGAAGGCTCTAACTATACATTAGGTTCCACTGGTATGATCTAATTTATTCCAATCCTAAAAACAAATATGTATTTATTTATTTGAAATGAAATCAAATGGAGCCCCAATAAGTATCACAACGATAATGAAGTGGTGTAATATATGCATATGATAATATATCAACAAAATAAATCATTATTGACAAAAAATTACTTTATTGCTGATATTAAAAAAGTGAAAAAAGTTGGTAATTGCAGGACGGGAGAAAAGTGCATGTGATTGAAAGAGACTTGAGCGAGCCTCACAGGATAGTGGGAGAGCTCCTGCAACCAGGAGGATACTTGAAGCTGCTTCAGCTCGGGCTCGAAGGTACCTGACGATCCGCCATTCGCCACCGCCTCCCGCCGTTTCTGCTCTCTCTCTCTCTCCTTTCTTCTTCATCCTCCTCCTCTCTCTGATCTGCAGATTGCGTCAAGGGTATTGATGCTCAGCGCGTTTTCGGTTACGCTCTCTACAAGGATGGCCGCCATGCTAGACTGGCTTACCCCTTGCAAAAGTTGGATTCCGACGTGTCCGGAAGGAGCTTTCACAATGGCCGTTTCGTGCAACGTTTGAGAGAAAAGGCTGCCTCGCTTTCCAAGTAAGTTCCCTTTCTCTGCCGCCTTCATTTTTCTGTCCGCAGCCCTAAAATGTCGCCCATAATCTATAAATCTTCTTCTCATTGATCAATTTCTTGTGTAGTGTGAGACTGGAGCAAGGAACTGTAACGTCCTTGCTCGAAGAGGACGGAATCATAAATGGCGTTCGATACAGAACTCAGAGTGGCGAAGAATCTACAGCGCATGCTCCGCTCACAATTGTGTGCGACGGCTGCTTTTCGAACCTGAGACGCTCGCTCTGCAGCCCTAAGGTAACTGAGTCAGACTCGACCATGGATTCGTGCTGGTTTTCAAAATTAAAATACGTAGACCGCTGGTTTGTTCTCTTTGCAGATTGATATTCCCTCATCTTTCGTCGGTTTGATCCTTGAAAACTGTGAGCTCCCATTCGGAAACCATGGACATGTTGTGTTGGCGGATCCTTCTCCCATTCTGTTTTACCCCATTAGCAGCACCGAGATTCGCTGCTTGGTCGATATTCCAGGCTCCAAACTACCTTCTGTTGCAAATGGAGAAATGGCTGCTTATTTGAAAACCACTGTTGCTCCTCAGGTGCCAACATCGATTGACTCCAGTTTTGCATTTCAGATTCGAAATCTCAATTTCCGACAAACAATTCCCGTTGATTGTTTTAGGTACCGCCACAGCTTCACTCTGCTTTCCTCTCTGCAATCGAGATGGGAGACATAAGAAGCATGACTAATCGAAGCATGCCGGCCACTCCACTTCCCACACCCGGCGCTCTACTCATGGGGGACGCGTTCAACATGAGACATCCTTTGACCGGAGGAGGAATGACCGTCGCTCTTTCGGATGTAGTCGTGCTTCGGAATCTTCTCAGGCCACTCCCGGATCTGAATCATCCATTAGCTTTATCAAACTATCTCGAATCCTTCTATACGTTGCGCAAGGCAAGTAGTGTGGAGTCAGTGAATACCTGAATTTATGCTAAATCATGATGGTGGGTAGGAAGAAAATTTAAGAACAAAAGACGACTATCAAATCAACCATCAATCTTTCTTTTTGCATAATTTGAAAACTATAAGACTGAAAGTAAATCGATTTTTGCTGACAGCCGGTGGCATCGACGATAAACACATTGGCAGGGGCGTTATACAAGGTGTTTTGTGCATCGCCGGACCCAGCAAGAAAGGAAATGCGGCGAGCCTGCTTTGATTATTTAAGCCTTGGGGGAGTATTTTCATCCGGGCCAATTGCTCTTCTCTCGGGTCTCAATCCCCGTCCGCTGAGCTTGTTTCTTCATTTTTTCGGCGTGGCAGTCTTTGGCGTTGGACGCTTAATGCTTCCATTTCCTTCGCCTTTACGCATTTGGATTGGAATTCGATTGATTCTGGTACGTATAAAAGATGGTGAGTTGATTTCTTGCTTAGGCAAGTATTTTCTGATACAATCGTTGTTGTTGAATTTGGTGTTTTAGGGCGCATCCGGCATCATCTTCCCCATCATAAAGGCTGAGGGAGTAAGACAGATGTTCTTCCCTGTTACTATGCCTGCATACTACAGAGGCTCTTCCCGTCAATGGATCACCATTGAAGCAAACAAAGAGCTGTGATCAATATGCCAGTTTTAGAAGGAAGAACTCATCAATTACTTGAATTTTTTAATCTTGGGATGAAGACTTCCCAAAACCTGAATCATGTTCTTACAAAGAAAATTAGATACTCTCATTATTCCTTTTATGTCCTTGCACGACTCTGCGAAAACAATCGACTAGTGGTGTACGACTTTGTGAAACGATGGAGTCGGAAAGATATTGCGATTTGAAAAATGATAATGCACGAACATTAATCACATTGAATCTAGAAAATTCATAAATAAACGAAAGTCAAGTTGTCTGAAGGAAGAGAGTCTTCTAATCTCAATGGTGGTGGATGATGTAATAAAACAATACTCTTGTCTCTTCACAAAGCTTTAAAACAACATTTTTCTTTTTACTTCTTTCCATGTAACGAGGGAGTCGTCTGAAAATTATAAGCAGCCTGGAGTAGACTTATGACCTACATTTCTGCCTCAATTGTCTTGACTTTGGTTTGCTTTCTGTCATTCTTACTCACACAGAATGTATTGATTTTGCGTGTTTATCTCATCCATCCATCTCTTTCCAACGACGTGCAGCTTCCCAATGTTCTTGGAAGTCAATACAAATCACATACTATGAACGGTTTGTAATTTAAATTTCAGAGTTAAAAAAAATATTTTATTTTATACATCTCACTCATTTACTGGGTCATCTCTCTCCACACGCACATTTGAACTCATTGCGCTACGGCGTCGATTGCGATGTAGCTGTGATGTCAGCACTGTGGCACCGTCTTTTTGACGCCACAACGTCAAGTCTCTGTCGGCTTTGTGCCTTGTTCATTAGTGTATGGGTTTGACCCATATTTTCGTCTTATCAACGCTATAAGACTTGGCGAAGTTCGCAGCCTATTATCATTTAAACCTGGTAGGGTTTCGAGTCCCGATATACAACCAGTCCATTATCCTTAATAATTTGTTTATAATCTCAGTGTCGATTTTGTTTTAGGTTTTAATGATTTTATAGATTCCAGCTAGTCCCCAAGACTGTTGTTCATATGGGTAGGAAGGCCAACCTCAACGTAGGAGTTTCTTGGCTATCATATTGACATAGGAATGTAGAATCAAAAGAAGGGTTTTTGGACATCACGGTTTTTAAAATCCATATTTTGTCATATATCATGTATAAATCCTATCATGTCATCTCTAACAACATTTCAATTGTTATGTATGTTAGTTTTTTTTTTTTTTTTTTTGCTCGCATGATATTTTATTTTATATTCTCGAACTTTAGTTATTTTGGATCCTAGGCCATTTGTTTGCTATACATTTTTGATTGTCTAAAGCTGTTTGTTTGTAAACATGATATGGATTGGGACAACAATGGTATCGTATCCTTAATGTTGAATTCCTAAAGCTTGCTAGAATATTTTGTTGCTATGTTGGATACTATTAATTGATCTTCAGACGATCGTTTTTTCTCTTACGTGCCTTCGGACACATAATGTACAAAAATTCATGAGTTATCTTATTTTCACTGGATCCATTTTCTATAAAAATTGTGCAAATACTCTCTTATATATAACTACCTATGTGTATAATAATATTCTAAGAATTTTTCCCCTAATGACCCGGAGAACTTGTTTATAAAATGGTTAAAAGAGTTTTGTTGATTATAAATTCATGCATTATAGTTTCACTCCTACCTCGTAGTTTTTTAAAAAAATGATAAAATTAATTTTTCTCGTGCATTTGGTAGAGTTTAGGATCTCTGTTGAGTTAGTTGTACAACCTAAAAAGCTCCCCATTTTTCTCATGTGAGTATAGTGGAGGTCAGGAGTAGCTGATCGTGTAGAGCTACCCTATTCCTTCTTTCATTGGAGTGTTATTTTCTTTTGTGGTGAGACTCTCCTTTATTTTTTTTTCTAGTCTGTCCTATATTATAGTGGGTGTTGAATGTCTCTTTCTTTTATGCACTCTTCTTGTTTAATTTAGTTGCATTATCATTATATTCTATAATTACCACGTGGATCTCTGCCAATTTCACGTGGGCATGCATAATTTTTGTTAAATCTTTCGTTGCAAACCAAATTTTTGACTGAGCGATCACATCCTCTCTGAAGATTGGGTCGTTCAACTCAATGTTTGTGTCTTGTTCAGTCTCCAAGTCATGACAAAGATTGCCTAATGAATAAATAACACATGTAAAGTTAATAATTTTTTTAACTTCGATGTTTAAATTGTTAATAGTTGTAATACATGAGTTGAATTGTCAAAACATAAAGTACACAAATATCAATTGTTCAATGATATAAACAATATTTTGAGCAATACAAGACATTCATAGCTTAGTAATTAACCACAAGTTTCTTTTATCAACTTCATCATAGACTGCTAATTTATGGATATTTATACTTTCTTCTTTTTTAACTAGAATATAAACAATATTTTCAAGAGATTAAACATACATCTTCATTTTCGATTTCTAGTATACATAATCATTAGAATCAAAGAATGGTGGTTTAGAAATAGATTGTCTCTCAACGTATGCTATATCCATATTAAGTGCCAGATATGTTACTTTTAAAGAACAAATTTTACTTTTGAACCGCAGTGAAAGCTAAAAACTATGTTTTAATACCAATTGTAGAATTGATATAACCTTGGAGGGGAGTGCAATATCTTATCTAACTTTTCCTTCTGATTAAAAATAAATTTAGTTTGCAATGTTGAACTAATTGTTTTCTCTTTGCTTTCATGAGCTAATGAGTGTAAAAAGTAATAATAGAGAGATTGCAAACTTGTTTGACAACTTCTTGATCTTGAAATCTCATCTTTTGCTCTTCCTTTTGAACATCAATCAACATTCTCCTAGCCTCTAAGAAAAGTCATATTAGATTATTGATCTAAGAAAGGGAAAATTATCCAACTTTTGTTGACAAAACCACTAAGGGGAGGTTGGTGGCAAAATGTAGGTACTTGGTTCCTCATTTTATATGATTTTATCATCCAAAACTTTCTCTTTTCCTCTCTCAATTTCTAACTCACATTATTTACAATTTTCACTTGTCTATTCTTCTTAGTGATTGGTGCCTTAATATTGTCATTAATTAATAATTTGCTCCTCAAAGGAATTGCCTTGCGATGTTCTCTACCATCATTCTTTGGGTTGTTTTCGGTGTCATTGGATAGAGCTCCTTAAAATTAGTTATTTATAGTTGTAGCTAATTGACCTATTTGAATTTCTAACATTTTCAGAGATGTAGATTGATTTTGACAAATTGCATTATTTTTCACAGTGTATTGACCTAATCGCATCTCGATGGAAGGTATCTTCTCTTGAAATGATTCATGATTTGATGCACCACTGAAAAGGAAATGTTTCTTTTTGGTGCGCAGGTTGCATAATATGTCAGTTATATGCTTTTTGACTTTTGGCAACAAGATTAGTTTGGTTAGCAATTTGCTTAAAAAAGGAAAGTGGTTAGGATTGGAGGGCTGAACGAAGCAAGGGTTTTCTATGGAGAAGATTTCTCAAATGAGACAAATAATCGGTTGATAGGAGAAACAAAAAGAAAAAAAAACCACAAGTTGGTCAAGGATGCTAGATTGGCACCTCTTGACTTCTATGTTCTCCTTTAGACAAGAATCTCTCCAAGAAGGGGATTGTTATGATTGTTGCACCTTTACTGAAGAGTTCACCACTTAAGAAAGTAATGAGAAAGGAACAACATGAGATCGATTGAACCAAACATTAAATTCAAATTGAAATGTTGCACTACTCTCACGGATATAGAAATAACCAAAAAGTAGTGTTTTGTGTTTGGAGAATCCAACAATACCAAAGTTCTTTGATCAAATTCTAAGTTGGCTGCTCAAAATCCTAAGACATATATAATCTGTAATGAAATGACCTAGGACTTAGACCAGCCAACCAAAAAAGACCAAATGTGTTCTTATAATTAAGTGCAAAAGAAAATAAAAGATAGAGATATAGGGGGAAGGGGTATTCTTCGCCAATGACAAAGTGGCCGAGAACACACCAAACAAAAAGACCTAAAACAAAAGATTCTAAACAACAAAGAGCAAGGTTCTAGGAATTTAAACAACATAATAAACAAGGATAACAAGGCCTAAAGCAAGGATAACTAGCAAGTCCAAAATGCAAGGATGCGCGACCCATCCTTAGGCGTCCGTGGTCGTGCGCTCAAATCCAACACTATTTTGCAGGATTCAACTTAAGACATACAAAAGTTTCTCCACATCCACTTCCAAAGGATACTGCGTCAATGAGTTATGGAAATCGTTACCTACAAAATACAACAAACTAATAATGTTATAGCTCCTTGTGGTACATCATGATTGTGGTATGGTATGGTATTGATTTTGATTGAAACCAAGAGAATAAGATAGTTTGGAAGCTTGTAAGGGTCTAACATTGTTACTCCACGAAAAGTTGAAGAGATTATGTTATCCAAGGTTGTAGGTACTTGAATATAGATTGTTTTGCTACCTATTATTTAAAATGCATTGAATGGATTGACAATTCATATGACATTATTCCCAAGAATGGTTATTACTACATTTTTCACAAATATTAAAGGGACCTTGAACAGAGTGACAGATTGCACAAGTTGGACTCTTAGTGCATCTACTTTTTAATCAATCCAGTAATTTTCAGTGCATCAAGGTCATGAATCCCAACTACTTGTTTAGGATGTAGTCCCTCCATTAGCCATAAATAGTTGTTTGAGGTCTTCTCTTCCAATAGATCGTACACATCATCAATGGATTTATTCATTAACGCTCTTCCACCAGCAACATCGATAGTAGTGCATGTGTGTCATACAATTCCATGACAGAATAATTGAAGTTGCAGCCATTTAGGGATATTCAAGTGAGAATATCGGCGAAAACAAAGTTTTTAAATGCTCCAAACCCTTGTAAAGAGATTCTCAATTATATTGCTTGAATGAAGGGATGTCGCTTCTCATTTTCACAATGTAGGAAAGAGGGAAAGCATTTGGCTAAAAATTTTTGAGCAAGATCATTGCCATTTGAAAAAGAGTTCGTGAGAAATGAGTTTAGCCAATTCTTGGCTTTATCGCGAGGGAAAATGGAAATAGAAGCAAACAAATTGCATCATTAGAAACCCCATCGTGTTTGAATGTATCACAGATCTCTTGAAAATTTACAATATGAGCATTCGAATGATCATTGGATAAACCCCCAAGTTGAACTGAAGCTTGGATCGATTGAATAATTGTCAGTGCTTCTATTCAAAAGTTTTTGCTTGTATCATTGGTCTCCTAATACTAGATTGTATATCATCTACCTAAGCGGCGACATAATCTTGCAAAGATTTGAACTCATTTTCTTTAGGAACATTATCCATATCTAGTATATTAAAATTACTATTCCTGTTACAACTCAAAGGTGGGCCTAGACACAAACGTTGGGTTGAACGACAAATTCAATACTAGGTTTGACAAAGGAAGATTTTAAATAAAAGAAGCGTTAGCCCACGAAAAATAGGCCAAAGTACACATAGAGATCACATAAAAAATAGGATATTGCAAAGCTTAACAATTTAACAGAGTACTGTGCAGGAAATAAAATACCAAAACCCAATAATTCAAATAGGCCATGAATAAAGAAATCTAATAATGAAGAAAATTCACACTAGGACAAAAATATAACACTCAAAATAAAGAGGAGGGCAAAAATAAGATCTACTCCTCAATGAGCAATTGCAATATCAGCCTCCTCGATCCTAAATTGGAAATGGAAGGAGTCTTTGAGATGAGTGATTGACTCAGTACAAAAACCTATACTATACTTAATGTATATGTAAAACTGGTTTTATCATTTTTTTTCAAACCATGATCAGTTTCCTTTCTTTTCAAAATAGGCTCCACGAGCCAAGGGTTTAAAATCATTATATCCTCATTACCATTTTAAAAACAAGCTCAACAAGTCATGGGTGGTACAAGTTCGAAAACATTACTACGTACATAGGTAGACATAAAGTAACCTTCCACCATTTCGTTATAAAAAAATACTCCCAACGAAAAAGGAATGTCACTCAAGGATCCTTTCATCACAAAAACATGATAACTGTAGATCCGATTGCATCTCATTAGTCAAAAGAAGTTAAAAAGTGATAGCGATCCACAAATCCAACTATGTCACTCGAGCTATCAGCGAGCAACTCAAGATAAATACAATATGTGAATCAAATGATGGTCAGCGATCAAGCTCCGACACAACACCATCTTAAACAAAAAGAGTTGTTGGCGATTTGAAGACCATGCAATGACACCACCATAAAATTATATCAATCAAAATATCTTGGCAAGGTTTAAAAGTTATCGGGTTGCCAAAGAGAGTGTCTTCACTGCCCTATCACCCACTTCGCGACATATAAACAAGCAACCTTCACGTAGCAAAATGTGCATATAATCTAACTCGTGTGTTTTGATTGCTCAATCAAACACAAAAAAAAACAACCGGGATTGTATCAAAAGGCTTAGTCAACCTTAGACAATCATAAGATCTATGTAACGACCTATTTTCCTAGTAAAATATTGTTCGCTCTAGGAATTAGGCTATAACCCAATATCCTCTTCTCAAGAATTTGTTCAGTGAGAACTTTTCAGTCGATCACCTAACATGGTACTACTCTCGCCGTAGCACTTTTAAATTAGTAATTCTAATGGGATCCGTTCTTAATTGTCCTCCAAAATGTGTCTTACTATCTTAGATGGGTTTCCTTACATATGTTTCATTTCTATATACCTTCTCAAGTGATATGGGATCGTGACGACCTCATTTTTGTGACCCGGGATTTACCTATGCTCGAATTTGAGATTTGCCTACACTCGGCTTAGGTCCCGAGGTTTGCTCTGCAATCCGAAGTTTGCCTCGTAATCGTATTCATACGTACACATTCAGGTCATCACAATCACCCCCCCTAGGGCCAAACATCATCGTTGACCACATTTCCAATTAGGTACAGTCTCTGATACCATTAATTGTTACGACCCCGAGAGCCACATCTGAGTTCCTAGGCCACCGACAAGGCTAACCCGATTCGACTCCCCGACTCACTCACCACAATCTTTATATAAAAGACAAGTGAAAAGAAAAATACTTTCGAAAAGACACACAGGGGAAGATAAATTTAAAACATTTAAAATCAAAATGATAAAACTATCATGTGAAAGTGAGGACTAAATTTTTTTTAAAAGAAACAATCGCCGCCGGCTGTCGGTCGGATAGCTTAACCGTCGATGTCAACCATAACACCGACCATTTGGGTTGCGTACACACCTGGCCGCTTGTGCGCACATCAGGCCGCGTGCATCGGGCCACGTGCGCCCCCTACTCGACACCTTGCCCACGTCACATTCACTACAAAGGTTGTGGACACAAACAAATACGTAACACCCGTATCAATAAGAGTGTAAGCCACAATGCTTGAAATAAAGATGCTACCTGAAATCACCGATGGTTGGGAGGCATCATCTGGCTCAATAAGGGCAAAGACTATCGATGCTACCCTAGCTGGGCCTTGCTCAAGGCTGGGCAATTCCTGGCAAGATGGCCTGGGTCATTGCAGTTGTAACATCGACCCTGATTTGCCTTTGGGCAATCTCTAGCGAAGTGACCTGTCTCATTGCACTTGTAGTATTGACCTGAGTCAATTCTGCACTCGCCGTGGTGGTTCTTCTTACATTTCAGGCATAAGAGAAACTGCCCTAATCCCTGTGGTCGCTTGCTGCTTCCTTGGCTGCTCTGACTATCATTAGGCCTGTTTAGGCCCTTCTGTTGTGACTACCCTCCTCTACTCTGCTGATGCAACACCTCTCTGAAGAACCGTCTAGGCTGCTCCCAGTGGCTAGGAAGCTTCATCTCAGCCTCTTCTATGTCCAAGGCTTTGGCAACCACCTTTTCATAGGGAACATCCTGCGTCCCTGCTATCCTCACGCCCATATAGATCTCCGGCTTCAGCCCCTGTACGAACACGCGCGCCATCCTCGAGGCCCCGTGCAACGCGCACGCCACACACCATGCCGCGACATTTTTCCAAAATTTCAGCAAAGTAACGCCTAAAACTGTCTGACTCAAACCTGAAAATAACACCCAAAACAACACATTACAATATTTTTCAACAAAAGCTTCCGTTTACATCTTTAAAACACCATTTAATTCTATCAGACCCCGTCCAAAAAAAACCACTAAACCAAAACTCGAGTTTTCAAAACAAACCTTTTCATCAAACTATTAACAATGAAATTCACTATCAATCAAAAATCTATACATAAAATCTATCAAGAGAAATCGTTCAAAATACAAAAGACTCTAAAAAAATAGTCTCTTATAGCCCCTGCCATACCATACCACTATTCACAGGTTGCGCACACTTCTAAAAGTTTGAGAAGTTTAGAAGTGAAAGTGAGCGATTGAGCCATGGGCTGTGAATACTCAAAATTTGAGGTAAAATCGAAGGGTTTGAGCTAGCCATTTCAGTTTTCTAGATTGGAAACCTTCAATTTTTGTTAGATTATATTTAATAGGTTGGAATGTGGTTGAAAGGATGGAAAATTGGGCGAGTTTGAGTTAAAAGCCAGAAATGCAGATTTTTATGCATAAAACAGAACCGTTTTTGAGTTTTAGCCATAGCTATGGATGTTCGCTTTAGAAACCCTTTTAGCATCTTAAAATATGCTTTTTGAGGAGCGTTTAGCAGCTATAATGTAGTGATTCTGACAACCGTAGGAAAAGTTATGCGCATTTGAAGTTATGTTGAAATTTGGCCAAATGGTGTTAGTTAGCGATTTAGTTAATTTTCGATAAGTTTAGCTAGCAACCATAGTTTAGCACGTAGAATGATTGTTTGTACTAACTTTGATGAAAATTTTGGTTATATGATAGGTTGAGCCCGAGGGTTGATAGAACTCGAACGCCATAGAAAAGCTAAACATGTCAGGTACGTAGTGCATGCATTTGTGTGTTGCCCTTAAGGGCCTACGCCACAGAACTTTAGTAATGATTTGTATGTTGATGTGTGTTTTATGTTTGCCATGTATCATAACATGTTTTTAAGTATGAGTGAGCTCTGTGACATGTGAACGGTGAGAATAACTATTACGTGGCCTCTACGAAAGTGATTCGTCCTTCGACGCAGACAGAGAATCAACTTGAGAAACTGGATCCGCTTCCCAACTCAGCATGAGGATTGTTGACAGAGGATTTGTATGCAACTTGTGGGTCTCGTCGCTAGTTGAGCTGGGATGGTGACGTGTCAGTGGCAGTGTGGCGTAAAGGCCAACTGACCTAGCGGTGGTTAGCATGACGAGCCTCAAAGAAAGTGATTTTCCCTTCGACGCAGATAGAGAATCGACTTGGGAAAACTAATCTGCTTCCCAACTCAGTGTGAGGATTGTACGATACGACGTCAGGAAAACAGTGCATATGTTAGGGTTGCATGGATAGTTTTTACGTTTCATTATGCATTCTTACTAAGCATTAGACTTACTTTGTGTTCTATGGTATAGGTGTAGACGAGCAGAATGGTGAGTACTAGGAGTCTAGTCATGAGTAGTGAGCAGTTGGCGGCAAACAACTTAGACATCTGTTTGATGGATTGTGTTAGGGCGACCAAACCAGTGGATGGTGGTATGGTATGACAGGGGTTATGAGAGACTATTTTTTAGGGTCTTTTGTATTTTGAACAATTTCTCTTGATGGATATCATGAATAGATTTTTGATATATAGTGAATTTCATTGTTAACAGTTTGATGAAAATGTTTGTTTTGAAAACTCAAGTTTTGGTTTAGTGGTTTCGTTTGGAACGTGGTCTGATAGACCTGAATGATGTTTTAAAGATGTAAACAGATGATTTTGTTGAAAAATATTGTACTGTGTTGTTTTGGGTTTGATTTCAGGTATGAGGCTGACATTTTTTGGTGTTACTCTGCCAAAATTTAGGGAACGCTACGGCATCGTGTGTGGCGCGCCCGGGGCGCGCGGCGTCGAGTGTGGCTCACGCACGGGTGACGTGCGCAGCGTCAAGCAGCGCACTGGGCGCGTGGTGTCAGTGTGCGTGAGGTGCACGACGAGGGCGCGTGCAGTGGGCGCGCGCGGTGTCGAGTAGGGGGCGTGCGTTGCCCGGTGCAAGCACTCCTGTGCGCTCGACCTAGTGTGCACAAGCGTGACCAGGTGAGCGCGTGGCCCCAATGGTTGGCGCCAGTGCCGACGCAGATGGCTGAGCCGTTCGGCCGACGGCCGGCTGCAGCAGTTTCTTTTTAAAAAAACAATTTAGTTCACACTTGCACGCTCGGCTTTAACGCGATAGTTTTGTCATTCCGATTTTAAATGTTTTAAATTTATCTTCCACTACGTGTGACTTTTTGAAAGTATTTTTCCTTTCACTTGTCTTTTATATAAAGATTTGGCTCTCGGGGTCGCGACATAATCTACAAAAATTAAAACTCAATTCAAATCCTACGCAATCGGCCAACAGAACAGAGAAAGCAGAGGGGAAAACTCATTGAAATTCATTGGGTTTAGGCGTGGGAAGGAAACCGAGTGGTTTGATTCGAGGGAAAAAGTGACTCGTCGTTGGGAAAGAGGAATTGCTCGCAATTCTCTCTTCATAGGAGGCTTCGGCCGAAGGAAGAAACGAGAGTGGCTTCTCGCTGAAGCCACTCTTGTTTTAATTAAAATATTTTTTTAAGTTTTTTTTTTTACCATTACGTCCTCACGCTTTAAATCCTCCAAATTTCTGACATTTTACGTTCTCTTGTTTTCTAATTTGGAAGTTTTCTCTAAAATTCTTTCCTCTCAATTTTTATTTGATAATTTTCTTTAAAATTTCTCTCGTAGATTTTCGTTGAAATTTAAGTTATTTTGGAAAATTTTCCTTTTAAAATTCCTTTGGTTAGGCGGGTATTTAATTTGCCCAAAAATTTCCTGGGTGTTACATTTTACGCTCCTTACAAGAAATTTTGTATTTAAAATTTACGTACCGAATAGTTCTGGATACTTCCGCTCCATGTCCTGCTGTCTTTCCCTAGTGGTCTCCTCCATGCTATGATTGTGTCACAAAACTTTGACCAAGAGAATCTACTTGCTGCGCAATACTTTCACAACTGACCCCAGAATCCTCACTGACTTCTCCTCGTAAGTTAGCGTCGGCTGAATCTCTATATCCTCATATGCTATCACCTGAGAAGGATTACGCATGCACTTCCTCAGCATAGAAACATGGAAGACATAGTGAATGACATCCATCGAAGGGGGCAACTGAAGCCCGTAGGCGGTTCTCTCTATCCTCTTCATGATCAAAAATGGTCCAACGTAATGAGTGTTGAGCTTCTCTCTTTTCCCAAATCTGACCACTCCCTTAAACAGGGAGATCTTCAAAAATACCTCATCGCCTTCATTGAACTCCAACTCTCGTCGCCTCTGATCTGCGTAACTTTTTTACCAACTTTGATTTGTCTCAATTCTCTTCCTAATAATAGCAATCTTGTCAACAATTTGCTGTAATATCTCCAAGCCTACCAATCTTGCCTCTCTAACTTCATCCCTGTACAATGGTAACTTGCATTTCCTCCTGTATAGAGTCTCGTACAATGTTATATGCCAATGGTGAACTGATAGTTGTTATTGTACGAGAATTCCACCGAAGGCAAGAATCTGCTCCAAGCTGCCTGAAACTCTAATACGAATGCTCTGAGCATATCCTCCAAGATCTGTATAGTCCGCTCCAATTGCCTATCGGTCTGAGGATAAAAGACCATACTAAAATCCAGTCTGGTACCCATAGCCTTATGCAGACTCTTCCAAAACTTGGACGTAAACTTGGGGTCTCAGTCTGACACTATCGACACAGGGATACCATGCAGTCTGACTACTTTCTGAATGTATAACTCGGCGAACTGATCCATGAAATAAGTAATCCTAACAAGTAAAAAGTAGGACGACTTTGTTAACCTGTCCGCAATCACCCAGATTGTATCATGGCCCTTAGCAGTCTTCGGCAACCTGACCACGAAATCCATAGTTATCCACTCCCACTTTCACTCCGGTATAGGCAGTGGCTGAAGCATACCTGACAGTCTCTGATGCTCCGCCTTCACCTGCTAGCATACTACACAGGTCTCAACATACTTGACCACCTTTCGCTTTATATTGGGCCACCAATAGTGCTGCTTCAAGTCCCTGTACATCTTAGTGCTCTCGAGATGAACAGAGAAAGAAGACGAGTGGGTTTCTGATAGTATCTCCTTCCTTAGCTCCTCATCTTTCGGGACACCTATCTCGAAACTTCAGAATCCCATCCTCTGAGCAACTAAGCCCGGAACTAATATTGGCCTCCATACTCGATTTTAGCTCGTTGCATTCAAAGTTATTTTCTTGGGCCTGCTTAATTCTATCCAGGATAGTCAGCCTCAAAGCTATCGCCTAGAGTGTGGCTGCTAAGTCAAAAATCATCTCCAATCCAAACTTCTGAATCTCTACATGCAGCTCAGTATGCATTGTTGAAGCCATAGCGGACGCTGAAGCTGATACTCGGCTCAAAGCATCTGCTACCATGTTCGTCTTCCCTAGATGATATTTGATTTCCAAATCATAATTCTTAACAAGTTCGAGCCACCTCCTCTTCCTCAAATTTAGCTCATTCTGTGTGAAAATATACTTCAAACTTTTATGGTCTAAAAATATCTTGCACTATTGCCCATACAAATAATGTCTCCAAATCTTTAGTATGAAGACCACTGCCGTTAATTCCAAATCATGTGTGGGATAATTCTACTCGTAGGTCTTTGATTGCTTGGAAGCATAGGCAATCACACCTTCTCACTCTGCATCAATACGCACCCCAGGCCTATCTTGAATGTATCATGATATATGCTGAACTTCTCATCCTCCACTGGTAGTGTCAACAAGGGAGTTGTAGTCAACTGCTACTTCAGTGTCTGGAAGCTGCCTTCACACTCATCGGACCATCCATACTTCACATTCTTACTGGTTAATCGAGTCAAAGGCACTGCAATCTTGGAGAATCCTTCAATAAAGCTCATTTAGTACCCTGCTACAAAAAACTGTGAATCTCACTGGCACTGATCAATCGCAGCCACTCTTTCACAACTTGAACCTTCGCTGGGTCAACTGAAATACCTTTGCAGGAAATGACATACCCCGAGAAGTTGATCCTATCTAGTCAAAACTTGCACTTAGAGAGCTTAGCATACAACTCGTGCTGTCTTAGAGTCGTGAGCACAATCCTCAAGTGCTCCTTGTGCTCCTCCTTGCTCCGTGAGTATATCAAAATGTCGTCAATGAAAACTATCACAAAATTGTCAAAATACTCTCTGAATACTCAGTTCATCAGGTCCATGAAGGCTGCTGGGGCGTTGGTTAGCCCAAATGATATCACCAAAAACTCATAGTGCCCATACCTCGTTCGAAAAGCAGTCTTCGGGATGTTTTCCTCCCTAACCTTCAACTGATAATAGCCAAACCTCAAATCAATCTTAGAAATACTTGAGCACTTTGAAGCTGATCAAACAAGTCGTCTATCCTCGGTAAAGGATACTTATTCTTCACTGTCAGCTTATTCAGCTCCCTGTAATCAATGCATATGCGTAATGTCTTGTCTTTCTTCTTGACGAAAAGTACCGCGCAACCTAAGGTGAGAAACTAGAGCGTATAAAACACTTATCTGTCAACTCCTCCAACTATGTCTTTAACAGCTTCAGCTCAATAGGTGCCAACCTGTAAGGGTTCTTACATACTGGTTTTGCTTCAGGATATACATCGATAACAAACTCGATCTCTCTGTCAGGGGGCAGACTTGGCAAATCCTCCAGAAATACCTCCGGTAACTCCTGTACAATAGGAATGTCCTGCAGCTGAATCTCCCCCTAAAACTGCACATCCATAACACTAGCTAAGAAGCCCATACTTCGCAATAACTGTTGAGCTCTCATAGAAGACATAGCCGAAATCCTGCTCAAACCCTTCTCTGTCCTGAAAGAGTAGCTCTCCCCACTCGGGGGTCGGAAATGGATCTCTCTGGTTCTGCACTCTATCGTGGCATAGTGTCTGGACAACCAATCCATCCCCAAGATGGCCTCATACCCCTTCATGTTTAGTATGATAAGATCGGCATCCAACTGCTTCTCCCCCACAGTCACTAAATCACCCTGTACCATTTGATTAGAAAATATACGCTCCCCTGACGGCAACATCACCTCATACAGCTGCCCTGCAGAGCTAGGCTCTAAATTCACCTTCACTACGAAGGTTGTGGACACAAATAAATACGTAACACCCATATCAATAAGAGTGTAAGCCACAACGCTTGAAATAAAGATGCTACCTGAAATCACTGATGGCTGGGAGGCATCATCTGGCTCAATAAGGGCAAAGACTATCGATGCTACCCTAGCTAAGCCTTGCTCAAGGCTGGGCAATTCCTGGCAAGATGGCCTGGGTCATTGCAGTTGTAACATCGACCCTGATTTGCCTTTGGGCAATCTCTAGCAAAGTGATCTATCTCATTGCACTTGTAGTATCGACCTGAGTCAATTCTGCCCTCGCCGTGGTGGTTCTTCTTACATTTCAGGCATAAGAGAAACTGCCCTAATCCCTGTGGTCGCATGCTGCTTCCTTGGCTGCTCTGACTATCATCAGGCCTATTTAGGCCCTTATGTTGTGACTACCCTCCTCTACTCTGCTGATGCAACACCTCTCCGAAGAACCGTCTAGGCTGCTCCCAGGGGCTAGGAAGCTTCATCTCAGCCTCTTCTATGTCCAAGGCAAAGGCAAACACCTTTTCATAGGGAACATCCTGCGTCCCTGCTATCCTCACGCCCATATAGATCTCCGGCTTCAGCCCCTGTACGAATTGGTGAACCTTGTTGTCATTCAGGCTCACCAAATGACCGACAAACCGAGACAATGCCTTAAACGTCTTCACATACTCTGCCACCAAACCCATCTGTCGTAGCTGGGCAAACTCCACCATCTTTCAGTTTCTGACTATATGGCTAAAATATTTGCCGAAGAACACTGCCTTGAACTCCTGCCATGTCATAGCTTTCACATCCCCAGTGGCCTTTACTGAATTCCACCAAATCCTGGCAACTTTAGCTAGGTTGAATACTGCACTGGTCACTTTATCTCGATCGTCCACCTTGGCATAATCCATCATATCCTCCATACTTTGAATCCACTCTTCAGCACTGAGAGGATCCAAAGATAATCCATCAAATACTAGGAGCCGGAGTCTATGAAATATATCCCCACTGTGATCTGCTGAAGCACTACCACTGGAATGACCCTGGTCCTCCCAACTCATAAACCGCTTGAGCTGCTGAGACTGGCGGTTGATTAACTCAGTGATCTGTCTGCGTTATCCCTCTCATCTGTAGCTCTACGTGGCTCTCTAACCATGGTGCAAATCTATACACAATAACATTTACTAAGTCTAAAAGGAAAGACAAGGGTTCTAAGAAATATTTAAAGTTGGTGAAGCACTCCTATGCAGTGGCTGGCAGAGTTAGGTAATCCACTGAACGACGTCGACCTCGTGGCTCTGATAATCTAATTTCAATTTTTTTGGTTGTTCAATTTGATACGACTCAAAATAACCGAAAACTAATATCAAAAGGCTCAAACAACCTAAAACAAGCATTAGGTCTAACTCCAGTTATGTAGCGCCTCAAAAACCCACGGGTTTTCGGTTCGCTCCGATACCAATAATGTAGCGCCTCGAAAACATCCTTGAACTCGGGTCGCTAACCATACTCTTACTCATAAAATCAGACAAAATTCGTGAAAAATTTAAAACTTTGTTTCCCAACTTAAAACGACATATTTGAAAACGTTTAAAAGCATCGCAGCGGAAAACTCTAACCAAAATTAATTTTAATGAAATTTCAAGTTTTAAAATATTTAAAAGTTATTTTTGGTCGACCTCTAAAATCTTCGGTCAACACTTGACCCGTTTTGCACACAGGGGTTGACACCTATATACACAGGTCGACACCTCATTTGTCTCTTTTTGCACAGGTCGACACCTAGTTATACCAGGTTGACAACCTAATCTTCTCTGTTCGCCCCGATCGAACCTTGTGGTCGACACCTCTATGTTCAATTCACTAATAAGTTCACACCTGCTTTCATAGGTCAACACCATAATCCTCTCTGTTTGCACCGGTCAAACCTTTTGGTCGACACCTTTACCATTTTACACTAACCAGTCGACACCTACACATACAGGTCGACACTTAATTTGATTCTATCTCTGTAGGTCGACCCTCACGGTCGACACCTATGCATATAGGTCAACACTTTACACCAGTATCCTTAACAGAAAATTTTTCACTTAAATAAAACGAACAGAGTTTCGACTCGACGTTTAAAAACCAAAACTTATACTCCACAATCAATTTTAAAATCAACTATACATATCAAAATGACTACTAAAACGACTCAAAATAGCTCACAACCGGTACATACACACACATGGTCAAAACGCCCTAATAGCCGGCCGGATCGTCCCATGAGTGCACTCCTACAACGGCCTCTTAGTCGTGGGCATGTTCTAAATAATTACCAACTATCACCTCGTCACCTAAATCACAGAACTCATCTATTAGCGTAATGGTAAGTAAGTAGTGCATAGAAAACATAAACACTGAAAACAATATATATTCTATAGTATGCAGTTTCTGCAGTTTCTACAATTTCGTCTCTACTTTCGTTTCCTTCTCTTTCTTACACATTCTTTATCTTACTACTGGGTTCATCTTTACATGCTAGATCAAGGTGACACACCTCGTGGTCCACCTCACGGGACAAAGCCACCAACCTCGATCTATAAAAGTGACACACATCGCGGTCCACCTCACGGCACAATGCCACTCAACCCCACCTTTATTATCTTCTTATGTACCTTTTCATTTCATTCACCACATTTTACATCCTACTGTTTCATTTCGTAAAAGCATGTAAATTCATTTTCGTTTCGTTCTCGTACTTTAAAATCATGATGCATAATCTAGTAAAACATACAATAATCATACATACAACCTAACGAACTGTGTTGTATGCCCGAAGGAAAAAGCACCTACGTACACTACTTACCTGGCGTCTTTAGCAAATCGCTCGTAATTCGTACGCTAAACTGGGAAAAAGGAGAACCTACAAAAATCACACATTTATTTATTCTAACTTCGTCCAATTCATGAAATTCCAACACGGAAGTCATAAACTCATACAGAAACCGCAAGTCCTAGCTAAACCCGAAATCCTACACAATTTTTGTCCAATATTTGGAAATTCATAACTATCTCAATACTTACCCGATTTTGACGATACAAAGTGCTATGGACTCCTTATGACGTCTAGTTTCTAACGGTCTAATCCATTTCTTAACTCAACATCTACAACTTAGCCAAATTTGGCCGATGAGAAACCATTATGTAACTTGAGTTTCTCGGTTATTCAAACGCTCGATTCTTTCCGTAAAAACCTATAATCCAATTTTCCTCGAGATTAAACATCAAGGAACGCATAAAAATCGACTATATGCTCAAAATTTCGTACATCTCACTTAGGATTTACCAACATATCCAATAACTCTTTCTAACTTTACTTTTGACACTAAAAACAACTAAATGACTAACTATCTACTAAAAACTAACAAAAGTTTACCTTAAGTTTGAAGATTGAAGGAAGAAAGGAGAGGAATCGTCGGCTGTGCGTCACTAGAAAGGAGATCGCCGAAGGAGGAGGGTTTCATGCGGGGTGGGGAAAAGACACATCAGGGGAGGGCTTTTCCGTTCCTTCTCCTTTTTTTTTAATAATAATAATAATAAACTTAATTACCATATCGCCCTTAACTCTTAATCTATTAACCAAATGATTATGCGGTCCATTTTCGGTTGGATTTTTATAAATCCCTCTGGTCCATTAGCTTTAAAATAATCTTTTACTTAACAGTATAAATTTTCTGCTTTCGATTCCGACTAAAACTCTGTCGTTTACCGATACGTAAATTGAAAAATTATTTTAGCGAAAATTCTTTGTTTTATATTCCACCATACTTGAGAAAATTTTGTCTTCAAAATTTATTACCTAAACAGTTCTAGGTATCAACTCATCACGTTATGGTGCCGCTCCCAAGTTACTTCTTCCACGTTGTGGTTACGCCATAGAACCTTCACCAGTGGAATCTCTTTGTTGCGTAAAACCTTCACTGCATAATCTAGAATCTCCACTGATTTCTCCCCATAGGTCAATGTTGGCTGAATTTCTATGTTCCATTGCTCCACAATATGAGAACGATCCTGCATACATTTCTTTAGCATAGAGACATGAAATACATTGTCGATTCCATCCATTGAGCCTGGTAGTTGCAGTTGGTAAGCTGCCTTTCCAATTCTTTTAGTAATAAGAAACAGGCTAATATATCTGGGTTCAATTTGCCTCTTTTTCCGAATCTTATAACTCCTTTGAATGACCAAATTTTAAGGAAAACGCCATCATTTTATTGAATTCCAGTTCCCTTCTTCTCCTATCAGGATAGCTCTTCTGACGGCTTTGAGTTGTCAAGCTCTGTTGCCGAATAAAAGCAATTTTTTCTACTATTTGTTGCAGAATATCTGGACTAATCAATCGTGCCTCTCCGACTTCGTCTCAATACAACAGAGATCTACACTTTCTCTCATAAAAAGCCTTATAAGGAGACATACCTATCGTATTCTAAAAGCTGTTATTATAAGAAAACTCCAATAAAGATAAGTATTTGCTCCACGAACCCTGAAATTCCAGTACGCAAGCTCTAAGCATATCCTGCAATGTCTGAATAGTACTTTCAGATTGCCTGCCTATCTGAGGATGAAATGTGGTACTAAAATTGTGTTGCATACTCATAGCTTTGTACAGCCTCTTCCAGAACTTTGATATAAATCTGTCTGATACAATCGAGTTTGGAACTCTGTGCAACTGTACGATCTCTTGAATATATAGTTCCGCGAACTGATCCATGGAATACGTCATCTTTGCTGGCAGAAAATGAGCTGACTTGGTTAATCGATCCACAATCACCGATATACCATCATAGCCCTTTGTTGTCCGAGGTAATCCGATAATAAAGTTCATCGATATCTGCTCTCATTTCCACTCAGGAATAGGCAATGGCTGTAGCTTTCCTCCTGGCCTCTGATCTTCAACCTTAATCTGCTGGCAAATCAAACATGTCTCGAGGTACTTTGCCACAATCCTCTTTATATTAGGCCACCAGTAATGTTGCTTAAGGTCCCTGTACATCTTGATGCTTTTTGGATGCACAGAAAACTTAGAAGAGTGGGATTCAGATAATATCTCCATTTGTAGTTCTTCATTACTCAGAACAAACCACCTATTCCGAAACTTAAGAATTCCGTCGTCTGAATAACTGATCTCCGACCTGTCATTAGAAGCCATGCTTGATTTAATTTCGTTACATTCAGCGCCGTCCTTCTGGACTTGCTTAATCTTCTCCAGAATTGTGGGTTGTAAGGACATGGCTGATAACATGGCTGACGCATTCGACACCACTTCCAAGTTGAATTTATGAAATTCTACATCCAAAGCTAATGGCCTAATTAGAGTTATAGGTGAAGTGGATGCCACCACTCTGCTCAATGCATCGGCCACTACGTTCGCCTTGCCTAGGTGGTATTTAATCTCAAAATCATAGTCCTTTACGAATTCTAACCACCGTCGTTGGCTCGTATTCAACTCCTTCTAAGTGAAAATATACTTCAAACTTCTGTGATCTGAATATATTTCACACGGCTGTCCATACAGATAATGCCTCCAAATCTTTAGCGTGAAGACTACAACGACTAACTTAAAGTCATGTGTCAGATAATTCTGCTCATAGGTTTTTAGTCGCCTAGAGTCATAGGCTATCACCTTCCCTTCCTGCATCAACACACACCCAACACCTATCTTGGAAGCATCATAGTAAATGCTAAATTTCTCATTTTCAATAGGTAGCGTCAATAACGGAACAGTGGTCAATCTCTGCTTTAAAATTTGAAAACTATGCTCGCAATCTCCAGACCACAAGTACTTCACATTTTTCTTCGTCAAATGGGTCAGAGGCGTTGCAATCATCGAAAATCCTTTAATGAACCTCTTATAATAACCTGCTAACCCGAGGAAACTACGTATCTCAGTAACACTTTTCGATTATGGCCATCCTTTAACTGCCTGGATCTTCGTTGGATCAATAGATACGCCATCACTCGAGATGACATGACCTAGAAAATGAATCATGTCCCGGCAGAACTCGCACTTAGAAAATTTAGCCTAAAGTTGGTGCCGCTTCAAAGTCACCACTACCAACCTTAAGTGCTCTTTATGATCCTCCTCATTATGAGAATACACCAATATATCGTCGATAAACACTATGACGAATTTATCAAGATAATCATGGAATACTCTGTTCATTAGATCCATGAAGGCTACTAGAGCATTCGTCAATCCGAAAGACATCACTAAGAATTCATAATGTACATATTGTGTTCGAAAAGCTGTTTTTGGAATATCATCTTATCTGACCTTTAGCTGATAATAGTCTGATCTTAGGTCGATCTTAGAAAAGACTCGTGCCCCCTGTCGTTGGTCGAATAGGTCGTCTATTCTTGGCAAAGGATACTTGTTCTTGATTGTCAGCTTATTCAATTCCCTGTAGTCGATGCACATCCGTAAAGATCCATCCTTCTTTTTGTGACAAAAAGGATCGACGCGCCCCACATTGAAAAGCTAAGGCGTATAAATCTTTTTCCACCAACTCGTTCAATTGCTTTTTTAACTCATTCACCCGGGTGGTACTTCAAACACTTAGGGCACTAGGGGTACTGCACCAACGCTTAAGGCCTTTTGCTACTTCTCTTGCTACTCGAACTCTCGCTAAACCTCTTGGTGCCTTTCTGTTGTTGCTGCTTAGGGACACCTCAACCTTGCTGTGTGGTAATCTCCTTGAAAAATCTTCCAGAAGTTTCTCTCTGTTTAACGCACTTCATTTCAGCTTCCTCCACTTCTAATGCCTTAGCCACAATCTTCGAATATGGCACTTCCTGAGTTCCGGCTATCTTTACTCCTTTGTATATTTCTGGCTTTAATCCTTGTACAAACTGAAACACTTTATTCTTGTTCCTGCTTATCAAACTGCTGGCAAATCAGGAAAAGGACTCAAATTGCCGGGTCTACTCAGTTACCGGTCCAGTCTGTAACACCCCGAGAACCCACACGTCCCCGGTGCGCTACAGTGCATCTACCCACTACACACACACACACACAAACACTTAACATAATTCACTCAATTTAATACCCTTTTGTTTCCAATTTACTCCCCTCTTTTTTTTTTTTTGACTTGATTCGAAAACAACTCGCGTCTCCCCGTCGACACCTCACGCACACTCTCACGGTGCCGCACATACCACTCAACGTTACTGTGTTTCGCGCACGCTCACAGCGCCGCGTGCCCCACGCACCCTGCCGCTGCACAGCACGTCCGAGCGCACACCCTCACCCGGTGTCGCACGACCCGTGGGTACACAACAGGGCCGCATGCCCCGCACACCTGCAATCACGCCGCACATCCACACTCATATGAACTCCTCTAGCATTCATCATACACACGCCTTGACCTATTTCGTATCCTCTCGAACCTCAACCCCTCTCCCGAAATTTCGGCAGAGTACCGCCTAAAAACTGGCTACCCCAAAATTTAACCCTGCACACAATTCACCAAAATCCAACAATATTTACCTATCCATCATCCAGAAAAATCATCCCAACCCAAATCAGAGTAAGAAGGCGACGAAAATCCGTCAAATACAAATGAAGAAAGTCTCCAGTATAGAGAAATAACATACTCTAACATGGAAAATATCCGCGTACGTTACCAAAATCACACGCACTCCATATACACCTATACACTGACGCATATACAACAATCAATCCCATCCTCCGTACATAACCACCGCAAAAGAAAGAAAACCCACAAACCAACCAGGCCACAACCTACCATATCCACGGGTCAGGTCGCCCTAACAAAAGTCCGCCATCCGGTGCCGCAGTCGCACGCCGCCAACCATCCAACGCCTCAGGACTAGGCACTCGAGGCTCACCAGCGGTATCGTCAGCACCTACACCACAGAACACACAACATAAGCCTAACGCTCAGTAAGTAATGCGATATGAAAGTAAAAGCCGACAATGCAATCCTATCACATGCAGTCTCTACACTCACACTCATGTTGTCACATCTGTGACGCGTAGTGCAGCCGCACCAGGGTAAGGAGAAACCTCACGCCACCCTACACCCTAACTCGTCGCCACCGTCCCGGACTCCCCAGCAACGAGGCCCACAAGCTACACCCACGCATCACCACACGGCAACCACATCAGGGTAAGGGTATACCTCGCGCCACTCTACACCCTGACACGTCGCCCCCGTCCCAGCCTCCCCAGCACGGGGCCACAGTTGCCACACGCACACGTTTCGCGACAGCCTAGCTGGCCCACCCCTCGAGTAGGATCCGCGACTGGTGTTGCACCGGCCCACACACTAGTAGGATCCGCGGTACCACTGGCCATATCCTCACCGTCAACACATTCACGCCGCATGACGGCCCAGCCGGCCCACCCCTCGAGTAGGATCCGCGACTGGTGAAGCACCGGCCCACACACTAGCGGGATCCGCGGTACCACCGCCACACGTCTCACCTCATACATCAAAACATGCTAAAAATCATTTTCGTTCCCGTTTTAAAAAAAAATATGATGCATGTCACACAATACGCACACACACCGCAATCAATCACATAAACACTAAAGTTCTACAGTGTAGGCCCACTTGGGCAAAACACATGCATGCACTACTTACCTGGCGTCCTAAGCTCGCTCGATGCACAGCTTTGCCAACAGAAAGCCTCAACCTAAAACACAACCAATTTCTCATCAGTATTTATCCCAACATTTACCAACTAGCTAAAAAAAACAACCTTCTCTAACTTCACTCACGAAATTTCAACTAAAACGGTTCATTGGTTCGGTTTGGCTGAAAACCAGCCCAACGTTCGGATGTGCATAACTTTTGCGTCCGCCAACGGAATCGAGCGATTCAAGTGGCTAAATGTTCCCTTAGGAACCTAGTTTAACATCCCAAGACGGATTTTAAATCGGTAGGCCGCAGATAGGCAAAAAACGCCAATAACCGAATATGCCATTTTTATTAAAATTTCACATTTTCACTTCCCTTAAACCAAAACTCACTCCCAACTAGTTATATGCATCAAAATGGCTATGCTACTCTCACACGTCGAATTTCCACGAAAAAGGGTCACTAATTTGACTTAAACCAAAATCTCGCATAAGCTTCCGACGCGCATAACTTTTGCGTCGGATATCGGAATCGAACGATTCCAGCGGCCATACGTCCCTCGAATAGCCTAATCCATCCCACAAGAACAGAACTTAAAACAATTAACCAAAACTAGGCCAAATTAGCTAAAAACCGAACTGCCCCTGCACAAAAATGGTTAAATTTTTGATTTCAAACTTCAATTTACAAACTTCCACACACAACTAGCCCCATCTCGTCCATAACTCTCGGCCAAGCTTACTGCAAAGGCAAGAAGACTGAGCACTAAGCTCGGCCGAAACAGGAAACCGACAGGGCTCATCTTCGGTTTCCTTAAGCTCGCAGCATCACCTTCGCGCTACCCTACCACTTGCGGCCAAATTTCATCAATGCCGAAAGCAGGCCGAGCACTAAGCTCGGCCAAGCCAAAAAAAAATGGGACGGCAGAACAAGGAAAGAGCTTACCGTTGCGTTACTGTGCACTCGGTCGAATGGAGGGCAATGCACAGCCGAAAACCCAGTCCCGGCAGTCTCCCCAACGCCCACTCGCGTCTGCCGAAGGATCGGAACTCGAGGATTTTCCTCCCCTCTCCCGCGTCTCACTCTCGGCTCTCTCGGGAATTTGAGCTGCTGAAACCGAATGGCTTCGGTTCGTCAGGACAGCAGCACCTGTTCGCAACCCGCACCTTGCACCCACGCTCGCCGGCCGTCGATCACAGCTCCGCACACGACTACTCTCCCCTGCACGCTAGCTCTCGGCGCTCTCGGTTGCTCGCAGAAAACCAGCCGAATGGCTTCTTCCCGAAGCCATTCGGGTGGTTTGTATTTATTTGTTTTTTTATTTTTAAATAATAAAAATACAAATTACCAAATTGCCCTCACGTGCTTCAATCGTCTGAAATTTCGTAACTTTCTCGACTTCCCGACTTTAAATTCCGAAAAATTTCGCAAAAGTAGGCTCCGAGTCTTATAATTCAAATCTTTCCCGTTGAAATATTTCTCAAAACTCCGACCGAGATTAAACTAAAAATTTCAAAAATAAAAATATAAATTCGAAATTCCCGGGTTATTACACAGTCTGTTTTAACTGTAGGAACTCCATTCTCTTGGTTGCCTGAACTGTACTGTTGAAATACTTGTCATAAAATGCGTCTTTGAACTTCTCTCATGTCATGTGTTGTACAGCGGTGGTGGTCTTCATAGTCTCCCACTAAAATCGAGCATCTTTCGCTAAATCAAACGTGGCCAGCGAAATCTAATCTTCCTCTTCTACCTTCACATATTTAAACATACTCTTGATTGTACAGACTCATTCCTCTGCAGCCGTTGGATCCGATGACTGCCCTTCAAATGTCGGTGGTCGTAACCTCCGAAATCTATCTCCTAATTGGTCATGGCCAGAGCTAGAGCCAGCACTTCCCTGAACTTCTCGAATAAGCAAAATCCTCAGTTGCTGAGACTGCCGGTTCACCAATTCAGTTAGCTGTCAAATCGTCATTGAATCGTCTTCATTTCTAGAATCAGTTGTCTTTCTCGGTGTTCTCGGACGTCCTCGTCGTCTATACATTTTGACTAATTTCCTAGACAAAGGTTAATTACTCTCATAAATATTTAATAACTAAACCTAAACTTAAATACTTACAGTTGTCAAAGCACGCAGCGATTGGTGCTGCTAGGTAATCATTTGAACGTAATGGCTCTGATACCAACGTTGTAGCGCCCCGAAAACCCACTTGTTTCTGGTTTACTCGGAGACCGACACTGTACCGCCCTAAAAACGTCCCCGGACTCAGGTCGCTAACCATACTCTTACTCATAAAATCAGACAAAATTCGTGAAAAATTTAAAACTTTGTTTCCCCAACTTAAAACGGCATTTTTGAAAACGTTTTAAAGCATCGCAGTGGAAGACTATAACCAAAATTAATTTAAATGAAATTTCAAGTTTTAAAACGTTTAAAAGTTATTTTTGGTCGACCTCCAAAATCTTCGGTCGACCCTTGACCCGTTCTGTACACAGGGGTCGACACCTATATACAAAGGTCGGCACCTCATTTGCCTCTATTTGCACAGGTCGACTCCTGGTTATATCGATCGACACCCTAATCTTCTATGTTCGCCCCGGTCAAACCTTGCGGTCGATACCTCTATGCTCACTTCACTAACAGGTCGACACCTGCTTTCATAGGTCGACACCATAATTCTCTCTGTTTGCACCAGTCGAAACTTGTGGTCGACACTTTTACCATTTTACACTAACCGGTCGACAGATACACACACAGGTTGACACTTAATTTGGTTTTGTCTCCGTAGGTCGACTCTCGCGATCGATATTTACCTAGTTCGGTCGACACCTATGCATACAAGTCGACACTTTACACCAGCATCGTTAACAAAAAATTTTCCACTTAAATAAAATGAACAGAGTTTCGACTCGATGTTTAAAAACCAAAACATATACTCCCCAATCAATTTTAAAACCAACTATATACATCAAAATGACTACTAAAATGACTTAAAATAGCTCACAACCCGTACATACACACACATGGTCAAAACGCCCTAACAGCCGGCCGGATTGTCCCACGAACGCACTCCTCCAACTGCCTCTTAGTTCTGGGCATGCTCTGAATACTCACCAACTATCAACTCGTCACCCTACATCAGAGAACTCATCTATTAGCCTAATGCTAAGTAAGTAGTGCATATAAAACATAAACAATAAATACAATACATATCCTATCGTATGCAATTTCTACAGTTTCGTCTATACTTTCATTTCTGTCTCTTTCTTACACATTATTTATCTTAATATTACGTTCTTCTTTACATGCTAGATCAAGGTCATACACCTCGCGGTGCACCTCACGAGATAAGGCCACCAACCGCGATCTATAAAAGTGACACACCTCGCGGTCTACCTCACGGGACAAGGCCACACACATAAAGCGGGAGAATTAGTGACACACCTCGCGGTCTATCTCACTTGACAAGGCCACTCAACCCTACTTTCATTATCTTCTTATGTACCTTTTTATTTCCTTCACCACATTTCACATCCTACTGTTTCATTTCGTAAAAACATGTAAATTCATTTTTGTTTTGTTCTTGTACTTTAAAACCATGATGCATAATCTACTAAAACATAAGATAATCATGCATACAACCTAACTAACTGTGATGTAGGCTCGAAGGCAAAAGTACCTACGTACACCACTTAACTGGCGTCCTTAGCAAATCACTCGTAATTCATACACTAAACTAGGAAATAGGAGAACCTATAAAAATCACACATTTATTAATTCTAACTTCGTCCAATTCATGAAATTGTAACACGAATGTCATAAACTCGTATAGAAACCGCAACTCCCAGCTAAACCGGAAATCCTACACAATTTCTGACCAATATTTGGAAATTCATAACTATCTCAATACTTACCCGATTTTGATGATACAAAGTTCTACAGACTCCTTATAACGTCTAGTTTTTAAGGTCTAATCCATTTCCTAATCCAACATCTACAGCTTAGCCAAATTTGGCCGATGTGAAACCATTCTGTAACTTGAGTTTCTCAGTCATTCAAACGCTTAACTCTTTCCATATAAACCTATAGTCCAATTTTCCTCGAGCTTAAACACCAAGGAATGCATAAATATCGATTCTATCCTCAAAATTTTGTACATCTCACTTAGGATTCACCAAACTATCCAATAACTCACTCTAACTTCAAATTTAACACTCAAAATAGCTAAAAGACTAACTATCTACTAAAAATTAACCAAAGTTTACCTTAAATTTGAAGATTGAAGGAAGAAAGGAGAGGAACCGTTGGCTGTGTGTCGCTGGAAAAAAGATTGCCGAAGGAGGAGGGTTTCACACAGGGTGGGGAAAAGAAACATCAAGGGATGGGTTTTACGTTTCCTTTTCCCTTTTTTTTTTAATAATAATAATAATAAACCTAATTACCAGATCACCCTCAACCCTTAATCTCTTAATCAAATAGTTATGCGGTTCATTTCCAGTTGAATTTTTATAAATTTCTCTGGTCCATTAGCCTCAAAATAATTTTTCACTTAACAATATAAATTTTTTGCCCTTGATTCCTACTAAAACTTTTTGTTTACCGATACGTAAATCCAAAAATTATTTTAGCGAAAATTCTGGGTGTTACAAGTTATTTTGCTTGCTTGGACACAGCCCAGAACAACTATAGTCCAACCTAAGGAGGCTCAACTAGCCCAATAATAATAATAATAATAATAATAATAACAGCTCATGAGGTGTGGATATACATTAGTCTAAAATGAAATACCATGTACGTGGAGTTTAAACGTGTAAAACATACATACTATATGTAAAAACTTACGTGCTAGCGACCAGACGCGTCAGAGTTTTCTTAAGTGTCAATCCACCGAAATATGGTTTTAAAAAACATGCAATGTAATGTAAAAAAATACATTATAAAAACTCCTACCTCAATGACGACCACAATGTTATTGACAATCCAAACACACTAAAGGGAATTAGGCACTGGATTTGAGGCATCGAGAATAAGGACATTGTTGGAACTTGATGCGGACATCAAAAAGGATTCAACACAAGTGTGTGGACCAATGATATACTTCGGAGGTCCGTTACACGATTTCAAACAAAGACTCAAGCTTTACCTAATCTAATTACTGACAAACTCATTTCTTTCACAAGTAAAGACATAGTTGAATAATTGGATTGAGAGCCTAATGATCAAGACAAAGCTCGACCCTTGCACATCATCACTTCGCAAGCACGGATCATAGCCAATCAAGAGGAATGGTTAGCAAACTCTGGCCTTTTGTAATTGGCAAACATTAGCATTACAATTGCATGCAAGCATTAGATTGAGTTATGATTAGATATATGTTAAGGTTAGTGCTTGCTTGAGTTTGGATTAACAAAGAAGCAACAAAAGAGGAGTGGACCACTTAACCCGCGACCACACGTCAAGAAGGCCGAAGAGGGAGTGCGCCAAAGGAGAGGGGGGACTACTAAATTTGAGTTGCTTTTGCTTTGTCCATTAGGGGAACACTTGGGTGAAGCTTCAAGAATGGTTGACTTGGCATTCCTTTCAGCCATTTGATCCAAAAAGCAAGCATAATCTCAGCCATTCAAGAAGGAAGCACAGACCGAGCAACCCTCTACTCCAACGACTCTTTGAGCCACCAATAGAAATCCAAACCCTAAGCCATTTAGGTCTATAAATACATGGCTATTAGCGTGTGTAATGGTTGTTGAATAAATGAGAATAGCTCTTGTTTCCTTTAAGGAAAACATCAAGAAGCTGAAGTTTCAAAGGCAAGTGCCTCGGGTCACATAACTAGGGAGTTAGAGCCTCTATTGCTCACAAGTCCAAGCTTACTTGGTGAGTTCTCATTCCATCTTTCTCTACACTCTTTATAGAGTGTGAACTAAGAAGAAAGTGGTCAAAATCATCCCCAAAGCTTAAGTATCTTTCCTTGGAAAAAAGCTCAAGTCGAGAGCACTATTGTGGCTACTTCGGCAAGTTGAGGGTTGTTCTGCATATTTTCTGTTTATTTACTTATCTCCTCATAATTTTTCGTGATCTTATACTTCACTCATAAGGTAATGTTCATGTCAGATTTCGTTTAAAGTGAATCTCATTTGAATATTTTTCTGCAAGTATTTGGCAAGGTGTTCTCGGTTAAAACGGGTCACCAAGCACACTTCTGTTTCAAGGGGTTTAACACGGTTCTTTGCAAGGTTTTTCCGTATCAACCAATCACCAGAGCAAGGGCTAAGCACATCAAGGAAGAAATGAGAAGACTTGTACTTCAAGTCATGTAATAAGAAGAAGTCATGTGCGTTCTGAAACACAAATGAAAGCTTGTCACCCTTATCCAAGCTACTCCAAAGTGTTGAGATGTCGTTTTTCCATTATTTATGACTTGGTCATTTTTTATGGTTTAAAAAGTACTTGTCGTTTGTCAAGTCGTATGCCATTTTTCTTCAGTTGTCGTTAGTCTTTTTTTTTAATTAAGAGTCAAAAGGGCAAATTCGTAATTTTCTGTTTAACTTTAAGGAAACCCTAGAAACCTTAGTATGAAGGGGTGTCATGCCTATAAATTCATACATATATAACTGAAAAGAAACACAATTTTCTGTCAAAAATTGAGAGAGAAAATTCTCTTTTGAAGAGATTACTCAAACTTATCAAGGTTCTTATAACGACACATTTTCCCAGTAACATATTGTCTACTCTGGGGACTGGGTCGTATCTCAATATCCTCCCCTTATGTATTTGTTTGACGAGAACTTCCTAGTCAGTCACCCAACATGATACTGTTTTCGCTTGAGCACTTTTAGGTTCGAAGTTCTTATGGGATCCATTAGCAACTATGCTTCAAAACGCGTCTTACTATAATGGGACAGTTCTTTTATATATGTTTTATTTCCATATACCTCCACAAGCGATGTGGGATTGTGACAAGCCCCTTTTTTACGACCTGGGATTTGCTTATACTCGAGTCTGGGATTTGCTAACACTCAGCTTAGCTCTTGAGGTTTGCGCCGCAACTCAAGTTTTGCCCTGCAGTCGTGCTCATAGTACACATTCGGATCATCATAATCACCCCGTCTTGGGGGCCTAACATCCTTGTTGGCCACATTTTCGGTTCCGGTTGGGTACAGGCTCTGATGTAAAAACCCAGAAAATTTTGAATTTTTAAATCTAATTTCTGAAATTTTTAATTTAATCTCGGTTGGAGTTTCGAGAAATATTTTAACAGGTAAATTAAGTTATAAAACTCGAAATCTAGTTTTAGTGATGGTTTTGAAATTTTAAAGTCGGGAGGACAAAAATTTAACAAAATTACGGGCGGTTAAAACACGTGAGGGCACTTTGGTAAATTTTTATTATTTAAATTAATTTAAAATAAAATAAAATAACATAACAACCGAATGGCTTCGGGAGGAAGCCATTTGGCTGTTGCACATCGACACGCGAGAAAAGAGAGACGCGAGAAAGAGAGAGCGATCGTGTGAGGCCAAAGAAATCGGGAGAGGGTGGTTGGCTGGCAAGCGACGGAAGAGATAGGCACGGGATTCGGGTTCTCCGGTGAGCTAAGGTGAAGCACAGCTTGGTGTTGCCCGTGCTAAGGACTGAAGGTATGCTTCCTCCCTGCTCTGGTCGTGTTCGACCGAGCGATGGTCGTCTTCCTTCCATCATTTTGAGTGTTAAGCTGAATGTTGAGTCGGTTTTAGGCTGTGTATGTGGGTGCAGCCTTTCCGGAGCTGAAAGCTGAAGGTAAGCACTTTGTTCAAGAGCAATTTGACCGAGCTTGATGGTCGTTTTTTTTTCTCTCCGATGTTGATGAACTTGCTGAAGGTTATGTTAGCAGTGAGGGTCTGCGTGTGTGAGAGTGTTGTGGGCAATAAATGCCCGATGGGAGGGAGAAAAATCAAGGGGGAAGGTTGAGCAAAATTCGGGTTGGTGCTCGAATTTCTGATTTTTGAATTGATTATTCTTGAATGAGTGGAATGTGGATGATTGTGTATAGGAATTTGTGGAATTGAATTGAAGTCAAAATTTAGATTTTTTTTGTGTAGAAGCAGATTTTGTTTTTGGGGGGTTTTGGCCTAGCTTTGGTTATTCGTTTTAAATTCTGTTTTTAAGGGTTAAATTAGGTTGTAAAAGGAACGTTTGGCCGCTGGAATCGTTCGATTCTGATATCCGACGCAAACGTTATGCGCGTCGGAAGTTTATGTTGAATTTTGGACCGAGTCAAATTATTGAGCGTTCTTAGTAGAATTATGACGCGTGATTTTAGTGTTGCAGATTTTAGTGCGTAAGGCGAGTTTTGAGTGAGTTTTGGTTGAAGGAAACGGAAACGTGAAATTTGGGTGAAGGGCAGATTTGGTTTTTGGTGTTTTTCACCTAACTGCGGTTTACCGTTTTAAAATCTGTCTTAGTGTGTTAAACTAGGTTCCTGAGGGAACAATTAGCCTCTTGAATCACTCGGTTCCGTTAACGGATGCCAAATTTATGCGCGTCCAAAGTTTAAGTTGGTTTTCGGCCGAACCGAATTAGTGACTCGTTTTAGTTGGGATTTCATGGGTTTAGTTAAGAAATGTGATTGTTAGCGTATTTAGTGAATTTTGATGCGAATATTGATGGGCGATTGTGTTTTAGGTTGAGGCTTTTTGGCGAACTTGTGCGTCGAGTGAGTTTATTACGCCAGGTAAGTAGTCCATGCATGTGTTTTGCCCAGATGGGCCTACACCGTAGAACTTTAGAATTTATGTTGTCGATTGTAGTATGCGTGCATATTATTTGACATGCATCAGGTTTTTTTTAAAAAGGGAACGAAAAATGGTTTTAAACATATTTTGTGTAATTGTAGAGACGTGTGGCGGTGGTACCGCGGATTCTGCTAGTGTGTGGGCCGGTGCATAACCAACTGCGGATTCCTCTCGACAAGTTTGCCATCACACGGCGTGTATGTGTCGACGGTGAGAATGATCCACAGTGGTACCGGAGATCCTGCTAGTGTGTGGGTCGGTGCCACACCAGTCGTGGATTCCGCTAGAGAAATGGGCCAGCTGTACTGTCACAAAATGTGTGTGGCAACTGTGGCCCCGTTGCTGGGGAGACTTGGACGGGGGTGTAGTGTGGTGCGAGGTACTGTAACACCCCGAGAAACCCCGCGTTCCCGGTGCGCTACAGTGCATCTACACACTACACACACTAACCCTTGACATAACTCAATCAATTTAATACCTCTTTCGTTTTCAAAAGAACATTTGTGAGTATGAAAAGTTTTAAACTCGATTCGAAACAACTCGCGTTCCGAAGAGGGAAACACGAAATCCTCAACATAAAAACTACGCAGCAAAAAAGAAAACCATTTAAAATAGTTTAAAATAAAACGGTAAGACTCGAAATCTTATGAAAGAATCCAACGCACCCCTTGAACTACACAATCTGATGCCGTGCACCTACATCCCCACTTCGACACCCCACGCGCACTCTCGCGGTGCCGTACGTGTCAACTTAACGTCACTGTGTCTCGCGCACGCTCACAACGCCGCGTGTCCCACGCTCCCTGCCGCTGTACAGCACGTCCGCGCGCACGCCCTCACCCGGCGCCGCACGACCCGTGAGTATCTGCAGGGCCGCGTGCCCCGCGCACCTGCGATCACGCTGCACTCCCACACTCATCTACACTTCTCTAACATTCATTGTACACACCTCAACCTATTCCATATCCTTTCGTCTCCCAACCCCTCTGCCGAAATTTCGGCAGAGTAACGCCTAAAAATTGGCTATCCCAAAAATTTAAAACCCTGCACACAGTTCACCAAAAACTAATAATATTCATCTATCAACCATCCAGAGAAGTTACCATCACAAAATCAGAGTATGAAGATGACAAAAATCCATCAAATGCAAATGAAGACAATTCACGGTATAGAGCAATTCCAATCTCTTACATGTAAAATATATGTGTACGTCGCCAAAATCACACGCACTCCATATACACCTATACACTGACGCATATACAACCCATCTCATCGACGGTACATCATCACAACAAAAGAAAAATACCCGCAACCAAACCAAGCCACCACCTATTATCCCCACGGGTTGGGTCGCCATAATAAAATCCTCCGTCCGATGCTCGGTCGTACGCCGCCAACCATCTTACACCTCAGGACTAGGCTCTCGAGGCTCACCAGCAAGGTCGTCAGCACCTATACCATAGAACACACATCATAAGCCTAACGCTCAGTAAGTAATGCGATATGAAAGTAAAAGCCGACAATGCAATCCTATCACATGCAGTCTGTACACTCCCACTCATATTGTCAAATCTGTGACGTGTAGTGTACCCGCACCTAGGTAAGGAGGAACCTAACGCCACCCTACACTCTGACACGTCGCCACCGTCCCAAACTCCCCAGTAACGAGGCCCACAAGCTACACACACGCATCACTACACGACAACCACATCAGGGTAAGGATGTACCTCGCGCCACACTACACCCTGACACGTCGCCCCCGTCCCAGTCTCCTCAGCACGGGGCCAAAGTTGCCACACACACACGTTTCACAACAGCCCAGTCGGCCCACTCCTCGAACGAAATCCGCGACTGGTGTTGTACCGGCCTACACACTAGTAGAATCCGCGGTACCACTGCCAATCACCCTCACCGTCAACACATTCACGCCACGTGACGGCCCAGCCGGCCCACTCCTCGAGCGAAATCTGCGACTGGTGAAGCACCGGCCAGCACACTAGCAGGATTTGCGGTACCACCGCCACGCGTCTCGTCACTTACTAAAAATATGCTTAAAACTATTTTCGTAATGGTCCTACAAACCGAGGGTTGAATTTTCTCTGCTTTCCGAACCCCACCACTCCCTTGAACGGCGTGATCTTTAGAAATACCTCGTCGCACTCATTAAACTCCAACTCCCGACACCTCTGATCAGTATAACTATTCTGTCGACTCTGAGCCGCTTCAATCCTCTTCCGTATCACAGAAATTTTGTCGACAGTCAGCTGTAAGATCTCAGGACCTATCAATCGGGCCTCCCCAACCTCATCCCAATACAATGGCGACCTGCACTTTCTTTCGTAGAGGGCCTCATACGGCACCATCCCAATGGTGGACTGATAGCTATTATTATACAAGAATTCCACTAACGGTAAGAACTTGCTCCAAGTCGCCTGAAACTTCAACACACAAGCCCTGAGCATATCCTCCAGAATTTGTATAGTCCGCTTTGACTGCCCGTTGGTCTGAGGATGAAAGGTCGTACTGAAATCTAACCTGGTGTCCATAGCCTTATGCAGACTCTTCCAAAACTTGGACGTGAACCTGGGGTCTCGATCTGAAACAATCGACACCGGAATCCCATGAAGTCTGACTATCTCCTGAATATATAACTGGGCAAATTGATCCATGGTATAAGTCATCCTCACTGGCAAAAAGTGAGACGACTTCGTCAACCTGTCCACAATCACCTAGATCGCGTCATGGCCCTTGGCAGTCCTCGGCAGTCCCACCACAAAATTCATGGTGATTCGCTCCCACTTCCACTCCGATATAGGCAATAGTTGGAGCATCTCAGACGGTCGCTGATGCTCCCGCCTTCACCTGCTGACAGACTACGCAAGTCTCAACATACTCAGCCACTGCTCGTTTCATGTTAGGCCACCAATAGTGCTGTTTCAAATCTCTGTACATCTTAGTGCTTCCCGGATGCACAGAGAAAGAAGATGAATGGGCCTCTGATAATATATCTCTCCTCAGCTCCTCATCCTTCAGGACGTACCACCTATTCTGAAATTTCAGAATCCCGTCCTCTGAATAGCTGAACTCAGAATTAGGCCTGGGCGAGTCAAGGGGGCCGAGATCCTAGAGAACCCCTCAATGAATCTCCGATAATATCCAGCCAACCCCAGAAAAACTGCGTATCTCGCTATCACTAGTCAGCCGCGGCCACTTCTTTACCGCCTGAACCTTCACTAGATCAACTGAAATACCATCAGAGGAGATAACATGCCCCAAGAAATGAATTTTGTCCAACTAAAACTCGCACTTCGAGAATTTAGCGTACAAATGATGCTGGCTCAGAATAGTCAATACGGTCCTCAAGTGGTCCCTTATTCATAATCATTCTAAACAACCCATATCTAAACTCCCCTAATAATAATACTAGATCCTAAGATCTATATAGCTTGTGTAAGTCATACCTAAATCTACTGGAGGTTGTCCGACCTCGTCTAGCTCGATGAGGGCACAGACCTTTGGGGGTACTCTCGCTGAAGTCTTACTCGTAGCTGGACAGTTCCTTGCAAAGTGGTCTAACTCGTTGTAGTTGTAACATCGAATCGGATTCGTCTTTGAGAAATCTCCAGCAATGTGATCTGTCTCATTACACTTATAACATCGGTCCAAGTCCATTCTACACTCGCCGGGGTGCCTCCTCTGACACTCAAGACATAAAGGGAACTGTCTCAACCTCTGCGACAGTTTGTTGCTCCACTGACTGCTAGAGCTATCATTAGGCCTCTTCAGGCCCTTAAGCTGAGATGACTCTTTCCCGTTCGACTGAGGCAACAACTCTCTGAAAATCTTCTAGGCTGCTCCTTAGGCAGCTCTCTGTAACTAAGCAGCTTCGTTCTAGCCTACTCAATGTCCATAGCCTTCGCCACCACATCCTTGTAAGGCACCTCTCGGGTTCCAGCTATGCGCATGCCCATATATACATTAGGTTTTTGGCCCTGCACAAACTGGTGTACCTTGTTCTCATCTAGGCTCATCAAATGCCCTGCAAATTGTGACAGCGCCTCGAACTGTCTGACGTACTAAGCCACTGTGTTTGTCTGCCTCAACTGTGCAAACTTCACCATCTTCTGTGTCCTGACAGAATGGCTGAAATACTTGCCGAAAAACACCGACCTGAACACCTCCCAGGTCATGGCCTCCACATCTCTCGTGGCCACCACAGTATCCCACCAATGGCTCTCATATTTGGTATTAGGCAAGATAGAATGCCGCACTAGAAACTCTGTCCTGTTCCTTTACCTTGGCAAAACTCATCATCCTCTCCATGCTCCGTATCCACTCCTCAGCACTGAGAGAATCCAGAGATGATCTGTCAAAATTCGGGGGTCTAAGTCTATGCAGCCTATCACCCCCTTTGTCCGACGAACCCTAGGCGCTATACTGACCCTGGTCGTCCCTGCTCATAAACCTCTCCAACTGCTGAGATTGACGGTGGACTAACTCGGTAAGCTGCCAGACGGTATCATCCATGTCGCCCACAGCTCTAGGAGGCGCCTTTCGTCGTGGCCGCCCTCTAACTCTACCTCTCGCCTCTCCTGACAATTTCTACCTTTAACATAAATATAAAGCTCACATTAGTACTACAATAAATTCAAATCTAAACACTTACAGTTGGTGGAGTGCTCCCGTGCAGCGGTTGGCGGTGTTAGGTAATTCTCTGAACGACGTCGACCTCGTGGCTCTGATACCATATCTGTAACACCCCGAGAAACCCCGCGTTCTCGGTGTGCTACAGTGCATCTACACACTACACACACTAACCCCTGACATAACTCACTCAATTTAATACCTCTTTCGTTTTCAAAATATTTTCAAAAGAATATTTGTGAGTATGAAAAGTTTTCGACTTGATTCGAAACAACTCGCGTGCCGAATAAGGAAACACGAAATCGTCAACATAAACTACGCAGCAGAAAAGAAAACGATTTAAAATAGTTTAAGATAAAACGGTAAGACTCGAAATCTTAGGAAAGAATCCAACGCACCCCTCGAACTACACAATCCGATGCCGCGCACTCACGTCCCCACTTCGACACCCCGCTCGCACCCTCGCGGTGCTGCACGTGCCAACTCAACGTCACTGTGTCTCGCGCACGCTCACAGCGCCGCGAGTCCCACGCTCCCTGCCGCTGTACAGCACGTCCGCACGCACGCCCTCACCCGGCGCCGCACGACCCGTGAGTACTCGCAGGGCCGCGTGCCCCACGCACCTGCGATCACGCCGCACTCCCACGCTCATCTACACTTCTCTAGCATTCACTGTACACACCTCAACCTATTCCATATCCTTTCGTCTTCCAACCCCTCTGTTAAAATTTCGGCAGAGTAACGCATACAAACTGGCTATCCCAAAAATTTAAAACCCTGCACACAGTTCACCAAAGACTAATAATATTCATCTATCAACTATCCAGAGAAGTGACCATAACAAAATCGGAGTATGAAGACGGCAAAAATCCATCAAATGCAAATGAAGACAATTCACGGTATAGAGCAATTCCAAGCTCCTACATGTAAAATATATGCGTAAGTCACCAAAATCACACGCACTCCATATACACCTATACACTGACGCATATACAAGCCATCTCATCGACGGTACATCATCACAACAAAAGAAAAATACCCGCAACCAAACCAAGCCACCACCTACCATCCCCACGGGTCGGGTCGCCATAATAAAATCTGCCGTCCGGTGCTCGGTCGCACGCCGTCAACCATTCTACACCTCAGGTCTAGGCTCTCTAGGCTCACCAGCAATGTCGTCAGCACCTACACCATAGAATACATGTCATAAGCCTAACGCTCAGTAAGTAATGCGATATGAAAGTAAAAGCCGACAATGCAATCCTATCACATGCAATCTGTACACTCCCACTCATGTTGTCAAATCTGTGACGCGTAGTGTAGCCGCACCAAGGTAAGGAGGAACCTAACGCCACCCTACACCCTGACACGTCGCCACCATCCCGGACTCCCCAGCAACGAGGCCCACAAGCTACACACACGCATCACCACACAGCAACCACATCAGGGTAAGGATGTGCCTCGCGCCACACTACACCCTGACACGTCACCCCCGTCCCAGCCTCCCCAGCACGGGGCCACAGTTGCCATACGCACACGTTTCGCGACAGCCCAGTCGGCCCACTCCTCGAGCGGAATCCGTGACTGGTGTTGCACCAGCCCACACACTAGTAGGATCCGCGGTACCACTGCCCATCACTCTCACCATCAACACATTCACGCCACGTGACGGCCCAGCCAGCCCACTTCTCGAGCGGAATCTGCGACTGGTGAAGCACCGGCCCGCACACTAGCAGGATTCGCGGTACCACCGCCACGCGTCTCGTCACCTACTAAAAATATGCTCAAAACCATTTTCGTTCCCATTTTAAAAAAAATGATGCATGTCAAACAATACACACGCACATCACAATCAGTCACATAAACCCTAAAATTCTACAGTGTAGGCCCGTTTGGGCAAAACGCATGCATGCACTACTTACCTGGTGTCCTACGTTCACTCGACGCACGGTTTCGCCAAAAAGTGCCTCAACCAAAAACACAAACAAGCACTCATCAATCTTGCTTCAAAATTCATCAAATAGCTAAAAATGACATCTCTTAATTAAATCCATAAAATTCCAATTAAAACGGGTCACCAATTTGGTTTGGCCTAAAACCAGCATAAAGTTCAGACGCGCATAACTTTTGCGTCCGTTAACGGAATCGAACGATTCAAGTTGCTAAACGTCCCCTTAGGAACCTAGTTTAACATATTAAGACGGATTTTAAGACGGTAGGCCAGAGACAGGTGAAAAACATCAATAACCGAATCTACTATTTTTATCCAATTTCACATTTTCGTTTTTCTTCTACCAAAACTCACTTAAATTTAGCTTTACGCAACAAAAACAGTCATGCCACTCTCACACGCCGAAATTCTACAAAAAACGCTCACTAATTTGACTTGAACCAAAATCTGACATAAACGTCCAACGCGCACAACTTTTGCGTCGGATATCGGAATCGAACGATTCCAGCGACCACACGTTGCTCTAACCACATAATTTAACCCACTAAAACAGAATTTAGAACGATTAACCGTAGCTACGTCGAAAAGGCCAAAAACAGAACCTGTTCTTTCTCAAAAAACATCTGTTTTTTATTTCCATTTAAGTTCCAAAAATTTCTATGTACAGACAATCACATTCACATCAATTTAGCATAATCTGAACTAAAACCAGAAAAATTAGGGCTTGAACCCGAATTCCGCCTCATCCCTTCCTCGGCCCTATCTCCTCCCCTCGTTCTTTCTACCTCCCACCAAGCATCCATTCCAACATTGCGGCTAAGTTCACCGCAAAAAGGAAGGAAACCGAGCACTAAGCCAGCCAATACAGAAAACCCAAAACAGAGCTTACCTTCGAATTTTTGGAGCTCGGAGAATCAGGCCATGCTTGAAACAGGTTTTTGCCGGATAGGTCTGGCTCACGGCAAGGGTTTCTCCACGCAGGCTGCCGGTGATCGGTAGTTCGGCTCGGTTTCTCACAAGCCATCGATCGCTCACTCGCTCGCACCTCTCCTCTCGAGCATTCGGGTTGCAGAAATCACCGAAGTGGAATGGCTTCTTTGTGAAGCCATTCCACTTAACAGATTTATTTATTTATTTATTTATTTATTTAAAATTTAATTAATTAAATTACCATAACGCCCTCACGTGTTTTTATCGTCCGTAACTTCGTTAAACTCTCATCCTTCCGACTTAAAATCTCGAAAACCACCACAAAACTAGACTACGAGTCTTATAATTTAATTTTCCCATTAAAATATTTCTCAAAATTCCAACCGACATTAAATTAAAAGTTTTAGAAATTTAATTTAAAAATCCAAAGTTTCTGGATTATTACAGGTACACCCTCACCTCGATGTGGTTGCTGTGTGGTGATGCGTGTGTGTAGCTTGTGGGCATCGTTGCTGGGGAGTCAGGGACGGTGGTGATTTGTCAGGGTGTAGGGTGGCGCTAGGTTCTTACTTACCCTGGTGCAGCTGCACTACGCGTCACAGATGTGACAACATGAGTGTAAGTGTAGAGACTGCATGTGATAGGATTGCATTGTTGGATTTTATTTTCATATCGTATTATTTACTGAGCATTAGGGTCATGTTGTGTGTTCTATGGTGTAGGTGCAGACATTGTTGCTGGTGAGCCCTGAGAGCTTAGTCCTGAGGTGTAGGACGGTTGGCGGCGCGCGACCGAGGCACCGGACAGCGGATTGTTAGGGCTACCCGACCCGTGGAGATGGTAGGTGATGGCTAGACTGTTAGGGTATTTTTCTTTTGTTGTGTCAGGATATATAGTTGATCAGATGAGTTTGTATAGGCATTAGTTGTATAGGGATTCATGGAGTGTTTGTGATTTTGGTGACGCATGCGTACTCTTTACATGTAGTAGCTTAGTAATGCTCTATACTGTGAATTTTCTTCATTTGATGGTTGATGGATTGTTGTAGTTTTATTTTTTTTAAAACTCTGATTTGGTGGAAATTTCTAGATAGGTATTCTGGAAATTTTGATGAACTGTCTACAGGTTTAGATTTTTGGGATAGCCGATTTTTAGACATTGCTCTGCCAAATTTTTGGGAGAAAGATTGGGTGTCGAGAAGGTATGGAATAGGTCAGAGTGTGCACGGTGATATACTAGTGGAGTGGCGGTGTACGTGGGAGTGCGGCGTGGTTGCAGGCGCCCGGGGCACGTGGCCCTGCAAGTGCGTACGGGTCGTGCGGCGTCGGGCGAGAGCGTCCTTGCGGACGTGCTGTACGGAGGCAAGGTGCATGGGGGACGCGGTGCTATGGGCATGCGCGTGATGCGGTAATGTTGAGTTGGCGTGCGGCATCGAGAGGGTGTGCGCAGGGCGCCGAAGTGGGGACATGGGCGTGCGGGGCGCGCACGGGAGTGCGGCACTGAATAGGGTAGCTCGGGGCGTGTGTTGGACCTAAAATCGCAAGTCATGTCGTTTTATTTTTAGAACTGCTTTAAATTATCTTTTCCGCTGCGTATTTTATATTGAGGATTTCGTGTCCCCTATTCGGGCGCGAGTTGTTTTCGAATCAAGTCGAAAATTTTTATATTTAAAAATGTTCTTTTGAATATGATTTAAAAATAAAGGTAGTATAAAATTAAGTGAGTTCTCGTCAAGTCTCTGTATGTCATAGTATGTAGACGTAGTGAGCGCACCGGGAACGTGTGGGTTCTCGGGGTGCTACATCTTATTCCATTTATAACAATCTATTTTCCCAGTAAGATATTGTCTACTTTGGGGATTGGATCGTGCCCCAATATCTTCTTTTCACGGATTTATTTGGCGAGAACTTCCCAGTCAATCACCCAACATGGTAATGCTCAACAATTGTGCTCCAAAACGCGTCTTACTATATTGAGATGGTTTCCTTACATATATTTTATTTCTATAAACCTCACTAAGCGATGTGGAATTATGACGACCCCATTTTTACGACCCGAGATTTGCTTATACTCGAGTCCAGGATTTACTTACACTCGGCTTAGCTCCCGAGGTTTGCTACATAGTCGTGCTCAGACGTACACATTCGGGTCATCACAGTTCTCCTTGTGGCGCAAATTTTGACTTATCAAACAAATAAACATATTCGTTTGTGGTGTCTCCTCCTATTCCAAGGTTTGCCTCTTTCTGGGCGTTGGGTCGAGGAATCCATCAATCTGAATTCGAAGATCCTTGATCTTGTGATGGCACCAACAATCGGTATTGGGTCTTTATCACAGTTGTTGGTATGGTTCGTATCATTTGGTATCAAAGTCACCACTCTTTATCTATCCATTGGTGTCACTTGGGGTTCGATAGTGCACTGACTGAGACGGTCAGGTCTTAAATGGGTGGAAATGATGTGTCCCTATATTAGAAATAGAGTGCCTCTTGGGCTGGTATATAAGGTTAGGTCAAATCTACACTTTCGAACTAATTTTTGGGTGTAGTTGCGGTTCGATGTGGAATTGTGACGACCCACTTTTGACGACCCGAGATTTGCCTATACTTGAGTCCAGGATTTACTTACACTCGGCTTAGCTCCCGAAGTTTGCTCCACAGTCGTGCTCATACGTACATATTCGGGTCATCACAGTCCTCCTTGTGGCGTTCAAATTTTGACTTATCAAACAAACAAACATATTCGTTTATGGTGTCTCCTCCTATTCCGGGGTTTGCCTCTTTCTGGGCGTTGGGTCGAGGAATCCATCCATTTGAATTCGAAGATCCTTGATCTTGTGATGGCACCAACAATCGGTATTGGGTATTTTTCACAGTTGTTGGTATGGTTTGTATTATTTGGTATCAGAGTCACCACTATTTATCTATCCATTGGTATCACTTGGGGTTCGATAGTGCGCTAATCGAGACAGTCACGTCTTAAATGAGTGGCAATGATGTGTCCCTATATTAGAAATGGAGTGTCTCCTGTGCTGGTATATAAGGTTAGGTCAAATCTACACTTTCGAATTAATTTTTGGGTGTAGTTGGGGTTATATTTATTATCATTTTGTATCAGAGCCACCACTTGTTAGCTATCCACTAGTGTCTCTTGGGGTTCTGCGGATCGCCAACTGAGACGGTCAGATCTTAAGTGGATGAGGATGACGTGTCCCACATTGGAAATTGAGTGTTTATTGGACTAGTATATAAGGCGGTCAAACTTACACTTTTGAACTAGCTTTTGAATGTAGTTAGAGTTCTGTTCCTTATCAGAACATATAATCAACCCAACATCAAACCCCAAGTCATAATTAAGGATTCGAACCCTAGCCAACAAGTGACGACATTAAAACCCTAATCAGTATACAAGGATGTACCAAATGAATCTCACGTCAGCCTAGGAATCCAACCAAGAGACCATGACAAACACGCAAACTTCGCCTAGGCAACAAGATTTTCCCAAAACATTTGAAACACTCGGCTTAGCCTAGCGGTCAACACTTTACCAAAACGGTTGACACTTCATTTTATTGGTCGGTAATTCCAAGCTCTTGAGTTAAATCATCAAAATGGCCTAAAGGTCACACTTTTTTCAAAGTGTCAACACCTTCGAGCTCTCAGATCAACTTTCTATTTATGCTAATGGTCGACACTTCCCTTTAACATTCACCACTTATAACTCTCTATTTTCAGTGCAAAATTTGGAGCATCCACTAGTCATCCATAATGGTCAACATTTGAGCTATTTCCAACGACAGGAAGTCGCAAAAATCGCTCTCTCCTAGTCTTCTGCGAGCAATTGAAAATAAGGAAAAAGAGAAACACTTTTCCATTTCAAAAAAAAATTATTAATAAAATTAAAACTAAAATTTACTTAATATATAAATATAATATAAATTATTATATTTTATATATTAAACAAATAATATGTTTATGATGTCACCACAAAATTAAAATCCAACCAAAATTTTTCAAACCAATTTGAGAGAACCTCCAACCTTTCCATTCAAAGTCCCCTACAACAATTTGATTTACCTAGTCAAATTCTCAAGATACAATTCCAAAGATAAATCTCGAATTCTATTGAAAGCCCAATTATTTGAGAAATTTCTCACTAACAAACTCTAACGTTGGAACACCAATTTACCAAAAGTAAGACATCATGACCTCACTACGCGGAACACAAAAATCAAAGATTTTGATCAATTTAACTGAGAAGCTATATGTGGTTAATTGTCAAATAAGTAAAAAAAACTAAAATCAACACAAAATAAGTTGACTTCAAATAATACGAAAAATTTACTTAAAAAAATAAAGAGTTGAAAAATACTGGATATTGCAACTACTATTTGAAATCGATTGTATACGCAAAGAATATATGATAAGAAGCGGGTTTTTAACATTGCATATACAAAAAGAAAAAGTCAAGAAGTATAATAATAAAATAAGCAAAAATTAAACTAAGGCTAAATATGAATAGTATGGATATTTAAATAATTAAAAATTAGATTTTGGAAATTGCGCCAAAAATTTATTATTGATTTTGACCATGCTAGCACAAATATGGATATTGCAAGTAATAATGATTTTAAAAACTCATTATCGTCCCACAAGGAATTAAAATCTTAATAGTCAAGTACCGAAATTGATCACTTAGACTTATCTAATTAAACAAAAAGTTGTTTTCATACTCTAAACTCACTAAACAACCAAACATTGTTTTTTTTTTTTTTTAAATTTTTCATAATAATAAACACAATAAAAATCAAAACATTTTAAATTTAATTAATCAAATAAAGACCACGGATTTCAACTTCCCCCAAACTACTAATTTAATTTCTCATTCCTCTTTCTGAATCGTAACTAAAAAGGATTAAATCAATCACACATTCTAATTTATTTATAAAAAATCTTCTGAAATTTATAAAAATAGTTATTTTCTCTATATTTCAATGAGAACTAATTAAACAACTTCACTCAAAACACAATTTTCATAGTAATTGCACGCTAACTGTAGAGAATAACTGTAGATAGTAATTTTTTCTATGAATAAATTCAATCATTAACCAAATAATAATTAACCAATAAATATTTAATTATTTTGTTTGCTTTTCTCTTTCTTTGTTTATTTGTGATCATCATGCATAAATAAGAGAAAATATGCATAAATGACAAATAAACATGATGTTTAACATCAGAATTAATAAAATATTAGGTTTACAACTATTTAATTGGAGGTGTAAAGCCGACAATGAGAGCTCTTACTGGAGTCATCTGATTGATTTCTATTTTCCTTTTTTTTTTCACAAATTCTTTTCAATTCTAAGTTTATTACAGAGCTTTACATTTTACCCTTTTTGCAGGTCCCTAATTCTAAAGAAGTGCTACTGAGTCATCGAGAGTGTTGAAGTCTGAAATGTTGAGTATATCCAAAGAAGGGGGTAAGTACCCTATCGCAGTCACGCAGAGGCTACTACATTGGTCAGGAACCACTCTGACGAATATTCCTGGGAAGATGGCCACTTTATCTGCCTTGCATTTCCTACTTTTAATCATCAGGGACAAAGAAATGCCAAGGGGGAAGGATTCAATTGCAATGGGGAGCCGCAAAGAATAATATGATATAGGATTATAAATGTGACCATCACAAATGGGATGAAATATAATGAAGATATTATATATAATATGATATAGCATTTTGTCAAATTAGTGGCGTATAAATAAAATCAATTAATTTTTTCATATATATATTATCTTAGTTGTTTAGTAGACTCTTACCGTCACGACACGAAAAAGAACAGCAATGGAAACGAGAAGCAGTCGAGAGAATTCGATCCACCTACCATGGAAGGATAGATTAAATGGCTTCCAATAAAAAAGATAAAAACCAATTAGTTCATGGGAGAAGTCATGGCCCAAAAATTTTGGGATAAATATCCATTTTACCTTAAATCTAAAATAAAAATTTAGATTTGAATTAATTCTATCATTGAGTGTATAGTTATGAGGTGAGTCGACCGCTAAATAAAACTTGTTGTATCAAATTCTCTACGACTCGAAGTAACTCAACCAGATCGTTGTCTTGAAAGGATTGAAGCACGCATCAAGATTAATGGTTCTCCTTCCCCTTTTTGTTTATACTAGATTTTAGTTCTATACATGATTACTAATCTTTTAGAACTAAAGATCATTGTTTTTTATTTTCTGTTTTTAAAAACTATTTAGCTATAGCATTGTCGTGACACGAACGAAAATTATAAAGGCCGGGAAAATGACTCTCAAGCATCTTTCACATAGAATCAACATCATTTTTGTTACTTCGTGCCAGTGCAATTAGTAGTTATTATTTAGTTTCATCTTCATCACCAACACAAATCAAATATGGGTTACTTTAACATAAAGATTTTTAGTTTATTTTATAAAAAATTTTTCTAAATTATCCTGTGTGAGTCAACACTCGATTTAATCATTTTTTTACTTGTTGCAACAGTATACACTTGCGCTTATACATTCATTTCACAATCCGTGAGATCTTGAAAAACTAACAAAAGGTATAGCGATGACCGTGCAAATTATGGTTAAATAACTCACTATGTTATCAACTTACAAAAACAAGTTATTTAGCATGTATGACGCCTACATTGTGTACAAATGTTGTAGCATTTACTTTAAGTTATGCGTTGATTTTCAAACATTGTAACATTTACTTTAATTTATGCGGTAATTTTCAAACGCTTTAACATTTACCTAAGATATGTGATAATTTTCTGGTTTGCTTGGGATAAGTCTTGAGGTCTGAAAAATGAATTCATTTTTCAGTTTAAATAAATTGAAAATTTTAGCTAAAGTATTAGATTTCATTTTGGTATCATTTAATATAGTTTAGTAATGTTTAATTGCTACTATTTCTCAATGAAATTAGCGCCAGTTGAAAATCATAATAACAATTTATAATTTATATCTAATTAAAAGTTTTGAGAATCTTAATAATTTAATTTATCATAACTTCAAAATTCAATATTTCAAAATTATTTTTAAAATTTTGATATCAGTTTTCTTTAGTTTAATTTTTTATTTGGCCATATTTTCATATTAGCAATAAAAAAGAAACCGACCTGAAACTAATCCGAGCATTTAGGTTTGGTTCTTGTCCAAAAAATATTAGTTTTGATTTCAAAATCTCCAAAATTGATCTCGGCCGGGGAGGATGTTATGTCTTTTCATGCAAACATTTAATTTTAGACGTATATTTTTCTTTTTATCTTAAAACCAGTAAAAACATCTCTAGCATAACAGCCTTACCTCTACTGTCATCTTCTACTTAATCTCAAGGGTTGATTCATCCAATGTTGGAATCGAGCATATTATATAACAAAGATTATGAATGTTCTTGCAAAGTTACAGAAGATGTTACAAACTTCACTATTTCCAACCCCAAAACCTTAAAAGAAAAACAAGCGCATATAATCTTCCTTCCGCCATCGGCTGCTCCAATTGCTGAGAATCTTCTTTGCTTTGTGCCTGAAGACATTGATCCCTCCAAGTGAAGATGATGGTGGTTTCAAAGGAAATTACATTAATTATAAGAAATTTTAAGCATAACACTCATTTAAACACGTACACACTATCTATTCATCACTGAGAAATTCTCTGATCTCAAACTACTTCAGTACTGAAGAGAGATATCTGGCTTCACTTCTCAGTTGAGCTGACATAATTCACGAACTCACCTGAACATTTAACCAGTCTTATGAATCCTCAAAATGATGGTCAGTCTCATCAAAGATTTCCTCCTGCATTAATGCAGAAACAAGGTCAAAAGTTAGACTGACGTAAATAAGGGAGCCTTCTCCTTTTATCTTGTATGTTTCTCAGAATTTTATTCTGTTGTCTTTCATTTCGATTCAAGTTATTCTTGCTTGCCCAGAATAAACCTCATTTTTAACTTCCAAACTTTTAAATTGTTGGGTACACAGTAGCATGTGTCAACACGTATGTTATCTTATTGATTGTGCTTCATAGACTTTGGCAGTGTTAAAGAAGACAGCGCCAAGAACAAGATGAGTTGATTCAATACCTGCAATAGCTCTTCAATGACATCTTCCATGGTGATAACACCAACAGCTTCTTCTTGTTCAGGGAGCTTTGGGAGAGGATTATCATCAATTTGTAGAATGTCTGAGTACATCTCTTTAGTCCACTTTCTGCTCTTAGAACTACTTCTATAAGAATTATTTGCACTGTTGGGAAAACTCTTCCATTTCTGAAGTGATCTCTTAGTCTTTAACATCTTCTCTTGGGGAGTTCTTTCACCATCAATATCAACCTTTACATCTCTCATAGAATCTGCTGAGAGAGAGAGAGAGGGTGACATATGATCAATAGTTGTTTTTTAGTTGATTAAAAAGTAATATTCAAAACAACACCTCCCCTAAGTTACTCAGGCAAAATTACATGGCATTTCATTTGATTCTTCAAAAGCTTTATGTTATTCCTTAATTTTTCTAATAAATTTATTATTTTCATTGATGATTAATGATTTTATACTAGATTTACTATTCAATTTTACACATTAATTTAACTTCCTTGGTAGATTTTCACTAATTGATGCAATTAATATATTATTTCCACTATTAATTTAATTATTACATCGATTAATGATATACAACACGTAAATGTCACGTAGGACGATAGAATTAAAGTGTAAAATTAAAAGATAAATCTAACACATTAATGTCAAGTTAACTGTAAATATAAAATGCCAAATATTTTATAAGTTAGTTCGACAAAGAGACTACTCACAACTTGTGGGTTGATTACCGGCCAGTTGGAATGTTTTCTTGCTATGTCGGACAACAATAGCCATGTGACTATGACCTTTCTGAAACTCATTCATTATGTCGTATAATGGCATAGTTTCTGGAACCCTGTCATAGAAAAACTGCTTTAATCATACAATATAAAATAATACAAGGTTCCATTTACAATAAATAAAGCCTTCCTACAGCTACCATACCGAGGGATCCTACGAATCGTAACACTCTTTACAGGCACTTCATAATCAGGGTGAACAGTCAACAAATTCTTGACCTTGACCAAAACAAAGAAGATTAAAAAATGAGATGGAAGGAGTAGCACTAAAAGTTATCAGGACATCACATCGATTATGGCTGAATTAAACAGAACGACGAGCAATGAATAGATGCTGGGCTAATCTGCGTAAAGTGAAGATAAAAAATAGCTGATCTTCGGTGATCAGACGGAATGGAAAAGCAAATTAATGTAATAAGTAATAACCAAAGTAAAAAGTAAAAAATAAATTGAACCCTTTATTAGTACCAAATAGTTAAATACTAAAGAATATACGGAAGAGAAAGAGATAAGATAAAAAAGTATTACCAGAATAAGCCCAATAATGTTTGTTGGTTCTTCATAATAAACAGGCACTCTGCTGTGCCCTTTCTCCAGAACCAAGTTCATCAATTCCCTGAGTAAATGCAATCATAAGAAACAGCTAATCAATGCAAATTATCGATACCAGAAGAAGATTTATTGTTCTCCAGATTTCTTATTAAACCTGTCGAGCTTGGCATTAATGTCGATGGAAAAAGTATCAGATATAGGAGTCATTGCATCACTAGCAGTTTTCTCAGTGAGTTCAAGTGCTCCAGCAATAATTGTGGTCTCATCGTGTGTCAGTTCACCACCTTTTCCAGCCTATTGCAGGTCAACCATATGGTTTGCCAAGAGGTATGTCAAATGGGGGAATTGAAAACACATGTATATGAGCTTAATAAGGCTGGTGAGATTTCAACACTTAAGATTACCTCGTTACCATGCAAATTCACGAGTGTTTTCAACTCAGCTCTACGAAAAAGAGCAGAACGTTCATGGCCAAGCAGAAAGTCAAGCAGCTGGAATACCAAGTCAAACACAATCACATTCAAAAAAGCTGGTTTGTTTAAGAAATGAACAATTAAACAACAAAACATGGGTTTAACATGCCTAACAGACATCACCTTGCTAATTGGATATGCCACAGGAAAGCAGATCCAAACAAGAACACGAACCACAGGTGCCACTGTGGCACCAATGCATAAACCATGACGTGAACAAACTGACTGTGGAATAATCTGTAAGCACAAGTACACATAAGTGTAATAATTCATGCAATCCAATCTAACTCGAACACTTTGAGAATGTAAAAAAGATCGTACAAAACTTTTCTTTCTTTCTAGATGCTAATGCTAGACACATTCGGAACATGGTTTTCACCTTGTTATCCATTGCACTCCATTTCAAATACCCATCAATTTGTCCTTTCTATCATCTTCTTTAACTTCAACCTATAATGGAGTTATTCAACTACTCTAATTCATCATTTATATGTATCTTAATTTTTTGGGAAACGGAAAATACATGTTTATCACGCCATGCTATTATCACATTTCAAGTCCATGATTCCTAGGTAAGATCATTGTAACTAAAACTAGTTTGAGGCAAACAATCCAACAACTTTTCTCAAATATATGAAATATCTTTGTCAATATTTCTCACCTCAAAATAGCAGTTCAATAAGCCAAATATTCAATAGATGTTTGAAAACTTAAACTAGTTGGACAGGAATCTCTTTTCAAATGATGATCTCATAAAATTTTTGCAAAATTTTTGCTCTCTATGAGAGAGCTCTTTTCTGTGCTTTCTGGCCCTCAAATAGTTTTCTTGACTTGAAGGAAATCCAAATATTCACACATAACCATCATATAGATAATGAGACAATTGAATTTAAACTTTTTCTAACCTCACCAAATAGAAGAATCAATGTCACTGAGAGAAGAATAGCAACCCATGCCGTAACAAGACTGTCAAGAAATATGGGAAGTGCCTGACAAGAAAATGGCAATTTTCAAATTTAGATACTGTTTTTTCTGATGTCAGCAAATTTTCAATGGTTCTAATGTACATACCTCCATGGCAGCAGCATTGCATATTAGTAAGGTACAAAGAAGTAAATGTTGACGTTTCACAACAGGCAATATCTTTGCTGCAACAGACAATTACCAGGAGTCAAATCATTTAATTTTATCACAGGTTCACATAATATTACAAATATAAAAAGCAATAATTTTACTGAGCGTCAAGGAGAGGAGACAAAAAGAAAAAGACATCATGCAAGGTAGACAACAAAGTTTTTTACTGATCATGAAATTAAATACATGTCAAAAAAATTATAAAACTTATCAACATTTTTCCTCTATGCTACACTTCTGATTCTAGCTTGTCAGTGTTGGCATCTCCATCCAATTTGCATTTGCTCAGAGTTTTTCACAAACAAAGATAAGCAAATATATAATTGTGGCCATAGTAAATTCAGCCATTTATGCACTCATCAAATATATCTAACTTGATAACAGAAACGCAGGAATTACTAAAACCTGACAAAATTAAATTGAGATGCACATAATTCACTAACAACTAACTTTGCATTTCTTTGTTGATTGAAATAGTCTGCTAGCTGCAATTAGTATATCCCAATAACCACATTCTAAGAGTTTCCAAATCTTAAGAAGTTTCATTTAAACACAACTTGACTTCTGATCAGAATGACTTCAAGAAACTACTGATCATTCTAGGTGGCACCAAGGCAAATACATATCCAGCGATAGCAGAGAAGAGAGAAACCTTGTGAAAAATTAAAAAGCAAAAAATTCACTACACAAAGTACCAAAGCCACCCAATTCTCGAACCATAACCCAAAATCTCAAATGACACCACTTTACAGTAATTATAAACTTTTCAAGACTTTTAAGTCAGCTGATAAAACTAACATTTTTTAGAGGAAAAAGGCTGGTGAATCAACCAAAAAACAAACAACTAAAAGAATTAGAAAAAAGGGATTCAAAATTAAAATATATGGAACACTTCAAAAAGTACATCACCCTTCGATTATATTCCAATCACGACATGATGTTGCCACCTCAATCAAAGAACAAAACATCCACTATTACATATTATGTTCGCTTTGATGTGAAATTCACGTCCGTTCAACAGTCCTCACTCCACCACAAACTTTGTCATATCTTAAAGGCCTCCTCCCAACAGAAAATCGGAACCAAACCAAAAAAAAAAAACAGCAGAAACAAAAACAAAAAAATACCGGCATGTTTGCGACCCGTAGGGGTTCCAGACTTGGCAAGAACTTCGAGATCCACCAGGCTCATAGACATTAGGCCCAAGGTAAGACCAGACATCAAACCCGCAAACAACACCAAAAGAAGGATTATCAGTATGCGTATGAAGTAATTAGATTCGCAGCATTCATACTCAACGGCCATTCAGCCGCGTCCCCTCTTCTTCTCCACACGCTTCCTGCTTTAGCTCTTATGTAAGATCATAAGCAGAGGGAAGATAAGTATTTTAGAGAGAGGAGTGAGGGGGTTGGTGAGGCTGTTTAAGTGTTAATACAGCAGAGTGACACGGAAGCCGCTGGTGGAAAAGGCTAAGACAGGGTCGTGTTCTAGAGGCGCGTGTGTTACCTGGATTTGCGCCACCACCCAATCTTCGTTCTGTGTTTATTCTACTGTTTACCCTCTCCCTTCTATCTTCTCACAAAGATACTCTTTGATTACTTACATTAATAACTTACTTCAATTATTTAAAATCTATTATATTAATTCCATTAATTATATAAGTAACAAATAACGAATTAAGAAATAAAACGTAAAATAAAAAATAAAAAATAAATTTAACATTATGTTTGAATACACCTATAAGAGTAATAAATTATATTGTAATCTGCTTTCCATTTATAAATAGATTAATCATTATACAAACGATTATAACTAAAAACTCCCAATATTTATTCTCCAAAGAGTATTTCTCTCGTCTTTGTCATCTTTCTTTTCTTATTTTTATTCGGTATCGACACTAATTTGACACATCGATAAGCAAGTGCTTAAACTTTTTCACCCCATTCTATTTCATGATTGTACCTTTTCTCTTTGTTTTTGTCATAAATGAGATAATGTAAAATGAGACCCCATGACCATCTCATTTGGAGAAACAATATCTTGAATAATGACATACCAATGGATTTGAGCTCTTTTTGGTGTTGATAGCTCTCCACAAACTTCTCATGAACTAGATTTGTGCCTCACTATCTAATTCTCTTCTTTCCAAAATTGTCTACTCACAACAATTATTCAGATTGCTATCGAGTGCGCCAACTTATTTTCTCTTTTGCTTATCTCAAACAATTTCAAAGTCACCTCCAAAGATGGATTATATCTTTGAAGACATTTTTGTGCTATCTAGCCTTTGCCTTGAATATGTTTCTTTTTCATTACTAGAGCGTGTAAACATTATATTGCCATTACACTTATTTTATGTAGCCTATAAATGCTAGGGAAGTTTGTTCTTTTAAAAATAGTTTATGAACAATATTATTTGGAAGATTTGCTCTTCAAAGAACTTTGTGAATGGAGAGTTTCATGTGGCGTCATGAAAGATTTATCACTCACACAGTTTCTACTACTTTCTTGAGTGCGACATCTTTTCTTTTATACCTTCTAATGATGCTCATCTCTTTATAGATAACATGTGTATGTGTTATAACTTTCATCGTTTTAGACCTCTGGTTTTTATCTCTTTATAGATAAAATATCAAGATTTGTTACTTTCGTTTGTTGAGAATATGAATTTATAACTGTGGAGTTCCTAGTGCTTCTAGTACAATATTGTCCGCTTTTTGCTGGAGGATTTGTTGTTAGAATTAACCTAAAACGCATTGTACTGGTTAAGGAGTAGAATTCAACTCATAAGTTCTCACCAATCTCCACTCCTGTGTAGCGCCCCGAAAACCATCACGATTCCCGATACGCTTACTGCTACTACTCCCACAAACAAGCTCGGAAAAATTTAGTAAAATTTTAAATTTTGTTTTTCGACTTAAAATGACACCTTTGAAAACGTTTAAGTAAAACGTCGCAGCAGAAGACTTCGATTTAAAATCAATTTAAATAAAATTTAAATTTAAAAAAAAAAACATTTTTGGTCAACACTTGTGAACACCGGTCGACACTTTGTTTGTCTCTATTTTCATCAGTCGACACTATCAGTCGACACCTCTCCACTTCTCACGTTAACCGGTCGACACTTGCGTGCACCGGTTGACATTACGTTTCTATCTGTCCGTGTCGGTCGATCTATGAGGTTGATACTCTCGTCTAATTTTATACTAACAGTCGACACTTGCGTACACCGGTCGACACTACGTTTCTCTCTCTTCGCGTCTATCGATCTTTGAAGTCGACACTCTCATCTAATTTTATACTACCGATCGACACTTACATGCACCGGTCGACACTTTGTTTGGCTCTGCATTCGCAGGTCGACCATCGCAGTCGACACCTGCCAAATTCAGTCGACACCTCCAGTATACTAGTCGAGACTTACTAGGTTTGGCCGACCACTCTTCCTTCACAGAATTCTGCCTAAAAACCTTAAAACTTCACAAAAACAATTGAATTTCGACGTAACGCTAAAAACTATACAACGTACACTTTTTCCTCAACTCAAAATCATTATTTACCTAAACAAGACGACTACTAAAGTTAAAAATCCGTCTATACATCCAAATGACTCAAAATAACTTAAAATGACTCAAAATCATTTCGACTACACTCTAAAACCTATACCTACGCCTACCATGGTCAAAACGCCCTAACAGCCGACCAGGTCGTCCACAAGCGCACTCCTCCAATTGCCTCCTAGTGTTGGACAAGCTCTGAGTATTCACCAGCTATAGCGTCGTCACCTACATCACAGAACTCATCTATTAGCCTAATGTTAAGTAAGTAATTCATAAAAACATGACACTGTAAACAAACACATACTAACATATACAGTTTCTATAGTTTCGTTTTCGTCTCTTTCTTACATCTTCTTTATCTTCTTACTACTGAGTTCTTTTTTACGTGCTAGATCGAGGAGACACACCTCGCGGTTCACCTCTCGGAACAAGGCCAACCCCAATATAGTACAGTGAAACACCTCGCGGTCCAACTCTTGGGACAAGGCCACCACGTAAAGGGGGAGAAGAGTGATATACCTCGCGATCCACCTCTGGGGACAAGACCACTCAACCCCACCTTTATTATCTTCTTACGTATCTTCTCATTTCGTTCGTCTTATCTCATCCTACTGTTTCATTCCGTAAAAACATGAAAATTCATTTTCGTTTCGTTCTCGTATTTTAAAACCATGATGCATAATCACTAAAGCATAACATAAAGTAAACGTGCATGCATCCTACTGAACTATGATGTAGGCTCGAAGGCAAAACACCTATTGCTCTACTACACTACTTACTTTGTGTCCTATCAATTCGTACTCTGTATATGGCTCGCTAACTGGAGAACCTATAAAACACACACCCATTAATTCTTCTCCATCCAACTCATAAAACTCTAAAAGAAAATAACACTCTAACAACTACTCTAACTAATCCCAAAATCTTACACAATTTTCGACCAAATTCGGAATTGCGTAACTTATCCAATACTAGTCTGATTTGGACGATTTGAAATGCTGCGGACTTCTGAGGATGTCTAATTTCTAACGATCTAATCAATTTCTTAATCCAACACTTATAGTTTAGTTGAATGTGGCCGAATGGAAATCGTTCCACAATTCGAGCATTCGGCTATCCAACCGCTCAATCTTTCCCATAAAATCTCGTAATCTGCTCCTACTTCTAGCTTAAACACCAACATACGGATAGAATTCAAATCTAACTTCAATTTCCCGTATCTCCCTCCTAGGTTTTCACCAAAACTACCCAATACTCTCCTTAATTTCATTTTTAACACTCAAAACAACTAAAATACGAAATATCTACTAAGAACTAACTAAAAATTACTGTGGATTGAAGATTGACGAAGGAAGATTATAGCTTGAGAAGAGTATCGCCGAGGGAGGGTTTCACACGGGAGAAGGAGAAGGATTCACCGAGGGACGGGGGGTTTCCTCTGCCTTCTTCCTTCGTCTGACATTTTATTATTATTATTTTTTTAATAATTATATTATTAAATATAATTAATCTTAATTACTATTTCGCCCTTGACCATTAACCGTTTAATAATTCTGTTAATCGGTATGTGTTCGGTCGAAATCTTAAAATTTTCTTTTCTCCATTAGTATCAAAATAATCTTTTACTTAATGGTAGAAATTCTCTGCTTTCAATTCCAACCAAAATTCTACCGATAAGAATTACGTGAATTCAAAAATCAGTTTTTTAGTAAAAAATTCTTGGTGTTACATGCTGAGCGATGTATGATTTTGTACCCCTATTGATTTCACAGGGTCGGTCGCCACAATAACGACCCTACATATTTTCTTTACATCTCTCTATTTTTAGTGAGGTTGGCATCATCTAGCTTTTTTATGGCCTTGTTAGTGAATATAATCTATTTGTTACCTTTATAACAAATTGCCCCGATAATAAACAATTGGACAAAGTTAATAACTTTATAGGTCTTAAGATTCTTAATCAATGTAATATCTTTTCTGCAAAAGCATCATTCTTGAGTCTGGTAAACTCCATAACTTACATTTCTTAATATTCTTAATCAACTAAGGAAAATCTTATCAACTTTTGTTACATTTATCCAGCATTAGCCCCTTTTGATGCGGTACACCAAACAACTGGGCAATTTTTCTAGAACACTCAAGACTTGGTTCACATTACTTTATTTTAATGATTGTCTGCTATAGCTGATAACAAAGACATCTCAAACAACACAAATTATTATAGTTTGGAGAATGACCACGTAGTCTAACATAGAGGGAAAAACGTTTAAGGTCAAAGTAGGTAGACAATTGATAAGGTAAACATAAGTGACAAAACATAAGACCAAGAATGATAAAGGAGTGACAAACTTGTTTCAGCAGTGTGACAATGACTTTGTTCATATTAACCATTGTGATCTATAGAAGAAGGTAAAGCATTCAAATGAGAGATAGCATGAAGAGCAAGAAACTGGTCAAGAGCTTAGTATTATCCTCCACTGTCAGAATGGAATACGATGAGTTTAGTTTTGAAGAAGATCTCAGTTAGAGATTTAATATGAATGAATACATAAGAAACATGAGATTTTTTTGTCTAAGTAGATAAAACTATATAAATTGTGAAATGATCTATAGATATAACATATTTTGTGAAATGATCTATAGATATAACATAATATTTGTAATCATAAAATAATACTTGAAGAGTTGAGATATCAGATAAGATAATTGCCAGTGGTGATTTAGATATAGTAGAAAAACTAGGAAAATATAATTTATGACTCTTATTATATTGACCTGCAATGTAATTGAAATATAAATTTGATTGAGCAAACAATTCTATGATAAAACTAGAGATTGTATGTTTGTAAATAAAAGGAGATGGATATTCTAATATACGATACCACATGCAAGGGATGATTTGACACTAGATAAAGTAATCAATAAAAGACATATCAACATGGGTCACTTGTACATATCATCTCTAGTTTGGCCCTACAAAAGGATTGCCCTTTATCAAAATCCTTTGTAGGAAAAGAATTATATAAAACCGCAATAGATATTATTCGAACAAAAAAAATTGAGAAATGGAAATAATATTTTTTTTCACATAGTTGTACTATTATCAAGTTTTAAAAAAAATGAGATAAAGTTGCGAGAGATTTGAAACTAGTATGGATAAAAGAAAGACTTGTGTCATGTCCAATCACAATGTCACCGATATGCCATAAGAAGTATATGTAGATAGTAATGCGGTAATGGCCTGCAAAAATCGCATTCACAACCCACAAAATGATTAGCACACTCGGTACTTGGCCAAGCTGAGGATACCTCAAAAGATGAGTGAAGTTTGATAAGCAATTGAACTCCAAATCGATTGAAATTTTAAGTGTAGCTTATCTTATAAGTGAAATATGGGACCATAAAATATTGAAGCAAAATAAGTTTTGGAAAGGAAAATATACAAGTAAACCCGAGGTTATCCGATGAACAATATTTTGAGCTCTCGGCATGTATCTCCTTCCAAGGAAAGAAATGAAAACCTTTGGAAAATGGTTTTACAACCTTCTTCTATTTTACAAATTTCGAAGGAGTGGACAGAATGATGTAAAGGATGATCCATAAGTAACCTAGGACTT